>JAVSCE010009247.1:0-344511 GCA_032199065.1 Smutsia gigantea
TCTTCTATTTTTGGAAAACTTTAAGGAGAATCGGTGTTATTTCTTCTCTATATGTCTGGTAGAATTCAGAGGTGAATCCATCAGGCCCAGGGGTTTTGTTCTTGGGTAGTTTTTGATTACCAATTCGATTTCGTCACTGGTGATTGGTCTGTTTAGTTTTTCTGTTCTTGCTTGGTCAGTCTTGGAAGGTTGTATTTTTCTAAGAAGTTGTCCATTTCTTCTATGTTTTCCAGCTTGTTAGCATATAGAGTCTCATAATATTCTCTTATGATTCTTTGTATTTCTGTGGGGTCTGTCGTGATTTTCCTTTCTCATTTCTGATTGTGTTTATGTGTGTAGATTCTCTTTTCCTCTTAATGAGTCTGGCTAGGGGTTTATCTATTTTGTTTATTTTTTCAAAGAACCAGCTCTTGGTTTTATTGATTTTTTCTATTGTTTTATTCTTCTCAATTTTATTATTTCTTCTCTAATCTTTATTATGTCCCTCCTTCTGGTGACTTTGGGCCTCATTTGTTCTTCTTTTTCCAATTTCAGTAATTGTGTCTTTAGACTATTCATTTAGGAATGTTCTTCTTTCTTTAAATAGGCCTGGATTGCAATATACTTTCCTCTTAGAACTGCCTTTGCTGTGTCCCACAGAAGTTGTGGTTTGTGTTGTTGTTGTCATTAGTCTCCATATATTCTTTGATTTCTGTTTGGATTTGGTCATTAACCCATTGATTAATTAGGAGAGTGTTGTTAAGTCTCCATGTGTTTGTGAGCTTTTTTGATTTCTTTCTAAAATTTATTTCTAGTTTTATACCTTGGTGATCTGAGAAGTTGCTTGGTAGGATTTCAATATTTTTGAAATTACTGAGGTTCTTTTGTGGCCTAGTATGTGGTCTATTCTGGAAAATGTTCCATGTGCACTTGAGAAGAATGTGTATCCTGTTGCTTTGGGTGTAGAGTTCTGTAGATGTCTGTTAGGTCCATCTGTTCTAGTGTGTTGTTCAGTGCCTCTGTGTCTTTACTTATTTTCTGTCTGGTTGATCTGTCTCTGGAGTGAGTGGTGTGTTGAAGTCTCCTAAGATGAATGCATTGCTGTCTATTTCCTCCTTTAATTCTGTTAGTATTTGTCTCACATATGCTGGCGCTCCTGTGTTGGGTGCATATATATTTATAATGGTTATATCTTCTTGTTGGACTGACTCCTTTATCATTATGTAATGTCCTCCGTTATCTTTTGCTACTTTCTTCGTTTTGAAGTCTATTTTGTCTGATACAAGTACTGCAACACCTGCTTTTTTCTCTTTGTTGTTTGCATGAAATATCTTTCCATCCCTTCACTTTTAGTCTGTGTATATCTTTGGATTTGAGGTGAGTTTCTTGTAGGCAGCATATAGATGGGTCTTGCTTTTTTATCCATTCTGTTACTCTGTGTCTTTTGATTGGTGCATTCAGTCCATTTACATTTAGGGTGATTATTGATAGGTATGTACTTATTGCCATTGCTGGCTTTAGATTCGTGGTTACCAAGGTTCAAGGGTTGCTTCTTTACTATCTAACAATCTAACTTAACTTTCTTGTTAAGTTATTGTAAACACAGTCTGATGTTTCTTTCTTTCTCTCCCTTCTTATTCCTCCTCCATTCTTTCTATAATAGGTGTTTTATTCTTTGCCTTTAGTTGGTATTTGGATGGTCTGCTTTCTTTGCTATGATTTTTTTCCCTCTGGTGACATCTTTTTAGCCTTAGGTGTGCTTCCATCTAGAGCAGTCCATTTAAGATATCCTGTAGTGGTGGTTTATGAGACGCAAATTCTCTTAACTTTCGTTTATCTGGAAATTGTTTAATCCCTCCATCATCTTTAAATGATAATCGTGCTGGATACAATATTCTTGGTTCGAGGCCCTTCTGTTTCATAACGTTAAATATATCATGCCATTCTCTTCTGGCCTGTAAGGTTTTCTGTTGAGAAGTCTGATGATAGTCTGATGGGTTTTCCTTTGTAGGTGATCTTTTTCTCTCTCTAGCTGCCTTTAATACCCTGTCTTTATCTTTGATCTTTGCCATCTTAATTATTATGTGTCTTGGTGTTGTCTTCCTTGGGTCCCTTGTGTTGGGAGATCTATGAGCTTCGGTGGACTGCGAGACTACTTCCTTCCCCAGCGAGGGAAAGTTTCAGCAATTATTTCTTCAAAGACACTTTCTATCCCTTTTTCTCTCTCTTCTTCCTCAGGTACTCCTATAATGCAAATATTGTTCCGTTTGGATTGGTCACACAGTTCTCTTAGTATTCTTTCATTCCTAGAAATCCTTTTATCTCTCTCTGCCTCAGCTGCTCTGTACTCCTGTTCTCTGTTTTCTATTCCATAACAGTCTCTTGCATCTCATCCATTCTGCTGTTAAGCCCGTCGATCGCTTGTCTGATTTCTGTATTGTCTTTCCTCAGTTCCCTCACTTCCTCCCTCAGCTCTTGCACATTTCTCTGTAGGTCCATCAGCATGGTTATGACTTTTATTCTGAATTCTTTTTCAGGGAGGCTGTGCATTTCCATCCCTTCAGACTCCCTCTCTGGGGTTGTCTAGTTGATTTTGGTCTGAACCATATTCCTCTGTCTTTTCATGGCTATAGAATTGGTCACTGATAGTTGCCACGTATGTCAGCTGGGCTCTTTAAGACTTTAAAAGAGAAGAAAAAAAAAGAAGAAAGAAAGAAAGAAAGAAAAAAAGAAAGAAAAGAAAAAACAAAAACAAAACAAAAAAAAAAAAAAAAAAAAAAAAAACAAAATGCCCACCGGACGTAGATTCTGTGGGAATGCTCTAGGTGGCGCTATTGCCCCATTATTCCACAGCTGTGACTGTGCCGCTCCGCAGGGCCGTTTATTGCTCTGGCTGGGGTGGGAACGAATAGGAGGCTGTTGATCTCAGTGAGAAGTGTTAAGTATGGCTACGCTTCCTCAGTCGCCAGCTAAGGCGTCTGAAACTCCCCAGGACTCCCAGCCTGCTGGTCTGGGTGTGCTGGGGCTATCCGGCTCCTCCGCTGGGCTCCTATCTCTTTAAGACCGCTGAGGAAAGCGCGCACTTTTTTTTTCCTTCCCGGAGCCGGCTGCAAGCCCCCTGGCGCGTTCCCCGCTCAGATCCTGCCCCTCTGTCTCTCCAATCTCCGCTGCACTGCGCAATGTGGGTCAGCGCTCCCCGCGCAGATCACCGGGGCTGGTTACTACTTCGCGGGGTGTGCTTCCACTCCCTCTCGGCTCTGAATCCTCTCCTCCCGCCGGTGCGCTGGGGTGGGGGAGGGCTCGGGTCCCGCCGGGTCGCGGCTCCGGATCTTACCCGCCTCTTGGGGTGCTGAGTCCTCTCGGGTGTAGCTGCACGCTGTGCGCTTTCCTGTGTATTCTCGTCTCTCTTTTAGGAATAGATGTATTTTCTGTGTTTTCGTAGATAAATATAGTGTTGGGAGGAGATTTCTGCCGCCCTGCTCACACCGCCATCTTCCCGGAAGTCTGGGTGTTGAATTTTGTTGAATGCTTTTTTAGCATCTATGGAGGTGATCATGTGGTTTTTATCCTTCTTTTTGTTGATGTAGTGGATAAGGTTGATGGATTTTCGAATGTTGTACCATCCTTGCATCCCTGGGACGAATCCCACTTGATCATGATGGGTGATCTTTTTGATGTATTTTAGAATTCCGTTTGCTAATATTTTGTTGAGCATTTTTGCATCTATGTTCATCAGGGATATTGGTCTGTAATTTTTTTGTGTGGTGTCTTTGCCTGATTTTGGTATTGGAGTGATGTTGGCCTTGTAGAATGAGTTTGGGAGTGTTCCCTCCTCTTCTACTTTTTGGAAAACTTGAAGGAGGATGGGTATTAGGTCTTCACTGAATGTTTGATAAAATTCAGCAGTGAAACCATCTGGTCCAGGCATTTTGTTCTTAGGTAGTTTTTTGATCACCAGTTCAATTTCTTTGCTGGTAATTGGTCTATTCAGATTTTCTGTTTCTTCCTGGGTCAGCCTTAGAAAGTTGTATTTTTCTAGAAAGTGGTCCATTTCTTGTAGGTTATCCAGTTGTTACCATAAAATTTTTCATAGTATTCTCTCATACTTCATTGTATTTCTGTGGTGTCCATAGTGATTTTTCCTTTCTCATTCCTGATTCTGTTTTTGTGCAGACTCTGTTTTTCTTGATACGTCTGTCTATTGTTTTATCTATTTTGTTTTATTTTCTCAAAGAACCAGCTCCTGCTTTCATTGATTCTTTCTATTG
Organism: Smutsia gigantea; assembly: GCA_032199065.1. NCBI lineage: Eukaryota > Metazoa > Chordata > Mammalia > Pholidota > Manidae > Smutsia > Smutsia gigantea. The sequence goes on from JAVSCE010009247.1 coordinate 4,248, forward strand.
TTTTATTCTTCTCAATTTTATTTATTTTTGCTTTACTCTTTATTATGTCCCTCTTTCTACTGACTTTGGGCCTCGTTGGTTCTTCCTTTTCTAGTTTCATTAATTGTGAGTTTAGACTGTTCATCTGGGATTGTTCTTTCCTGAGGTAGGCCTGTATTGCAATATATTTCCCTCTTAGCACAGCCTTCACTGCGTCCCACAGATTTTGTGGTGTTGAATTATTGTTATCATTTGCCTCCATATATTTCTTCATCTCTGTTTTTATTTGATCATTTATCCATTGATTAATTAGGAGCATGTTATTAAGCCTCCATGTGTTTTTGGGCTTTTTCATTTTCTTTGTGTAATTTATTTCTAGTTTCATACCTTTGTGATCTGAGAAGCTGACTGGTACAATTTCAATCTTTTTTAATTTACTGAGGTTCTTTTTGTGGCCTAGTTTATGATCTATTCTTGAAAATGTTCCATGTGCACTTGAGAAGAACGTGTATCCTGTTGTCTTTGGATGGAGTGATCTAGATGTCCATTAGGTCCATCTGTTCTAATATGTTGTTCAGTGCCTCTGTGTCTTTACTTATTTTCTGTCTGGTTGATCTGTCCTTTGGAGTGAGTGGTGTGTTGAAGCTCCTACAATGAATGCATTGCATTCCATTTTCCCCTTTAATTCCTTTAGTATTTGATTCACATATGTAGGTGATCCTGTGTTGGGTGCATATATGTTTATAATAGTTATATCCTCTTGTTGGACTGACCCTTTTATCATTATGGAATGTCCTTCTTTGTCTCTTGTGACTTTCTTTGTTTTGAAGTCTATTTTGTCTGATACAAGTGCTGCAACTCCTGCTTTTTTCTCCCTATTAGTTGCATGAAATATTGTTTTTCCATTCCTTTACTTTCAGTCTGTGTATGTCTTTGGGTTTGAAGTGAATCTCTTGTAGGCAGCATATAGATGGGTCTTGTTTTTTTATCCATTCAGTAACTCTGTGTCTTTTGATTGGTGCATTCAGACCATTTACATTTAGGGTGATTATTGATAGGTATGTACTTATTGCCATTGCAGGCTTTAGATTTGTGGTTACCAAAGGTTCAAGGGTAATTCCCTTACTATCTAACAGTCTAATTTAACTCACTTTGTATGCTATTACAAACACAACCTAAACCTTTTTTTTTTTCTCTCCTTTTTCTTCCTTCTCCATTCTTTATATGTTATGAATCATATTCTGTACTCTTTGTCTATCCCTTGGGTGACATCTATTTAGCCTTAGGAATACTTCCATCTATAGGAGTCCCTCCAGAATGCACTGTAGAGGTGGTTTGTGGGAAGTAAATTCTCTCAGCTTTTGCTTATCTGAAAATTGTTTAATCCCTCTTTCAAATTTAAATGATAACCTTGCTGGGTAGAGTATTCTTGGTTCGAGGTCCTTCTGCTTCATTGCATTAAATGTATCATGCCACTCCCTTCTTGCTTTTAAGGTTTCTGTTGTAAAGTCTGATGCTAGCCTGATGGGTTTTCCTTTGTATGTAATCTTTTTTCTGTCTCTTGCTACTTTTAAAAGTCTGTCTTTATCCTTGATCTTTGCCATTTTAATTATTATATGTCTTGATGTTGTCTTCCTTGGCTCCCTTATGTTGGGAGATCTGTGCACCTCCATGGCTTGAGAGACTATCTCCTTCCCCAGATTGGGGAAGTTTTCAGCAATGACCTCCTCAATGACAGTTTCTATCCCTGTTTCTCTCTGTTCTTCTGGTACCCCAATAATGCGAATATTGTTCCGTTTGGATTGGTCACACAGTTCTCTCAATATTCTTTCATTCTTAGAGATTCTTTTTTCTCTCTGTGCCTTAGCTTCTTTGTATTCCTCTTCTCTAATTTCTATACCATTTACTATGTCTTCTACTATATCTAATCTGTTTTCAAATCCCTCCATTGTATGTTTCATATCAGATATGGAATTTCTTAGTGATTGAATTTTCCACTTAAATTCATTCCTGAATTCTTGAATATTTTTCCGTACCTCCATAAGCATGTTTATAATTTTTCATTTTGAACTCTCTTTTAGGAAGATTGGTGAGTTCAGTTTCATTTGGCTCTTTTTCTGGGGTTTGTGAGATTTTTGTCTGAACCATGTTCTTTTGACGTTTCGTATTTCTGTGTGGTGCCCACTAGTGCACAGAAATGCCAGTCTCTGGAGCTCCTGAGCCCCTAGAGTGAGGTTGGGGGTCGTATAGGAGCGGAGCTGGTGCCTCAGGGGAAGAAAGATCTGTTTCCTGATTCCCGTCTGCTTTGCCTGTCTGCAGGGTCGGAGCCAGTGGGCCAAGCACGCACATTAGCCTCTGTGCTTTCCGTCTCTAGTTGTTGTAGGTGGGGCCTCCCTCTGGCTTGCCTCACACCAGCACTGTGACTCCAGTTTGCGAGCCGGTGCTGTCAGGCCAGGAGCAAGGTGCAGCAGGCTGTGTGTCACAGTGGGGGACCTCGGAGCTGAGTAGGCTACCAGGGGGTGGAGCACCTGAAGCTCGTCAGAGTTCCCAACCATCTGGGCAGAGCGCACCCAGACAACCTTGTCCAGTTCTCCCTTCTCCCATGCAGCAAGCTCCATGCAAACCCCGCCCCTTCAGCAACCCTCTTGCTGCCAGGAAGCCTCTCAGACTGCCCGCCCCTCCTCTGACACAGAGCAGCTGGATGTGGATCCCCCTCCACAAACGACCAGAATGTCAGTCTCCCAAGCACGCTGCCTGAGTAAACTCCCCTATGTCCAGAGCACCACACAATATAGGCTTCCACTCACAAAGTAGATCTCCAGGGCTAGGCACTCAGCATTCCCTAGCTTCCACCCCCTCCCTGCTCCATTTTTCTTCCTCCCGCCAGTGAGCTGGGGTGGGGGAAGGGCCTGGGACCCGCGATATTTAGGCTTTCCCACGTTACCCTGTTTCGTGAGGTCTCTTCTGTTCATGAGGTCTGTATGCAGTCTGGTTCAGCCTTCTTTCTTGTTGCTGTTGTAGGGTTAGTTGTATTAAGTAACTATATTTTTGTACTATTTGTGGTTTTGGGAGGAGTTCTCTGTGTCACCTCTCACACCGCCATCTTGAATCTTGCTGTGAAGCTACTGTTTTCTATGTTAATTTTAAATTTATTCCCTAGATGTGTTTGAAGACTTCATTTCCCCTACCACTGCTGCCCAGACGCTTTTGTTTACAGCCTGTAGTAAGAGGAAAGAGGTAGGTTACTTAATGTGTCGATAATTTTGGTCTAATGCTGAAAATCCATTTAGATGTCCAGTTTTTAAGGTAAATTATTTTTTTATTGTTTTTTAATGTTCATTGGAATATAAAATACTGGTTTTTTCTCTTTTAACTTAGGTTCTGCAAAAGACTATGGGATTTTGCTACCAGATTCTTACAGAACCAAATGCTGATCCTCGAAAAAAAGATGGAGCCCTGCATATGATTGGCTCTTTAGCTGAAATACTTCTGAAGGTATTTCTTTCATGTGTGTTTATGGAAGTAGTTTACTTGAATAATAGTTTTATTGAGACACAATTCACATACTATACCATTTCCCCATTTAAAGTATAAATTCAGTTGTTTTTCTTGCATTCACAGAGCTTTGCAACTGTCACGTCTAATTCCAAAACATTTGCTTCACCCCGAAAAGAAACCTTGTTAGTAGTCAGTCCCCAATTTCTTTTAAATTTTCCAACCTTAAGCTACCTCTAATATACTTTTTGTCTGCTCTTTTGATTTGCCTGTTCTGGACATTTCATATAAATGGAGTGAGATAACATTGTCCTTTATGAGTATCTCCTTTCACTTACCTGCAGTATTTTCAGAGTTCATCCATGTTGTAGCTGGAGTTAGTACTTAATCCTTTTTGTTGCCAAATAATATTCTGTTATGTACCACATTTTATTTATACATTCATTAGTTGGTGAGCATTTTGAGTTGTTTCCACTATCTTGTGCACCGTGGAGATACGAACATTTGAATACCTGTTTTTCATGTGGACATATGTTTTTATTTCTCTTGGGTAGTAAATATGTAGGAGTCAAATTGCTGATGATATTCTGAGAAACTGCCAGACTGTTTTCTAAAGTGGCTGTACAATTTTGTTTTCATAGCAGTGTATGATGGTTCTAGTTTCTATGTCCTCACCAACACGGTTATTTATTTTATCATAGCCATCCTAGTTGATGGCAAATGCCACTGAGAATATTTTCATGTGCTTATTAGCCATTGTGTATCTCGGGAGAAATGTCTATTCAAATCTTCTGTCCACTTTTTTGGTTATTTTGTCTCTATTGAATTGTTAAGAGTTCTAAATACTAGACTTTTTTCATACATGTGATTTGCATGCATTTTCTGCTATTCTGTGGGTTATCTTTTTACTTTGTTGATGGTGTCCTTTGAAGTTTAAGTTTTGATAACGTTTTGAAATGATGTCCAGTTTATATTTTCTTCTGTTACTTGTGCTGAAGGTACTTTTTGCATGAGTTATTTTCATGTTGCAAGATAATTGTAAAATAGTAGGGCTTTTTTCTTCAAAGAAATTTATAAACATGAATGCATCCATTCACAGCCTAGGAACACATGCTTTGTGAAAGAATTTCTAGTAAAGAATGACTGGCTAGATAAATGTTTAGACACCTCAACTTAATTGTACATCTTGTATCTGACTTCTTCATAAATATGTGATTTTGTTTCTGGTTTAAAGTTCATAAATGATAACTATTCAAAGTGTAAGTTAATATTTAGTCACAGTATCATCCAACTCCAAGGACCCTTGCTTTGTATGATGCTCCATTGAATTGAGTTTGTTACCATTAATTTGTGGGTATATTTTGTTTCTTGCAGCTTTTCTATACTTGTCCACCCAACCTCCTCTCAGTTAGTAAAGTATAAATTAATGTTGCATAGAAGCAGTTGTTGTGTAGAAGGCTGGGAATCTTGAGTGAGTTCTCTTGGCACATTCCAATTCATGTGACTTTTTATTTTTAAATAATTTCAGGCTTACAGAAAGATTGTAAGAATAGTTTCCATTACTCGACCTATCTTCCCCTCATTGTAACGTCTAAATAGTCATGCCACAGTTCACAAAACTAGGAAATTAATTACGATATGACACTTAGCTAAGTTACAGACCCCCTTCACATTTTAAAAGATTTCCCAGGTGAGTCCTTTTAATCTAGTCCATCCATGATTGAGTCCAGGATCCCAAATTGCATTTATTTCTTATGTCTCCGTCATCAGTTTTTTAGGTGTTTATCAGTTTTTAATGTTAATTTGATACGCAGTTCAAGGAACTCTTCTTAAAAACTTTTTACCATTTAAAAAATACCCTACTTGGAGATTTGTGAGTGTATCTTTTTAGATATCCAGATTATTACCTTGAAAACAGCTTTGTTTCTCAGTCTGTTTTCATTTAGAACCTTTTAGAGTTTTTTTCATTGTAACAGCTTTATAAGAAAAACATTTTATAAAGTAAGGAATAAAGTTAACCACACTTCAGTTACTTAAACATCATTGATGTTAAGATACGGTGTAATTGCTTCCAAAACAAATGATGTGAAAAGGTTGTAAAAAAATATATTCAGTGTTTTTTGACAGTAGGCTTCAAGAAAATCAAATGTGTTCTGGGGTTCAAAGAACCAGAATAAATGTGTGTTTTGACATCAGTAGTCACTTTAACACTGGTATGTCTATTTGGCATTTGATATGGAACTCTTTCAAAAAATAATTGTTGTTTATATTTACAGAAGAAGATCTACAAAGATCAGATGGAATACATGTTGCAGAATCATGTATTCCCTCTCTTTAGCAGTGAATTAGGCTACATGAGAGCAAGGGTATGTTTCAAAACTATGTTAATTTACTTATTTATGTCTTGTAATAAGTGCCTATGTGGATTTTTGTACGGAAACTTAATGTTCACTTTAAAAGCCATATTTTATATTTTTAAACTTATGTTTCATTTAACTTTTTAAATGGCTGCTGTAATGTGGGCATAGTTTTCATCTGTGTCTGATGGCATTGTCTGTCTGTGTTTTGCAATCAGATTTTGCTATCCACACAAACATGCAGCCAAAGAGTAACCTGGGATCATAGTACTGGTCTAGTGTTGTCTCTTTGGACTTACCTACCACTGGCCAGCCTCCAAATTCCCATACAAAGAACTTCAGGAATAGAGATATTTTAACTTGGGGGAATTTAACGTAAGATTTCTGTAGTAACTCCCTGCATTTTTTTAAAAAAGGCTTGCTGGGTCCTTCACTATTTTTGTGAAGTGAAGTTCAAAAGTGATCAGAACCTACAAACAGCCTTAGAACTGACACGAAGATGTCTGATTGATGATAGAGAAATGCCTGTAAAAGTGGAAGCTGCCATTGCACTTCAAGTGTTGATCAGTAATCAAGAAAAAGGTAAGAGATTTATTTATAATATCTCAAAAATAGAGCAGTGTATATACAAACACATAATTGTATAAGGTATTACCTGAGAAACTTGACACATTTTGTTCCTTCTTATGTGTGAAACTTTCTCTTTTTTACTCTCGTGTATATTGTATCAGGTTTTAAGGAGTTTTGGCTGTTTAGGCCAAAAGTTTTTTTCCTTTTCTCCCTTACAGCTAAAGAATACATCACACCGTTCATCAGACCGGTAATGCAGGCTCTTCTTCATATTATAAGAGAAACCGAAAATGATGATCTTACCAATGTAATTCAGAAGATGATCTGTGAATATAGTGAAGAAGTTACCCCTATTGCAGTAGAAATGACACAACATTTGGTATGTTACTTAAGTCAATCATTTATGCATTAGTTACCTTATAGCAAGTATTTTCACAGAGCTTACTGTATATCAGATACTATTCTAAGCCCTTGATATATATTTAACTCATTCTCACACAGTCCTGTGTGAGGAATATTCCTATTTTGAGAGAAAATGTGAGGTATAAAAAGGTTGTATCAGGTTTTAAGGAGTTTTTTTTTTTTAAGTAACCTGTTCTTTACGTAATAACAAGTTTTTTTTTTTAGTTTTTATTTTGGTATCGTTAATGTACAACCACTTGAACAACATTATGGTTGTTAGACCCCCTATTATCAAGTCCCCCCCCATACCCCACTGCAGTCACTGTCCCATCAGTGTAGTAAGATGCTATAGAATCAAGTAATAACAAGTTTTTAAGTAATTTGTCCCACCTATAAGGGTTGGGGCTGTGATTCACACCTGAGCTATATCCCTCCACAATGTGCATTCTTAAATAATGTCTCACATTATATCATGACTTGTTTATGTGGTTTTCTGGAATACTTTGGACCAACTTAAATATGGAATAGAAATAATATTTATTTTGAAGTGAAATTTATGTAAATCATAGTTATTTTATAGTATAGTTGGCCTTTGTTTATTGTACATGGCCCCAAACTTCTGAGTACTCACACTGTAAATATTTAGGAGTAATAGGAAGTACAAGCATGTGCTCAACCATTACCCATTCATATTCCCTATACAATGATTTACTTAATGTAGTTTATATTCCTGCTAAGTATTGAGGTTTCAAAGAGTCTTAACTCTTGTGATTGCTGTGGATTTAAGCAAAAGCAGAATTTTTGTGAAAAAATACATTCTTAACAGCTGATTTAAAATGGGTAAGGACATAGGGCATTAAGTATGTATATTGCATTGATAATATATTAAACTGAGTATTATGACCTCTATTTCTAAGAAGTGCTTTTTTAAAAATGATTGGATTTCGTAACAGGAAAAACCTTGATGATTAATGCACCTATATTTGGGCATTGTCAAATGTTACCCAATAATATTAATAAAAATATGCATAATGTTAACACTATCTTAATGTTAACACTATCTGTGCCTTGTCTCACTTAATCCTCACAGTATCTCAATGAAGTTCCTAAATGAGATACCAGGAAACAGAGGTCAGCAGTACCATTTCATTATGGGAGAAGCCCAAGCTCTTAATTATTCTTAATCATTTTGGAAACATTGATCCATTGTGCTGTCCCAGTAAAAAACATTTTAAAAGTTAAAAGTTTTAGTCCACAACGTGTTTATACTAGTTTAATGGCAAACCTGATTCTCTTGAATTTAGGCAATGACATTTAATCAAGTAATCCAGACAGGGCCAGATGAGGAAGGAAGTGATGACAAAGCAGTTACTGCTATGGGAATCCTGAATACCATTGACACGCTTCTTAGTGTAGTCGAAGATCACAAAGAGGTAAGAAAATGATCCAGAGTTGTAAAGGTTTTAGGGAATTTCAAGCCATTGTTCATCAATTGTTCTGTGCTTTTTTAGAGGGCTCTGACTTACATAACTTCCTAATCATCTTCAGGTACCTTGATTTTGCTATCTGTTAAGTCATTTGGTTCTCTTTTGTAAGGATAACACTGATACGTTATAATGTGAAGGAATAGGAAGAAGATATTTGTATTACCATTTTTTTACCTCAAAGCTCAGGATTTTGCCTCTCTGATCCAAAGTGTGGAGAGTCCTAGGAAAACATATTCTTCCTATTTTTCCTTTTCATTGAAAAGTTTTTTTCTCCACTTACGGTAAAATAACAAAATTTGCCATCTACCATTTTTAAAAGTACTGTTCAGTGGTGTTAAGTACACTCACATTGTCGTGCAACCATCACCATCATCTTCCTAGTTTTCTTTCACTGTTGTCCTTTGGAAAGGTAAGAGAATTGTAATCATAAATTTTTAAAAATGGAATTACTTAAAACAGAGAAAAGAGTAAAGAACAGAGAAAATCACAACCAGTATCCCTTAATCACCACCTAAATTTATTGGATTTTAATATTTTACACTCTATTCTTTAGACTTTATTTCCAGTAAGAAAAATAACTTCAGATAGATGTAATTGAAGCCCTTGGGGTACTACTTCCTAATCTCATTTCCCTACTTCCTTCCCTTAGAAGTAACCACTGTCCTGAATTTGGTGTTTGAATACCAATGAAGGTATTTACATCCATATAGCATATGTTTTCAGATTATCTATAAATTGCCTATTGCAACATAACATTTTCAGTAAACTATTTTTGTATTCTAGATTATATCTAGAAATAGGCAGAAGCCATGAGAATACTATAGCTGCCTATGGTTAACAAATAAATTGTTTACTATATTTTGAGTTGAAAACATTAAGTATATGTATTTGAAATGGATGTCCTATTTCTATGTCTCATTAGTAAATTTTATCTTTATTTCTTCTCTTTCAAAACATCCTGATGGTTTTCAGAGATTTGGGTGCAACTGAGGACTATATTGACAAAAAGAATTTGTATTTTCTGTCTTATATGACTTGGGGGCTTGGTTCATTACCTCTAATATAATTACATAAATGGAAGTGACTTAAGAATTATTGAGAGGGCAGTGGAAATAGTGCCTTCTTTCAATAGTTTTTGGAAACCACTGACGGAGTTTTCAGTTACATCTGGGCTGAATTAATCTACATTCACACACAAAAAGATCTGTAGTCTCTCTGCAGAGTATCTGTGCTCTTTTATTTTCATAAATGTTTGCATTTTTTCCAAGCTGTTTTTTCCTTCTCTTTTTAAATTTTAAGGTAAACAATGTTATTCCTTATGTTTGTTTCATTATTTCAATCCCAATTGATCTAGTTTCATGAGTCATTTTGTAACAAAGACTTAAAATGTTTCTTAATATTATTGACTCCATATCTTAAATGCAGTGAATTACATTATACATTACTTAATTTATTCAGTGTGCTGCACTTCCATATTATTTTTTCCTTCTCTTCTAGATAACCCAGCAACTTGAGGGAATCTGTTTACAGGTCATTGGAACTGTTTTACAACAGCATGTCTTAGGTATATACCTCTGATTGTGCTAATTCACATCAGCACGTTTCACATCAGCAAACATTATCCTAATGACTCAATGTTCTCTTTTAGAATTCTATGAGGAGATATTCTCTTTAGCACATAGTTTGACGTGTCAACAAGTGTCTCCACAGATGTGGCAGCTACTACCTCTGGTATTTGAGGTTTTTCAGCAAGATGGCTTTGATTACTTTACAGGTTAGTCAAGTCAGCATAGAAATACTGAGGGTTTTCCCCCATTTTGATTCATTTTTAGTATATTACTCAAAAACATACTTTTGAATATTCTCAATGCTTCATTGTTTGGATAAATTATCAGTATCAGTTCAAGGATGACCTATACCATTGATTTCTGTTACGTATTTTGATTTAGTTATGACTTTAGATTTTTTTCTTGATCACATTCTTAGCATCCTGCACCCTGTCACTTTGTATAATCTTTTATGTTTAAATATTACAAATAAGGGAATTCACTTTAATACAGTTGGCCCCTTAAACAATGTGGGGCACTGACCCCTGCCAGTGCAGTTGAAAATCCACATAAAACTTCTGACTCCCCAAAAACTTAACTACTAATAGATTACTGTTGACTGAAAGCCTTACCAGTAACATAAACAGTTCATTAACACGTATTTTGTATGTTATATGTATTATATACTGTATTCTTAAAATAAAGTAAGTTAAAATGTTTTTTCAAATTGTTACAAATCTCAAAAAAGTCTCCCAATATATTTATTGGAAAAAAAATCTGCATATAGGTAGCCTCACGCAATTCAAACCTGTGTTGTTCAAAGGTCAACTGTAAAGGGTTCATTTCTACATTTAATTATAAATGAATATACCTTAAAAGTGAACGTTAGACGCAAGACAATATCACATTTTCCTTTTCTATGGAGATTTTTTAGAAACAGCATTTATATTAGTAAAGATGTTTAATTGATGCTTTTTATTAATACAGATATGATGCCTCTGCTTCATAATTACGTAACAGTTGATACAGACACACTTCTGTCTGATACCAAGTATCTTGAAATGATATACAGCATGTGCAAAAAGGTATGTCATGCTATAACCACATTATGGTGAATATATTATTATATGGGTGTGACAGAATAAGGGCTTTGAGAGTTATAAACTAAGAAAAACTGATTCCTAGATGCCACAGCAATGGCTTTGACAAGTATTTGTCTTGGCTGCTCTTTGACATTTAATTAGAGTTACAAATGTTCTTTATTTTTAGAGTGCCTAGAGCTTACTTAGCCTGGTTCCTTGCTAGGCTTTGAATAAAAAAAAAAAAGAATCCAGAACCTATTTAAGAGAAATTTGAAAGGTTCAGGAATAGATAGAAGTGTTTTATAAAGAAAAGCCTTGGAAGCTGTGGGTTTGTGGAGGCTGTACAGTAATTCCTTAGTAACTAGCAAGATTGCAAAACTTAAGGGGTCGTTTATATATCTATGCCATGTGCTCTTCTATTTCAGACACTTATCCTTAATACTTGCCAGTCCTGTAGTGCTAACTAGCATATCAAGTTCATGTTTTTTATTTATTGTTTGCAGACAGTATTTGCCATCAACAGGCTACCACTTTCCTCTTCCTCCTCTTTCACTCCAATGTTACTATTATATATTTTATGAGGCTTGTGTAGAGAATTTTTCCTAGCAATATGAATTTAGTATTTCGTAGTTTTTTAACATAAGAGCCAGGTATCCCTAAGAAAGGTAAGGTGCTTTAGGTACCATGTTTATATGAGAAACTAAAGCTATTGGTTGTCAACAAACTGTGGTCCAGAATGGCACTGAAGGGAAGGTGCTTCGTTTATGGAGACCAAGATTCTAGATTGCTCGAATATGCCACATAACTCCAAACCCTCACAGGTGCTTTACTGAATATTTCAATCATTCATGTTTATTAGATTATCTTAAGTAATATTACAGAGACTGTAGATGGGATGGAAATTCTCTGATTTGAAGTTTTGTGATGCCTCGGCAATTTATAGTCTGTGTTGATTAGGTTCTTACAGGAGTTGCAGGAGAAGATGCAGAATGTCATGCAGCAAAATTGTTAGAGGTCATCATTCTACAGTGTAAAGGGCGTGGCATTGACCAGGTTAGTGAGTCTGTTAATGATTATATTTTAAGTTTCAGAGAGAATTTTCCTTCCACTTTTTTCTTTTTGGGCATTTGTTATATATTCTTATCCTGTACATTATTTATTATGACACGTAGGTGACATTTTTTAAGTGTTGATTTAAAATTTAACCAGTATATAATAATGATCGTATGTTTAATATGTATGGAAATACGACTATCAAGTTTTATGGCTACTTGTTATGCAAGGTAGGTTTTGATTTAAGGTTTTTTTATGGTCAGTTTCGGTAGGAATTTTTTTCCAGCTTTGTCGAGATATAGTTGAAGTATAACATTGTATAAATTTAAGATGTGATGAGTTCATACATGTATGTATAGCAAAGTGATTACCACAGTAAAGTGGGAATATTGTGAATCCATGATTGCTATTGTGGTAAGGCTCTGATATCACAGTGAAGACTAGTCCTTCTCTAAAATTAATTTTTCTGAAATGCCTCAACAAAAAAAACTGTTGGATCACCTCTTGAGGGAAAGGGGTTAGTTGAGGCAAAGAGTTAAGTTGATATAAGTAGGATAGTTAGACTGCTGTTACTTACAATTTTGGAATACTTTGCTGTCTTTTACAGTGCATTCCCTTATTTGTGGAAGCAGCTTTAGAAAGACTGACAAGAGAGGTGAAGACAAGTGAACTTCGAACAATGTGCCTGCAAGTTGCCATTGCAGCTTTGTATTATAATCCACATCTACTTCTCAACACTCTAGAAAATCTTCGCTTCCCTAATAATGTTGAACCAGTTACAAATCATTTTATTACACAGTGGCTTAATGATGTTGATTGTTTCTTGGGGTAAGTCACATAATAGTGGATCTTTGTTTATTTAACTTTGTGAGGAACTCTTTTTTGTTTTTTAAAGGACAAATAAAAATATTTTTATTTTTTAGGCTTCATGACAGAAAGATGTGTGTTCTGGGCCTGTGTGCTCTTATTGATATGGAACAAATACCACAAGTTTTAAATCAGGTTTCTGGACAGATTTTGCCAGCTTTTATCCTTTTATTTAATGGATTAAAAAGAGCCTATGCCTGCCATGCAGAACATGAGAATGACAGTGATGATGATGATGAAGCTGATGATGATGATGAAACAGGTAAGGGGTTTGCGATGGAGAAAGCCAGGCTTACCTAGTTAGAAATATCATTGGACTTGTTTTCCTGGCATTTCTCCTAATAAAAATGTGGGATCATAGCCCAGTGCTTTCATGTTCATTCATTCATAGAAAGACTCTCTTATCTTCCCACTAGAGTGTAAGATCCATGAAGGCAGGAACTTCAGCTATATCTCCAACACATGAAGCAGAAGCAGTTCTAGGCATTTATGATTTTTAGTGTTGGCAAAATCTATTAGTGCAAAAACCTAACCATACCTGCACTATAAAAGTAAGTTAATAGCTAATACTTTTCACCTGTAAGACACTATAGACATCACGAGTATAAATTGATAGAATGTTGGTTAAGAAAAATTATTGTAATGGTTCCAAAATAGATAACTATTGCCGTTTTTGTCTTATCATTTACTAATTTAGGCAGCCTTTAAAAAAAATTTCACAAAAGAGTATTCTGTGTGTGGCTTACTACACTGATGGACAGTGACTGCATTGGGGTATGAGTGGGGACTTGATAATATGGGTAAATGTGGTAACCACATTGTTTTTTCATTTGAAACCTTCATAAGTATGTATTAATAATACCTTAATAAAAAAAGAGTATTCTGTGTATATAATGTAAGCTGTATTACTTTACTACGGGTATTTAGTTTGGTATATACCATAGGCCCAGAGCATACCAAGTGCTGAATCTCATATTATGCAATCCTTTTTTCATACCTCTACTATTTAAGAATCATGGTTGGGTTTCCTGGATTTCTATGAATAATTTTTTTCTATTTTTAACTGAATATGTATTAATACCAGTTCTGGAATTCATCCTTGAATTTATTCAGTTGTGATTTGTAATTTGCTGACAGTGATCATTATCAGTTTGTTGAGTAGCAGAATATTTCGGTGTTAACAAAAGGTCCTATTTTATGACTTGGCAGAAGAACTGGGGAGCGATGAAGATGATATTGATGAAGACGGGCAAGAATATTTGGAGATTCTGGCTAAGCAAGCAGGTGAAGATGGAGATGATGAAGACTGGGAAGAAGATGATGCTGAGGAGACTGCTCTGGAAGGCTATTCCACAATCATTGATGATGAAGATAACCCTGTTGATGAGTACCAGATATTTAAAGCTATATTTCAGAGTAAGTTAGTATATTACATGTAATTCAAGTTGCTCTATTTGGTCCATTTTCCTGAACCAATTTGTTCTTGTTTGTGTCTACCCCTTAAAGAAGGGAATTTTGGTATCTCAAACCAAAACCAGAATATGATTTAGGATTGTCGGGCTAAGTGACCAAAGTTATTTCTACTGTTGCCATGGAGTATCAGAGTATTTTCCTCATCCTGTTACCATACTTTTATTTACATTGTGATTTTGAAACAGGCACAGTACAGGAGAACAGTCTAGTTCAAAAGTTTATACAGTGACAATTCTTTTTCCCACTTCTGATTTCTGTCCTCCCAGCTTTCTCTAGAAGTATCCACTCTTTTATCTGTGGTCTTGGATCCCTTTTCTTTTTTCCTGTTTCACAGGGTGTTTGGCTACAGAATAGGAGATGCCAGTTTGTTTGTTTTTTATCATCATTTACTTGGATTTCAACAGAAGATAACACAGAAGTGTTCTGCCATCCAGCTTAAGAAATTAACATTGGTACTTTATTTGAAACACTCCTTCTGTCCAGAATTAACTACCATGCTATCATTCCTGTGCCTTATGAACTTTGATGTAGAATAAACTCTCTGATGATAACCAAGGTATTGGTCTTATAAGCCCATGACAAAACTATTTTGATGCAAAGTTGCAGAAACACAGAGGAATGGTTTCTGAGCTACATTGCAGGCAGCAAGAATATATTGAGAACCTACTGCCTTGGCTTTTGTCCATACCATATTCCGTAGACTTAAACACACGATCCCTAAAGGATGGTTTATAATAGAGGGCTGGTCCTAGAACAGTAAATGCAATAAAAAAGAAGTATAAAATCATGTGACTGAATGTTAGCTTTCCCCTACAAAATACCCAGCACCTAGTACATGAGAAAATCAGTTTTCATTCTTAGAATTGCTCTGTCAAGAAATTTTCTTTTGTTGAAAGCCTTTATAGAGAACATTTTCTTTCTCTCCCTCCCCCTTTCCTTCTACCTCCCTTACCCGACACACACACCTTTGTATAGCTACTTAATTGAAATAGGGAGAGACATGGTCAGACTTGCTGCTATTCTATGTGAATTTACCTAGTGCATGTTTTCATGAAACATTGAGATTTGAACACTTGGTCCTGTGTTATGCTGGGAAAATTTATTCTATGTCATAGATTGAGTTTATTATTTAGGCTATAATATAAAAATGTGTGAGCATTTTTAAGTTAAGTACTACAGAGCTATCTTTCTTTAGAAAGACAGTTAAATGCAATTAAAGGTTTTTGAGTAGATGATACAGAAAAAAATTAAGCATTTATTTTGTATCATTCACCCCTTTCTTCTACTTAATGCTTCTGATTTTTTTTTTAATTTAGGGATTTGAGAATTCTAATCAAAGTAGCCTTGATCATTTTCAAGTTGCTTTGAGCTCTGAATTTTAAGGGGGCTGGGTTAATTTTGTTTTTAAAGTTCTCTAGTTTGTTACTTACTATATAAGAACTAGTTTAGGCTCTGAATCCTTATTTGCTAGAGATTAGAATTAAGAATGATTAGATTTTTAGAGGCATTAAGCTAAACCAGAATTCCCCCCCTATATCTTTCTTTCACAAATAATATAAAATAAATTATTGAGAGAATATAAAGTAGATTAGAATTTCAGTACTAGAGGTGGAGTAAGACAGGAACTACCAGGCCTCCCTTATTGCTCTTTTCTCCATTTTGTTTTTGATAGCTATACAAAATCGTAATCCTGTGTGGTATCAGGCTCTGACTCATGGTCTTAATGAAGAACAAAGAAAACAGTTACAGGATATAGCAACTCTGGCTGATCAAAGAAGAGCAGCTCATGGTATGTTAATTGACCATAACCCCTCTTTAATGCAGTTAGTGACTATCAACTTTAAATTTATATTAAATGATTTAAAATTATTTAAAAGCTGCAGTCTTTACAGGTGATAGGAATTCACTCTGATCTGAAAGAATGAAATACATGAATCAGTTTACTGATTTTAAGTGTAGTTGAAGACTGCTTTCAGGGTGTAGTTGCTTTAAAGTTGCTCAAGCTCATGGTGATGGCTTAATAGTAAAAAATTGTATTAAAAATGTAAAAATTTTAAGTTATGAAAGTGTGCTTTTTCTTTAAAGTATATTAAAGACACTATGTCTTTTCATCTTTAAACATTTCAGTATATGTTTCAAAAAGGACATTTTAGGTAATATACAACTTAATAGTTTTCTATAGGTCTTAATGTTATTAGTCAAACTAGTTTTATATTTGAAAAAAGCCCTCCTTAAAAAGAACGCACAGCTTTTAAAGTATTTTATACTTGGATTTGTCTGCATTCAGTTCATTAGCTGTTATATACTTGGATTTGTCTGTTTGATTCATTAGCTGTTATTCCCCCTTGGAGACTGGATCCTAATTATTTGGCTCATATGTGTATTTAAAGGTTTTTTGTTTAAATAATGGAAAGTGAAAGTTGGCTGAAGAGTCTGCAGCATACAAGAGTGTATCTTCTCTACACAATATATTCCTTTCTTGTTCCTGTACATTTGGTGGAGAAGAGAGGCCAACTTTGGAACTTCCTGGCTAATATAGTGGGTTAAGCAATTGTTAATGGCTATCAATTCCTGCTGTTCTCCAGACTAGTAAGATAACAGATGCTCTCTTAATCTTTCACTTGTTTTCCAGAATCCAAAATGATTGAGAAGCATGGAGGATACAAATTCAGTGCTCCAGTTGTGCCAAGTTCCTTCAATTTTGGAGGCCCGGCACCAGGGATGAATTGAGTTACCACCTTCTTTCCTGCTGTGTGATTGTAGTGAAGAGCTTGTGTTCTCCTAGTAGTGGTTCCAGACTGGTTCGTGTTATCTACTCTAAACTAATTGATGAATAGATGGATGGAAAAAGCCCAGGAGGTGGGACCTGATCATGCTACTTGGCACTGAAAAAGAAACCAGAGGGATTTGGGTGGGAGAGGGAGGTAACTCGGGGTGGGGGGTATTTTCTTTATTTTTTGAAGAAAGTAAGATTCTGACTGAAAGAAAGTTCAAGTGACACTGTGGAAATCTGAAACAAGAGGGGATGTCATGAAGGCAGCTTTTCTTTTTCTGAGGAAAAAATAGGCATTGGCTACAGGACTATTTAAAATGTCTCATTTACAGTATAAACTCAAAGGTAGATGTAATTTTTACACCTATGAGTATTTGTCCAATTTCTGTCTCCTCCTCACCATTGGGTATCTATTCTTTATATGTAAATAAGATAAGGTAATTGATAGCCTTATTCAAACTTCATTTTCATTCATCAAAGATTGTTCCTATGTAGATTATTGGACATCTATTGTAGCACTACATAACATTAAAAAAAATCTGTAAATGAATTAGCACTTTCATATTGAAACAAGCCTGCTAGCCTATGTATAAAATAGCAAAATGTTTGCTGTTTATAAAAAGAAGGGATGTGATGGGGTGGGGGGGGCAGGGGTAATTTCAAGTTATTAATTTAAAAATGAACTAGAAATTTTGTACCTGGTGACTTTGTGGTGCACTCACCTCTGATAGTGACTTGAATTCGGTATGTTAAAAGGGGTTAGTGGTATTTCATTGCTGCTAAAAAATGGCAACTCCCTCTGTGTCCTGTTTTTTCTTAAAGCTCTCAGTGTACAAGTGAATATTTGGATACAAGACCTTACTGTAAAAATAAGAAAGGTGGTATTTGAAGCATGTAAATTGGATATAAAGTTCTGCTCTTAAAGAGTTGATCAAAGAGTATGGCTGAACATCTATATATGCAATCTATTAAAAAGAACTTAATTCGGCTATTATGTCTTGATTTGATTGCAATTTTTGCCTCATTGGCCTGTTTTTATCCTGTATCTAGATAGAGTGCAAAATGCACACTTTTAAAATTTGACGTTTAACACCTGGCTACCCCCTTCCCCATTTTCCCTACCCCACTTGTGGTATCTGATCTTAAAATAGATAGGCTGAAGGCACACGGTTCCCTCCAAAAACCACTATTGATACCACTGCAAAAAGCCAGCAACAAGACAGTGTAGAGAGGTTGGCTTGCTTCCCTCTCTCCTAACTGCATGTTCAAAAAAGAGCCTTTATTGATCTTAAACATCTGTCAGATTAAGTCATACATTGGGTTATTTTTTTATATACATGTATACACACAATATTTCAAATTGAAAGCAACATCTCAATGGATTCAAACTGTTAAATGCTCTTGTCTATAACAGACTAGAAAATTTATAATTGTAAAAATGAAACAAATGCACATATTGATATTTAAAATGCATAACGAAGAAAACCTGTTGTTGTGTTTTTCTTGTATGCCAGTAATTAAGCCACTCTGTTGGCATTGTTTGGTTTTCTATTTTAACACTGACGAGTCAAAGTATTTCCTATATTTATGAATTTACTATAAAAATCTTGGCAAAAAAAAATTGTCTAAAATGTGTGGGTAAAAACTGTTAATCAAGTATGTTTCTATTTACTACCCTCCCTCCCCTCAGGCTGAACACCATCTGTATACCCTAGGCTGCTTAAGAGGATTTCACTATTATATAAAATCAATAAAATTAAAATGGAGTAGTTGTATATAGCAACATTGTGTACAGAGGGGATATACTGAATAGTATTAAACATTTTCGTCTTCCTTTACCTTTTATCCCCTAACACCTAGTTTACTTTTTTAAGTTTCAGACTTCACTGCTCTTTAAATTGATAATTCCAATTTTAATATTGTTATTAGAAAACCATATCTAATAAAGGTTTCAGTTATTCCCATGCACAGTATGAAAATTCTCATTTGCTGAGGTTTTGTTTCAAGGAAATGTATTGGCATGTCTCTGAGAAGTTTTTGTCTCCTCTGTCATACAGTACAAAGTTATCTCCATTTACAGGTTTTTCTGAAATTAAAAACCTTAAAATTAAACCATATTTAATAATAAATAGTGTTCAAATGGTAGTTTCTAATGCATTATATATATACCTCAGTAATTTTCAGTATTTCCTTAAATCTAATATCAAATAATAGTTTCTTATAGATCTTAATATGTGTATTTCTAGATAAGGTTGTAGGACTTTCTGGATAACTTTGAGAGTATTTACAAACTTGTAATTAGTTGCCTGTAGACTTTATTTATTTAATATACATCGTTTCCTGCAGTTTCACTATCCTATAACTTATTTTTTAATTTATAGAAGTTAATTCAGATTTTGTTTGGGTTTCAATATTTGTCTTTTTTAAATGGCTGCTATTAACATAAAATCTTCACTTTTTTGTAAGCTTAAGCCATCCTTTAAAAAAACTATCAGTATTAAATAAAGGAAATTAATCTGTTTCTCTGCAGGTAGTAAAATGGTGATTGCTAACCTATACACCTTGTCAAGATAGACTGCTATACTCACCTCTGGAAGAGACCAGAGTATAGAGTGAGGGTGGCCAAACCACAGCCCAATGACTATATGCTGCTACTCAGCCCCAGATGTAGCCCCTGAAGCAAGCATGAAGAAAAAGCCATTAAGAATTGTATTAATATGTCTAAACCATGTTTTTGGGAAGATCTTGCACAATAACTTAAGCATAGCAGGCATTCCTTAAGTGTTTGTAAAATGAATAATATAAATTACATTAAAACATAAAAGTTACAAAAATGTCAGTTCTATTCTATGTAATTTAAGTTTGGTGAAGATTATCTGTGACTATCAGCCTCCTTCCTGAATTACGGGTTTTGACTCTTGAAGAGGTTGGCCACCCTCGTAATAGCACTTCACACTTTCATGCATGTGGGTGGTTCTTACAAAGGTAAACTAGATACCCAGCTAATAAAAGACAGGATTTTATCACTGTGAGAAAAATAAATACTTTTAAAGTAGCTTATGGTGAGGCAATACTTCTGCTAGGTTTTTTAAAGCACAGGTGATAGTTACTTTGTATATTTATATATTTGACTTTCATGTATAGATTGAAACTTGCCAATTACACTCAACATTTGAATCCTCTATTTAAATGCTTCCCAGAGTCTTTTAAGGTTTCTTTTTAAACCCTTTTAATAAACTCAAACTAGAAATACAAGGGAACCTCCTCAACCTGGAAAAAGACATCTACCAAAACCTAAAAGCTAATGTAACGATGAAAGCCTAAAAACTTTTCCCCCTAAGATCAAGAACCTAACAAGCATGCTCCCTGTTGCCATTTCTTTTTCAACATTGTACATAAAGTTTTAGGTGGTGCAGTTAAGAAAAGGAAAATAAAGGCATCCAGATTGGAAAGGAAAAAGTGAAACTATATTCACAGATGACAGATTGGAAAGGAAAAAAAAATATATTCACAGATGACATGATCTCACAGAAAACCTCGAGAATAAATACAGAGCTAATGACTTCAGTGTAGTACACAAGATCAAAATAAAAAAATAAGTTGTATCTCTATAGAGCAGCAAAGAAATGAAAGTGATAAGAAAATTTCATTTACAATATAGCATTAAACAGACCTCAAAAGTAAAATTTAACAAAAATGAAAAACTTTTGTTCAGAAAACTACAAAACAATTGAAAGACCTAAAAAAATGAACATGAATTAGAAGACAGTACTGTGAAGATGGCAATACTTCTCAAATAGATCTACAGATTCAGCGCAATCCCTGTAAAATCCCAGCTACCTTCTTCGCAGGAATTGACAAAACTGATCCTAAAATTTGGAAATAAAAGGGACTCAGAATAGCCAAAGCAATCTTGAAAGCAAGTATAATTTAGTAATCACAATAGTGGTAGTGGTTATACAGACAGACATCACTCTAAATCAATAGAATAAAAGTGAGAGACCAGAAATAAACCTTTGTATTTAAAAAGTCAATTGATTTTCAAACGATGCCAAGACAATCTGACGTAGGTAGGAAAGAATATTTTCAACAAATGGTTTCCAGACAGCTGGGTATCTACATGCAAAAGCATGAAATTTAACCCTACGTATACAAAACTTAAAGGGGTTCAAAGATTTAAATGTGAAGTCTCAAAATTATAATAAAAATGTTAGGAAAAAAATACAGGCTTAAATCTTTGTGATCATGAATTAATCAACAGTTTCTTAGATATAACACCAAAGCACAAGCAGCAAAAAGAAAAACAGATGACTTGCACTTAACCAAAATTTAAAATTATTTCGAAGGACACTTCGCAGAAAGTGAAAACAACTCAGAATGGGAGAAAATATTTGCAAATCCTGAGTAGAGAACTCACACAACTCAACAACAAACGATTTAAACAAAGAATCCAAGCAGACTCTTCAAAGGTAAGTAAATGGCCAGTATCAGGAAAAGATGCTCAACATGTATTTATTTGGAAAATTCAAATCAGTATCGCAATGAGATACTACTTCACACCTACCTAGTATGTCTATAATCAAGGTAGACAATTACAAGTATTAGGATGTGAAGAAACTGAAACCCTCATACATTGCTGTGAAATGCTTATCTGTTGTAGAAAACAGTGGCAGTTTTTCAAAACATTGAAAATCCCACTCGTAGATATCCAAGAGAAATGAAAAACATGCCCACCAAAGAACTTGTACACAGTTGTCATATTAACATTATTATAGCCTGAAGAAACAACCCAAATAGCCATAATTTTTGGGTAGACATAAGGTGGCATATCCGCACAGTTGCATATTTGGCAGTAAAATGGAATTAACTACTGTTAAATGCTACAATATGGATGAGCCTTGAAAACAAGTTGAAAAATCAGACGAAAGGTTTCGTTTATACGAAACATAATTGGCGAATCCATAAAGATTGGGATTTGCCAAAGTACATTAGTCACCAGGGCAATGGGGAGGAGGGAATGAAGAGTGACTGCTAATAGGTACAGGGTTTATTTTGGGGATGATGAAAATGTTACAGAGACTGGTGATGGTTACATAGCTTTGTGAACATAAAAACTACTGACATAGTTTAAAATGGTGAATTTTGTAGTATATGGGTATCAATTTTCAAAGTCTCAAATGTTAAAGTTCTCTAAAAAGTAACATGAAATGTTTATGCATTTAGTACAAATTAACACTTTTACTCGTGGTTATGCAGCCATCCCTTTATTAGGGGGA
This sequence comes from Smutsia gigantea, assembly GCA_032199065.1. Classification (NCBI taxonomy): domain Eukaryota; kingdom Metazoa; phylum Chordata; class Mammalia; order Pholidota; family Manidae; genus Smutsia; species Smutsia gigantea. The sequence goes on from JAVSCE010009247.1 coordinate 26,609, forward strand.
AAATAGTCCTAGTGGTTGTATTTTTCCAATATTTTGTTCTGCTGCTAATTTGTTTTTTAAATCCCATCACCCTATCAAACAGTCCTCACTGGTGCCAAAGTTAGGGGAGAGGGATCCTTAAAATTATTTTTTTCTGTAATTCTTGCATCTATTACATCTTTCAATGTAATACATAGCATTAGGAATTAAGGTTGAGCCACATTTTCCCTTCAAATTACAGCACTTAGTGTTTTTCTACAAAATGTATCAATCTTATTGCTTATTTGGAGACGAGCTTCACCTTAAAAACATCTCAAGAATATATTTTCCCAGAAAAAATAAAATTAAAAACTGGTTTCATTTCTAGACTGCTGTGTGTAAAATTGTAACATTTCCAGAGTATCTCACCTGGCTTTAGTGCTTTTGCATATCCTCAGGGGTGTCAGTGGGTAATTACTGGGCAACGGAGGGTATGTCTGAACCTGAGAGTTTAAGGGGAGGGGCTGGCTGGCTGGCTGGCTTGCTTCCTTCCGAAGCCGAGGAGAGAGACAGCGCTGGACGGCAGTTTGTAAGCAATAAACAGGTTTTAAACTTTCTCTCTTTGACTGATTTCGATTTTTAGAGGTATTTTGTCTCGGGATTTCCTTTCCCCGGACTTACACCTGGCGGAAGTCGGCAGGGTTCCTCTGAACCTGAAATCTGTCATAATGGGTGCGACCTTTGGGAGGGCTGTTCCTGTGGATGGTGGGGAGGCCCCAGCGGATGCAGTGGCAGAGAGTGCTGCTTCACCTGTTATTATCCCCCCAGCTGTGGGCCTTCCAATTTGTGAAGCCCTACTGGGGAATTGGTCTAGGGTAAATTACCTCCTAGCGGGGTGGGGCATTCCCCAGAACAGGGGAAGGGTGGAAACACCAGAAGCTGCAGAATTAACCCTCCGTGAGTTGGAAGACTGCTTAGAGACCCTAGGTGGCTGTGTAGCAGCTGGCATTGTAGGGTCTCTTTTCATCCAGATAGTGGAAAATGTTATGCAGGAGAAAAAGGATTTTCGAGAGAGTTAGCAAGGAGAAAGAGGACAGGTGGGAGAGAGACCAGCATCGCTTGGAGGAGCTGGGCGATAACCTATGGGATGCTATTAAAGGAGAGACAGTTACTGAAAAAAACAGGTCACGCTCCTAGAAGACTCCCGAGCAGCAGGTGGGGAGAGAGCAGGAAAAGCCGCGTTGCAGGAGGCCACGGGGGAGGGGGAGGAATGAGTAGTGCCTTCAGCCCTAGAAATGGTGGAGGAGAAACCCGAGGGAGCAGAGGAGGCGGGGCCATTGGCGGATCACCGTGGACTTAACATCTTCTGTTTCAAAGGCCCGCCCAGCTGTTATTAAGAGAATAAAAGCGAAACCACCGCCCGGCTGCTCGGGGAGGATCAGCCTTCTCTCCAGGTTGTGGAGCACTCCATGCTCTGCCCCTGTACCCAGGATGAGCTGATCGACAAAAGCATCCGGTATAGGCAGAGGCCATCGGAACCTCCGCCTACATGGCTTTTACGTCTCTGGGATATGGGGGTGGAGAATACTGTTGTGTAAGGTACTGAGATGAGTAGAATGGATTCCCTGACAACTCACCCTTCCCTACGGCAGCGGTTGCAAAATGCCTGTCATGCCTCAAGGAATCAGACACTCCTGGAATGGCTGACAGCTGCCATCAGGATAGTTTGGCCTGATCAGGGTGATTTACCATATTTTCCCAGTAGTTGGAAAATGTATTTAGAGCTCCAACAGGTACTGTGGGAATTGGGTATGAAAAGTATTATCTTTAATACGGACCCCCAGGGCCATGATAGGAAGGTGTTCACTATAGGAATGAGAAATCTTGTGCTGCATACAGCTCCCACATCTCTCTTTGAGTCCCTAATGAATACCCTTGCCCCCCACCTAGGGCAACTGTGGAGAGCCATGAGAGCATGAGCACAACCATCTTTAAGTTCAGCAGCCATTCTAGATGTGGGGAGCCATGTTTAGTTACTGCTTGACATAAGGAAGCCATGTTGTGAACTTCCTCCATATTGTAGAGAGAACTTGTTTATCCTGCAACTTTTGTCCTTGTACAAGTTGTTTTGAGACATGAATGTCTGGGAACAGAGTAACCGTTCCTTGGTCCTGGGAACGGAGAACTTGATTAAGAAAACAACTCTCTGTATGATAAGGTAGTGTCTTTGTTGTAATGCCAATATACTTTGGATAGTTTCATAACAAGACTGCATATATACCAAAGAGAAATAAAGCATTTTGGCATTCTGCACAAGACAGATTGTCCTCCTGTGATCTTTGTAAATATAATCCTAGCCCCGCCTCTCAGGAACAGTTCGACTGCTGACGGCTGGCTCCGTCAGGCAACCCATCAGTGAGGCTACTTGTACTTTAGCAGATCTGGGGGAGGTTGAAACAATAAGGGCACAGAGGGAAGTACGGGCCACGACTGAAAGGAGAAGTGCAAAAGGCCCTGTGAAGGTCTCGGGGACCCAGATGAGCATTTTCCTGGAACGCCTGCTGTGATAGATGGCTATGTAAGGCAATTAGAGTGAAGAAGCCCAAATCTCATTAGGGATAGGGCGTTTACTCCCAAAGGAGTATACCGTGTACATTTGATAAAGGCCAGGTATTGAAAGAAAAACTCAATGGGTAGCCCAATAGAATATTGTTAGAACTGTGGCATCAATTAAATCCAGAGCAGCAGTTCCAGCCGCTGAGGTCCAGGACACAGAAGCCAGAGTCAAGGCCTCATGCCTGGCCTGTGTCCCTGCAAAACGTCATGGGAGACAGTACTCAGGATTCACCTTAGCCCTCACCCCCCACAAGATGATGATTGGGCATCATGGTTTGACTGGGGGGGACAGGTCAAAGTCCCCACCTTTGGGGGACATAGTGGGTACCAGAGGCCACATGTAGAATTAGCAATTCATTGGTCCCCTGTGAACGTACTACGTGTCCTGGCACTGGTGGACACAGGAGCTGAGTGTTCTTTGATTCATGGCAACCCTGAGCATTTTCCTGGGACCCCTGCTGTGATAGATGGCTATGGGGGTAAGGCAATTAGAGTGAAGAAAGCCCAAATCTCACTGGGGATAGGGCATTTACTCCCAAAGGAGTATACCGTGTACATTTTTCCCTTCCCTGAATATATTTTCAGGGTAAATATCCTGCAGGGCCTGTGGTTACAGACCACTGCAGGTGAGTTCAGGCTCAGGGTACATGTGCTAAAGCCAGTTCTGAGGGGACATGCTAAGCACCCACCTGTAGCTTTACCTGTACCTTGGTAGGTTACAAATACTAAGCAGTATAAATTGCCTGGGGGGCACAAGAAATTGGAGAAACTCTACAGGAGTTGGAGAGAATGGGCATCATAAAGCCATTTTGGGATAGGGGGCAAAGACTGCAAACATAAAATGGTTTTCACATGTAAGACGCTATATCTAACTGGCAGTGTAGGAACAGTGTGTTCTGATCAGTTGTGGCTGGGTCACTGGCTTGTGACCTACCAAGTAGGAATTGATTTCAAGACTGCAGGTTGACAGTGAGGATTCTACTCAAGAAGTTCCGTCTAGATTGGATCTGAAACTGAGTCTACTCCAAGCATACAGAAAGACCTATGGGTTTTGAAGAACAGGAAGGACAGGAAGGAGTAAATGAGACCTGTTTCCCCTTTAGATATAGTGTAAAGGGAATACGCAAGAGGATCAGTAAAAGAGTCTGCAGCATCAATGACCAAATAATTACTTGATAAATAGGTTCTTTTGAAACTGCGACTTACAATACATTAGTGGGTAATGTATGGATTTAATGAGTTGCCACCAGTGTTTATTAAAACTGAAATAGAAAAGAAAATACCATCGTTCATAATCAAATGATTTTCAGAAAACATTTGTTTCAATTTTATTTATGTGTGTGTATGTTTTAAGTGTGGGTTTCAATATAAACTGTATTCCTTGGGGATGGTCATTCTCAGAATGTTTAAAAAGAATACTGCTGTAAGTAAAAAGTTCTTAAGAGCATAAATAGAATAATCCATTACTACCCCAATTTTCCATTCATTTTAATAAGTACATGTTTTCCTTACTTCATTATAAAGTTACATGCAATGAACTGCATATTTCACTTGTACAGTTGATGTTTTGACCTGTTTATGTAATAATGTGATTTTAAAGGTATTTACAAAGTAATATGTGATTGTTTCTAAGCCTGTCTCCCTGACACAGGTCTATGTTTATTCGGGGTAGTAATTCCATCTCATCTGTATGTTTGCATCACGCAGCATGTAGTAAATTTTCAGGAAATGTTCACTGACTGAGTGCATGAATAACTTTATGCACTCAGGACTGAACATGCTCCTTCACAACACACAGTCACTGTCCCACACATGCATCCAAACACTCCTAAGTACTAATCATTCTTCTAAAGCACTCTGTAGGCTTCGGAGAGCACAGCTGATGCTGGTTAACTTTATGACGTCCTTGGAATGTGAGATTACATGACCAATCAGAGACAAAATGGGCTATGAGCACCTGGGCTACTGGTTAGATGACAGGCTATCAGTGGTAGTTATTGTTCTTCCAGTGGAACAGACCCTCAGTATGCAATCCTCTTCCCTTTCTCATGTTTAGCCCCTGAAAGTACATATGTAATGTGGTAGCAAATTGGGTACTACTGGGGTGGGGGTGCCCACACACCCAACATTACCACTCACTGAGATCTGCATGGCAAATTTGCAAGAAGCTCTGCTTTGCATCCTAGGTAGTGCCCTATGAATCCAGTGAGTATCAGCTGAAGAAAGTGTGGAAAAAGTAAAAGAGAAAAAGAACATCCATGCTAACAGAGATGAAAGGTCAGAGTACAGGAAGTTTCTGAGAGCTAAAAAGAGTTAGATACTTTGAGAGATAATGGTTCTTTTGTTGTTTTGGTTTCTCACTCCACAAACTGATTCCCTAAAGAAGAGCCCATTAGCAAGATTTCCAAGGCTGAGGATTCTAGAGAAGAGAAAAAAAAGAAAAATCTGTTCCATATAGACTGGAGGTATTAAAAATAAGGACGTGACCATTCTCCCAGGTAGACTCAAGATTTCTGGGTCTGGAGAGACTTGGTCTCCTAGCATCTTCCTCTTTCTTACCTGGACACCTAGGATGAATTTGTTCTAGAGATGGGGACTCACACTGGGTACCTCAGAGGGCCATCCAGCGATGGAAGCTGCAGATCCAGAGTTGGGTGTTGGATGCCAGTGATTCTCAGCCCTCTCTCCTAACAGCGGGGTGTGACCTGGACTTCTCAGTGATTCTATTCCAACTCTGTGTTCTTCAATGAGGTAAGCACTTACTGAGAAGTATCAACACTGAAATGCATCTTACTCTGAAAGGATTCCTGGGAAGAGGCCCTGAGAGGTGATGCACACAGAATATTCCCTAGGGTTCTCCGTGGGCACAGCTCACTCTATTATATCTACACACAATGAGATGCCATGGGACCTTCCGTATTTTTTTGTAATCATGCTGAATTCTGTAAATCTCTTGTACTTCCAGTCTGAACAAAGGAAGTGCTGGGCCTGAGGAGGCCTACCATCCTTGCTCTCTTTCGGGAAACAAAATCAAGACTGTAAAGTGCCCGCAGGCAGACATCTACGCATCCTTTACTTAAATCCCCAGAAAAGTATAAACTTGCATCTCCCTCAGTATCTCTCTATTAAAATGGGTCTGAAATTATAGTTCATTAGAGATTGCAGTGACCAGTGTTCAATAATCTTAGCTTGTCCTGAAAAATAACATATTTGAGGTAATTTCTGTAAAATCAAGTATTTGAACATATGCCAAATACAAGGACAGATCCATATTTTTGTAAGGATTCTAGTTTGAAATTAGTGATGTATTTTCTCATCAATGTTTATTTCCTTTTATATGAAAAATAATGTAACCCTCTATGTGTTTTGTGTTTCTAAATTTTCCTCATAAACTAATGCATGAACTCTATGCTTGCTAGAGGTTCCCAAGGTGAGGGATGAGCTAAGTACTGAATATCTGTCCTGCCGCTGAGAAAGTGCCATCACCATTTTCCTTCACTTGTTACTGTTTGGGTTATGTCTGAATTGAGACAAACAGGATTCGACAGGCTCTGGATATACGATGGAAGTTCCAAAGGGGACACCTTGATTATTCTCAGCACAAAGAAAAGCTTTTCTCTGTTACATAAAAACAACATAAAGAAAGAAGCAAGGCTATTTTAGTAAATCTACATTTACTCATCTTTGAAATCTCTGGACATGGTCAATTTTTAATCACTGTTCCACTGGCAGGACAAAAGCACCCTTTACAGTCCTTATTTTCTGCAGCATCAGAACACTACCTTGCCTTATAAAAACTTACTTGGAGCCAGGGCTACACATCAGGAAGCGGTACTACATGAGGTTTGAGAGGTGACGTTAGGACTAGAGTCTTAAGGTTAAGGCTTACAGTCTTAGCTTTTTTCCTAGTCACTTGATGTATATGACTTCTGCTGTATTTTTCTATAATACACCAACAGTAATAACAACTAGTTACACTAATTCTCTCTCATGTCTTTTTCAGGTCAAATCCTTCCAAACAGATCCAGTTTGGAAGACTGTGTAAATGACTGTGACATTGTGTACCCTCCTCAACACTGCCCATCTGATAGTCCTGGACCACATAAAAGAGCGATGATAGCTAATGCGTCTGTGGCCCCAGAAAAGGAGAAGCAAAGGTCGCGTGATCCACTCTCCTTATCCCCCAAGAGGAAGAAACATACTTCTTTGTCACGCATGGTCATCTGTGAAACCAACTGGGAGACAAAAGTAAGTATATGTGATGGATGAGGGAAGCTAAGGGAAAGGGCACTTCAGCCGCATGTCCTCATTACGGGGGCAGAACTCAGAGAAGAGGAGGCTGCACGTGGTCGCGCCCTCAGTGTAGCGCGTAGGACTTAGACACTGCAAGTTGTCTGCTCATAATTCATATATATCATGAATATGATAATCATGATATCATTGAATCCTTTCCCTTAAGCTGTAACAAATCAGGCACCAAGTTCTATCATTTCTAACTTGTAAGTAATTCTGAAATCCCTCCTTTTCTCTTGATTTTTTCTATCTTAGTTCAGGTGATTTATGCTTTAATGAAATCAGGTGATTTCATTATGATTTAATGGCTATATTATTGCTATACTTTACTGAAAGATTTTGCTGTCTCATGTGTTTATGAACACTGGGGAGGTGGGACCTGGGATTTGATTGGGCCAAGTCTGTTGGATTCTACTTTGTTTTTAAATTGAATTTGTATGGATGAGGATAAATTAATATTTTCCTACGAAGTAGGATGAATATTTACATAGCTGGCTTAGTTAAACTTCACTAATTATTGGAGGAAATGATGCAATTTCTTAAGTACAGAGGCCAATCAATTTAATTGACATCACTGCACCCATATCCATACTAAAATCAGTATAATTTTGACAAACTTAGAACCTCTTCTAAAAAATTTATTTTTGTCTCTTTTTTTGTTGGAGGTATTACAGAAGGATCAGGCTAGACCACTTGAAAAGGCCTATAGTTACATCTCTATAGGATTTTGATTCATGTTTGGAAGGAATATGACTAGTATCCCATGGATCACTATTCAGATAACTTAGTCTTATACAGATGGACCTTAGTAATGAATGAAATACATGTGATTAGAGCTCAAAGCCTGATGAATCCAGATGGAAGTTGTTTGGGAGGGGGAGGGAGAGCCTGTGGAGGCGTCCTTAGTAGTGGTGGGGTAGTGGGATTTAGCACTTTGGAAGTGAGACATCAAAAGATGTGTCAATAGAGGTCATAGTTACCATCTAGGAAAATGAAATCTCATTTTATAATAAAGTGGTCTCTTGATAAAGAACAGTAGCTTGAGCTAGTCCAGTTGCAATAGTGCAGTAATGGGCAGAGTGTAAGCGGTGCTGATGCAATTATGGGAAAGACCTATGGGAAAGATTTTGGAAAGACCATTTCAATTTTGGATGTCAGTTTCAACCATTTGCTCACATTCAGCAGTATTAATTGGAGCTGAAGCTTTAGAGGAGCATGTTCCCAGCAGAGAGCTCCTGCATTATGATGCTTACTACCAGGTATGAGAAACGATTTCACACACTAGCTTTAAAGCATTGATATTTTGCAGTGAAACTTATTTGTAAACAGTGTGACTTGGAAAGCACTTGGCTGTCCTAACACAATAAGGGCAGCTTAATGGACTAAAGCTAGAATCCAAAACATAGGTATCTGATAGGAAGTTTTTTCTAGAATCTGGAGCATTGATATGGACCTGGCAAGATCTGTCCTCAGAAAAGCATCTAGTATTATGACTACAAATTTATACTGATTAGGAGGTAAGAACTGAGAAATTTTGTCACTAGCAACTAGTAAAGCCTAATATTTGTACCTTCATTCAATACTTTCCTTTTCCTCTTCATTTTTCATTTCCTGTTTTATATGGAATTAAAAAAATTTTTTTGGCTAACTTCCTGTGTGACTGAAAGGAAGAAAAAATGTGAAGTCAAAAATAAGATTATCCCCTATCAAACTACCAACAGCTTTCTTCAATGAACTAGAACAAATAATTCTAAAATTCATATGGAACCACAAAAGACCCCGAATAGCCAAAGCAATCCTGAGAAGGAAGAATAAAACAGGGAATTACGCTCCCTGACTTCAAGCTCTACTACAAAGCCACAGTAATCAAGACAATTTGGTATTGGCACAAAAACAGATCCACAGACCAGTGGAACAGAATAGAAAATCCAAACATTAACCCAAACATATACAGTCAATTAATATTTGATAAAAGGCCTTGGATATACAATGGGGAGATGAGAGCCTCTTCAGCAGCTGGTGTTGGAAAAACTGGACAGCTACATGTAAGAGAATGAAACTGGACTACTGTCTAGCCCCATACACAAAGGTAAACTCAAGGTGGATCAAAGACCTGAATGTAAGTCATGAAACCATAAAACTCTTAGAAAAAAACATAGGCAAAAATCTCTTGGACATAAACATGAGCGACTTCTTCATGAACATATCTCCCGGGCAAGGGAAACAAAAGCAAAAATGAACAAGTGGGACTATATCAAGCTGAAAAGCTTCTGTACAGCAAAGGACACCATCAGTAGAACAAAAAGACATCCTACAGTATGGGAGAATATATTCATAAATGACGTATCCGATAAGGGGTTGACATCCAAAATATATTAAGAACTCACACACCTCAACAAACATAAAGTAAATAATCCAATTAAGAAATGGACATAGAACATGAATAGACACTTCTCCAAAGAAGAAATTGAGATGGCCAGCAGAAGATGTGCTCCACATCACTAATCATCAGAGAAATGCAAATTCAAGCCACAATGAGATATCACCTCACACCAATAAGGATGGCCAACATCCAAAGCACAAACAACAAATGTTGGCGAGGGAACCCTCCTACACTGCTGGTGGTACTGCAAATTAGTTCAACCATTGTGGAAAGCAGTATGGAGGTTCCTCAAAATACTCAAAATAGAAATACCATTTGACCCAGGAATCCCACTCCTAGGAATCTACCCTAAGAATGCAGCAGCCCAATTTGAAAAAGACAGATGCACCCCTATGTTTATCACAGCACTATTTACAATAGCCAAGAAATGGAAGCAACCTAAGTGTCCATCAGTAGATGAATGGATAAAGAAGATGTGGTACATATACACAATGGAATGTTATTCAGCCATAAGAAGAAGACAAATCCTACCATTTGCAACAACATGGATGGAGCTAGAGGGTATTATGCTCAGTGAAATAAGCCAAGCCGAAAAAGACAAGTACCAGATGATTTCACTCATATGTGGAGTATAAGAACAAAGAAAAAAAACTGAAGGAACAAAACAGCAGCAGACTCGCAGAACCCAAGAACGGACTAATAGTTACCAAAGGGAAAGGGACTGGGGAAGATGGGTCAGAAGGGAGGGACAAAGGGGCATTACGATTAGCAGACGTAATGTTGCGGGGGCATGGGGAGCGCTGTACAACTCAGACAAGTAGTGATTCTATAGCATCTCACTACACTGATGGACAGTGACTGTAATAGGGTGGGTGGGGGGGACCTGATGAAGGGGTAGTTTAATAACCATAATATTGCACATGTAATTGTAGATTAATGATACCAAAATAAATTATAAAAAAAATTATCTTTGTCAGATCCTGGAATGGTAATCTGAGCAATGAATTTGTCCTTCATCTTTGATACAGAGCTGAGAGAGACTAAAATTGGGTCTCAAAGGCCAAATGAGGACTTACCTTTAGTGTGGCAGATTTTCAGAATTTTCAGAACGTGGAAGGAGATAGGTCAAGACCAAGAGCAGATGTGGAGCCCCATCTAGAAGCCACAGAGCTTCCACCTGACATTGGAATCTACCATCTCCGGACAGAAGTGAACCTCCCAATGCTCTCTTGAAGGCTCCCATTACCTCCTTGTTTCTCAGAGGGTTCAATACTGGAGTAATGCTAATATAAAATACAGAGAGGATATTGTTCTGTTGGAGACTATGGTAGTAACTGGGCTGGATGTACATAAACATGGCCGCTCCATAGTACATTTCTACCACAGTCAGGTGAGAGGAGCATGTGATGAGGCCTTTCTGCCTCCCCTCACCTGAGGACATGTGGAGCACAGCAACTAGGACAAGCGTATAGGAGGCAAGGATAGCAGCAAAGGTAGGCATAAGAAAGATCACACCCATCACATACACCATGAGCTCATATCTGGAGGTATCTGCACAGGCCAACTTCAGCAGAGGTGGGATATCACAGAACAGGTGCCTGATTTCTCTGGACATGCAGAAAGGAACATGCATAGTATATGAGGTGGGTATCACAGAATTCATGAAAGCCAGCATCCAAGATGTGGCCACCATGAACCAGCAGACCCTTGGCCTCATGAGGACCATGTAGTTCAGAGGATGACAAATGGCCACATATCTGTCATAGGCCATGACTGCCAGTAGGAGGTCCACTGCACCTCCCATGGTGAGGACGGCCAACATCTAAAAGGCACAGCCCCCAAAGGAGATGGTGCTCTCCCCACGCAGATAATCCACTAGCATTTTGGGAGTAACTAGAGATGCAATCATCAAGTCCATGAGAGAAAGCTGGCTGAGCAGGAGGTACATGGGCACATGGAGGCGGGTGTCCATGGTGATCACCAGGAGCAGCAGGCCATTGCTGGTCACGGCCAACGTGTACAGGACTGCAGCTGTGGCCCAGAGCAGCTCAGGAGACCCACTGTTCTCGAGAATCCCCACCAAAATGAAGCCACTTCCCAGGGTGGAGTTCCAGAGTTCCATTCTGTGGTGTCTTTAGTTACCTGAAATTACACAAAATCTAGGTAAGGTAGTTCTAATGTGGTCACTGGGGACTTGCTGGCTTTACAGTGTTTTAGCCCTAGGCCGGCAGGAACTAGTTGCTCAGCTTATCACATCATATTAAAATTTTCATTCATGAATTAACTCATCTAATATGGACTGATTACCTATTGTGAAAAGAGCACATTTCCTCCTCTGATAATTTCCTTCAGTGTTAGTTTCTGTGCAATAATGTACAAAGGGTAATTTATGGATGACAACATTGGGACAGAAATGGCAAAGATACTTTATTATTGAAGTTTAAAATGTCTTTAAAATTTGGCTTTGAAGCAGTCTTCAAAAGAAAAGGGACAATTGGAGAAGTGTCTGGGACTATTCGTGGAGTCCTGTCCCTTACTTTGCACAGGTAATGGCCAGGCTCCAGAGAGTTAGTGTCATAGTGATAGACAAAATGTTCTAGGCATTTATTGTGTGCCAGATTTATCCTGAGAGCTTCCTCCCATCATTCCTCTGAGGTGGATGCAATTATTAAAGTTACTTTACAGATAAGAAAACCAAGGCACAGAGATATTATTTGGCTTTCCAGGATTATAAAGTGGCTAAATAACAGCCTGAATCTGATCCCGGTATTCTGGTGCCAGAGACCACTTCTTTTTTTTTTTTATAGTTTATTTTGGTATCATTAATCTACAACTACATGTGCAATATTATGGTGATTAAACTACTCCCTTCATCAGGTCCCCCCCACCAACCGCATTACAGTCACTCTCCACCAGCATAGTGAGATGCTATAGAGGCACTACTTCTCTTCTCTGAGTTGTACAGCCCTCCCCGTGCCCCCCAACACTATATCTGCTAATCGTTATGCCCCTTTTTCCCCCTTATCCCTCCCTTCCCACCCATCTTCCCCAGTCCCTTTCCCTTTGGTAACTATTAGTCCGTTCTTGGGTTCTGTGAGTCTGCTGCTGTTTTGTTCCTTCAGTTTTTTTCTTTGTTCTTATACTCCAAATCTGAGTGAAATCATTTGGTACTTGTCTTTTTCGGCTTGGCTTATTTCACTGAGCATAATACTCTCTAGCCCCATCCATGTTGTTACAAATGGTAGGATTTGTTTTCTTCTTCTGGCTGAATAATATTCCAATGTGTATATGTACCACTTCTTTATCCATTCATCTACTGATGGACACTTAGGTTGCTTCCATTTCTTGGCTATTGTAAATTGTGCTGCGATAAACAGAGGGGTGCATATGTCTTTTTCAAACTGCACTGCTGCATTCTTAGGGTAAATTCCTAGGAGTGGGATTCCCGGGTCAAATGGTATTTCAATTTTGAGTTTTTTGAGGAACCTCCATACTGCTTTACACAATGTTTGAACTAATTTGCATTCCCAGCAGCAGTGTAGGAGGGTTCCCTTTTCTCCACATCCTCGCCAACATTTGTTGTTGTTTGTGTTTTGGATGTCGACCCTCCTCACTGGTGTGAGGTGATATCTCATGTGGTTTTAATCTGCATTTCTCTGATGATTAGCGACGTGGAGCATCTTTTCATGTGCCCGTTGGCCATCTGAGTTTCTTCTTTGGGGAAGTGTCTATTCATGTTCTATGCCCATTTCTTAATTGGATTATTTACTTTATGTTTGTTTTTTTTTAAGTTTATTTTGATATCATTAATCTACAATTAAATGAGTAATATTATGGTGATTACATTATCTCCTTCATCAGGTTCCCCCCCGAACCCCATTACACTCACTGTCCATCAGCGTAGTGAGATGCCATAGAGTCACTACTTGTCCTCTCTGGGTTGTACAGCCCTCCCCGTGCCCCCCCAACATTACATCTGCTAATCGTAATGTCCCTTCGTCCCCATTGCCACTCCCTTCCCACCCATCCTCCCCAGTCCTTTCCCTTTGGTAACTATTAGTCCGTTCTTGGGTTCTGTGAGTCTGCTGCTGTTTTGTTCCTCCAGTTTTTTTCTTAGTTCTTATACTCCACATATGAGTGAAATCATTTGGTACTTGTCTTTTTCAGCTTGGCTTATTTCACTGAGCATAATACCCTCTAGCTCCATCCATGTTGTTGCAAATGGTAGGATTTGTTTTCTTCTTATGGCTGAATAATATTCCATTGTGTATATGTACCACATCTTCTTTATCCATTCATCTACTGATGGACACTTAGGTTGCTTCCATTTCTTGGCTATTGTAAATAGTGCTGCAATAAACATAGGGGTGCATCTGTCTTTTCAAACTGGGCTGCTGCATTCTTAGGGTAAATTCCTAGGAGTGGAATTCCTGGGTCAAATGGTATTTCTATTTTGAGTTTTTTGAGGAACCTCCATACTGCTTTCCACAATGGTTGAACTAATTTGCAGTCCCACCAGCAGTGTAGGAGGGTTCCCTTTTCTCCACATCCTCGCCAACATTTGTTGTTGTTTGTGTTTTGGATGTTGGCCATCCTCACTGGTGTGAGGTGATATCTCATTGTGGTTTTAATCTGCATTTCTCTGATGATTAGTTATGTGGAGCATCTTTTCATGTGCCTGTTGGCCATCTGAATTTCTTCTTTGGAGAAGTGTCTATTCATGTCCTCTGCCCATTTCTTAATTGGATTATTTGCTTTCTGTTTGTTAAGGTGCATGAGTTCTTTATATATTTTGGATGTCAACCCTTTATCAGATACGTTTTTTATGAATATATTCTCCCATACTGTAGGATGTCTTTTTGTTCTACTGATGGTGTCCTTTGCTGTACAGAAGCTTTTCAGCTTGATATAGTCCCACTTGTTCATTTTTGCTTTTGTTTCCCTTGCCCGGGGAGATATGTTCATGAAGAAGTCGCTCATGTTTATGTCCAAGAGATTTTTGCCTATGTTTTTTTCTAAGAGTTTTATGGTTTCATGACTTACATTCAGGTCTTTGATCCACCTTGAGTTTACCTTTGTGTATGGGGCTAGACAGTAGTCCAGTTTCATTCTCTTACATGTAGCTGTCCAGTTTTTCCAACACCAGCTGCTGAAGAGGCTGTCATCTCCCCGTTGTATATCCAAGGCTCCTTTATCAAATATTGATTGACTGTATATGTTTGGGTTAATGTTTGGATTTTCATTTCTGTTCCACTGGTCTGTGGGTCTGTTTTTGTGCCAATACCATATTGTCTTGATTACTGTGGCTTTGTAGTAGAGCTTGAAGTCAGGGAGTGTAATTCCCCCTGTTTTATTCCTCCTTCTCAGGATTGCTTTGGCTATTCGGGGTCTTTTGTGGTTCCATATGAATTTTAGAATTATTTGTTCTAGTTCATTGAGGAAAGCTATTAGTATTTTGATAGGGATTGCATTGAATGTGTAGATTGCTTTAGGTAGTATAGCCATTTTGACAATATTTATTCTGCTTAGCCAAGAGCATGGGATGAGTTCCCATTTGTTAGGATCCTCTTTAATTTCTCTTAGGAGTGTCTTGTAGTTTTCAGAGTATAGGTATTTCACTTCCTTTGTTAGGTTTATTCCAAGGTATTTTATTCTTTTTGATGCAATTGTGAATGGAATTGTTTTTCTGATTTTTCTTTCTGTTAGTTCATCGTTAGTGTATAGGAAAGCAACAGATTTCTGTGTGTTAATTTTGTATCCTGCAACTTTGCTGAATTCAGATATTAGTTCTAGTAGTTTTGGAGTGGAGTCTTTAGGGTTTTTTATGTACGATATCATGTCATCTGCAA
Source organism: Smutsia gigantea (assembly GCA_032199065.1). NCBI lineage: Eukaryota > Metazoa > Chordata > Mammalia > Pholidota > Manidae > Smutsia > Smutsia gigantea. The sequence goes on from JAVSCE010009247.1 coordinate 41,708, forward strand.
ATAGTGACAATTTGACTTCTTCTTTACCAATCTGGATGCCTTGTATGTCTTTGTTTTGTCTGATTGCCGTGGCTCGGACCTCCAGTACTATGTTGAATAACAGTGGAGAGAGTGGGCATCCCTGTCTTGTTCCCGATCTTAGATGAAAAGCTTTCAGCTTCTCGCTGTTAAGTATGATGTTAGCTGTGGGTTTGTCATATATGGCCTTTATGATGTTGAGGTACTTGCACTCTATACCCATTTTGTTGAGAGTTTTAATCATGAATGAATGCTGAATTTTGTGAAATGCTTTTTCAGCATCTGTGGCGATGATCATGCGGTTTTTGTTCTTCTTTTTGTTGATGTGGTGGATGATGTTGATGGATTTTCGAATGTTGTACCATCCTTGCATCCCTGGGATGAATCCCAGTTGATCATGGTGTGTGATCCTCTTGATGTATTTTTGAATTTGTTGTGCTAGTATTTAGTTGTGTATTTTTGCATCTACTTTCATCAGGGATATTCGTCTGTAATTTTCTTTTTTGGTGAGGTCTTTGCCCGGTTTTGGTATTAGAGTGATGCTGGCTTCATAGAATGAGTTTGGAAGTATTCCCTCCTCTTCTATTTTTTGGAAAACTTTAAGGAGAATGGGTGTTATTTCTTCTTAATATGTCTGGTAGAATTCAGAGGGGAATCCATCTCTTCGGGGGGTTTTGTTCTTGGGTACTTTTTTGATTACCGCTCAATTTTGTTCCCGGTGATTGGTCTGTTTAGTTTTTGTGTTTCTTGTTTTGTCAGTTTTGGAAGGCTGTATTTTTCTAAGAAGTTGTCCATTTCTTCTATGTTTTCCAGCTTCTTAGCATATAGATTCTCATAACATTCTCTTATAATTCTTTGTTTTTCTGTGGGGTCTGTTGTTATTTTTCCTTTCTCATTTCTGATTCTGTTTATGTGTGTAGATTCTCTTTTTCTCTTAATAAGTCTGGCTAGGGGTTTATCTATTTTGTTTATTTTTTCAAAGAAACAGCTCTTGGTTTCATTGATTTTTTTATTGTTTTATTCTTCTCAATTTTATTTATTTATTTCTGATCTTTATTATGTCCCTCCTTCTGGTGACTTTGGGCCTCATTTGTTCTTATTTTTCCAATTTCAGTAATTGTGTCTTTAGACTATTCATTTGGGAATGTTCTACCTTCTTTCAATAGGCCTGGATTGCAATATACTTTCCTCTTAGAACTGCCTTTGCTGCGTCCCACAGAAGTTGTGGCTTTGTGTTGTTGTTGTCATTAGTCTCCATATATTCTTTGATTTCTGTTTTGATTTGGTCGTTAACCCATTGATTAATTAGGAGAATGTTGTTAAGTCTCCATGTATTTGTGAGCCTTTTTGTTTCTTTCTAAAATTTATTTCTAGTTTTATACCTTTGTGATCTGAGAATTTGGTTGGTAGGATTTCAATATTTTTGAATTTACTGAGGTTCTTTTTGTGGCCTAGTATGTGGTCTATTCTGGAAAATGTTCCATGTGCACTTGAGAAGAATGTGTATCCTGTTGCTTTTGGGTGTAGAGTTCTGTAGATGTCTGTGAGGTCCATCTGTTGTAGTGTGTTGTTCAGTGCCTCTGTGTCTTTACTTATTTTCTGTCTGGTTGATCTGTCCTTTGGAGTGAGTGGTGTGTTGAAGTCACCTAAAATGAATGCATTGCTGTCTATTTTCTCCTTTAATTCTGTTAGTATTTGTTTCATATATGCCGGCGCTCCGTATTGGGTGCATATATATTTATAATGGTTATATCCTCTTGTTGGATTGAACACTTTATCATTATGTAATGTCCTTCTTTGTCTCTTGCTACTTTCTTTGTTTTGAAGTCTATTTTGTCTGATACAAGTACCGCAACACCTGCTTTTTTCTCCTTGTTTGCATGAAATATCTTTTTCCATCCCTTCACTTTTAGTCTGTGTATATCTTTGAGTTTGAGGTGAGTCTCTTGTAGGCAGCATATAGATGGGTCTTGCTTTTTTATCCATTCTGTTACTCTGTGTCTTTTGATTGGTGCATTCAGTCCATTTACATTTAGGGTGATTATCGATAGATGTGTACTTATTGCCATTGCTGGCTTTAGATTCGTGGTTACCAAAGGTTCAAGGGTTGCTTCTTTACTATCCAACAATCTAACTTAACTTTCTTGTTAAGTTATTGTAAACACAGTCTGATGATTCTTTATTTCTCTCCCTTCTTATTCTTCCTCCTCCATTCTTTATATACTACGTGTTTTATTCTTTGCCTTTAGTTAGTTTTGGATGGTCTGATTTCTTTGCTGTGATTTTATTTTCTCTGGTGACATCTTTTTAGACTCAGGAGTGCTTCCCTCTAGAGCAGTTCCTTTAAGATGTCCTGTAGAGGTGGTTTATGGGAGGCAAACCCTCTCAGCTTTCGCTTGTCTGGAAATTGTTTAATCCCTCCGTCATATTTAAATGATAATCGTGCTGATACAATATTCTTGGTTTGAGGCCCTTCTGTTTCATTACATTAAATATATCATGCCATTCTCTTCTGGCCTGTAAGGTTTCTGTTGAGAAGTCTGATGATAGTCTGATGGGTTTTCCTTTGTAGGTGCTTTTTTCTCTCTCTAGCTGCCTTTAATACCCTGTTGTTATCTTTCATCTTTGCCATTTTAATTATTATGTGTCTTGGTGTTGACTTCCTTGTGTCCCTTGTGTTGGAAGATCTGTGGGCTTCCGTGGACTGCAAGACTATTTCCTTCCCCCGCATAGGGAAGTTTTCTGCCATTATTTCTTCAGAGACACTTTCTATCCCTTTTTCTCTCTCTTATTCCTCTGGTACTCCTATAATGCGAATATTGTTCCGTTTGGATTGGTCACACAGTTCTCTCAATATTCTTTTATTCCTAGAGATCCTTTTATCTCTCTCTGCCTCAGCTGCTCTGTGTTCCTGTTCTCTGATTTCTGTTCCATTAACAGCCTCTTGTATGTCGTCCAGTCTGCTGCTAAGCCCGGCAATGGCTTGTCTCATTTCTGCATTGTCTTTCCTGACTTTCCTCACTTCCTCCTTCAGGTCTTGTATATTTCTCTGTAGATCCATCAGCATGCTTATGACTTTTATTCTGAATTCTTTTTCAGGAAGATTGTGCATTTCCATCCCTTCAGGCTCCCTCTCTGGTGTTGTCTGGGTCTGGGTCAGTTTTGTTTGTACCATATTCCTCTGTGTTTTCATGGCAATAGACGTGGTGGCTGGTAGGTGCCACGTATGTCAGCTGGGCTCTTTAAGACTTAAAAAAAAGAATAAAAAAGAAGGAAGAGAAAGAAAAGAGAAAAAAGAAAGAAAGAAAGAAAGGAAAGGAAAAAAAACCTGCCCACCGGGAATAGATTCTGTAAGGATTCTGTAGGTGGCACTGTTGCTCCACTATTCTGCAGCCATGGCCCTGTAGCTCTGCCGGTCCTTTGTAACTCTGGCCGGGGCGGGAATGAATGGGAGGCTGTTGTTCTCTATGTGAAGTTTCAGTGCGGCTAATTTTTCCCAGTCACGAGCCTAGGGGTCCGAAGTTCCTCAGGACTCCCAGCCTGCTGGGCTGAGTGTACTGGGATGATCCCAGGCCCTTGCCTTTTTAAGACTGCCAAAAAAAGCACACGCTTTTCTTTTGTCCTGGGGAGCCTGATGCAAGGATCTGGGCGCATTCCCAGCTCAAAACCTGCACCTTCTGCTCTCCAATATCTGATACACCGCGCGATGTGTGTCAGCACTCCCGGTGCAGATCACCAGGGCTGGTTATTTCGCGGGCCTGTACTTCCACTCCCTCCTGGCTCTGAATCCTCTCTTCCCTCTGTTGAGCTGGGGTGGGGGAGTACTCGGGTCCCGCTGGGTCATGGCTCCGTATCTTAACCCACCTCGCGGGGTGCCGAATCCTCTCAGGTGCAGATGCAGGCTGTGTGCTGTCCTATATCTTCTGGCCTCTCTTTTACGAATAGTTGTATTTGCTGTATTTTCATAGATATATATGGTTGTGGGAGGAGATTTCCGCCGTCCTGCTTACGCCGCCATCTTCCTGGAACCTCAGAGGCCACTTCTTAACTGCTGTGTTATTCAATCCATCTCAGGAAGAGTCCTAAAGTATGGATTTTGGAAGTAAGGGTATTGTTCAGAAATCGATATGAAAGTTTCAGGAGAATGTGCGACAAGAAGAAAGACTGCTGTGATTTGAGGAATAAAGAGGAGGTGGGGAAGTTGAAATAGTGGGTATAAAATCACACTTTTCTAGTTTTGAATGAAAAGGTTAAAAGGTTGGAAAGTAGAAAGGGTGAAAGGGAAAGTAAGGTAGGCTTTCATATTTTTATCATTTTCAGGGTAGGGGGTGAATTTTGAATATTTATAAAATGAAGAGAAGGAGCCAGTAGAGAGAGGCTCAAGTTAAAAGAGTTAAAGATCGAACAAGACCCAAGAGAAGGCAGAAGGGATATGTTTAAGGAGAGTGAGAAGGCAGCCTTGGACAGAGTTATGGGAACTGTATCTTCTTAGACAAGGCAGGAAAGTGAGGATGATGTGAATATTTATGAATTAATAGAAGGAGGAAGAAGGTCAGGGGAAGCTAGTAAGCAGTGCTGCTGGTTAGAGAGTGATTACATCAGAATTCAGTGTTCTCAGGAAGGAAACGTGGTTATCTACTAAGGGAGAGGACCTGGGGTCGAGAGGAGAGGGATGGTTTGAATGGCTGGTGAGAAGAATAGAACATGTTACTAAATAGGTAAAGTCAAAAGGATTTTTTGATGGGATTGAGGGATTAGTTATAGTTGAAGGCAGGAAATAGTGCCAATTTTTTGGCTTATGTGCAGATTTTTTTTCTCCATCTTAGGTATAGAATCAGAGAAGGTGGTAGCACTGACATAGAGTTGGTGATTTGTGAAAGAGACGGTATGAGAGATAACAGATGCAAGGGAACTGAGCTAATTAGAGTGAGAATTTTCAAAACCCACCAGTTCAGGATGGATAAGAATGAAGAATGGTTTAGAGAGGATTGAGTAAAAGAGAAATAATAGAAGGATCAAGGAACATGTAGTTTCTTAGAGGCTGAAAAATTGTTATGAAACCTGAGGCCTGTGTGAATTGGAAGAGCAGTAGGTTATAATTAAAGAGCTGATCATGTACTTCAAATCCAAAGGTGGAGCAGTAATAAATGGGGGCAAAACGCATAGTGAATCCATTGGAATGGGTGGCTTCAACTGTCTAAGCATATAAGCTATTTGAATGTAAAAAATATGGAGTGAGATGGGTCATTCCCATGGATGCTAAAGTCATCCAAGACAATGACAGATCTAGGCAATTAGAAGACTGATCTAAGTGTGGAAGTCTTCAAAAGGTGTGAGAGAATGTCCAGGGTGGGAGATAAAAATGCCAAAGAATGAAATAGCCTCAAAGAGTAGAACATGTTACATGAGAATAGAGATGTAATGGTTTGGAAAACACTAATGGGAGACAAGGAGAATGCCTCTTAATTTACAGAGAGGTGGGGTGCTGAACAGTCATCAGAGGTCCCCAAAGGGGGCAACAGGAGAACAAGTTTCTTAGGGAAGAGCCAGGACTTAGTTTTGTCCGGGAAGTGGAAGGAGTGAGTATGCTCTGGATCAAGGAAGTGGCAATTTGTGTAAAAGGACCTAGACTTCAGAGAACATAAAGTAATGTTCTTGGGTAAGAGAGTGGGATCAGGTGTGCCGTAGGATGTTGGGTCAGGAGTGAGTAAATGCACAGAAATATGAAAAGAGTAGCTGAAATGATAACTACTTATAATTTAGATGGTGACCAAGGATGTTAGGAATGTGAAGCCTAGTGAGTGAAGTGACCTTGAGGTCATGCCTTCCTATTAATTTGAGCTCCTGCTGCCTCCCAAATTAGGTTTTATCTCTTTCCACAATCCTGTCAATATCCTGGGAGATTACCCCCACCTGGATTACTACAGTAGTTTTCTGATTGACGTCCCTGTGTTCAGTCTTATCCCCTGCATTCCATTTTCCACACTGTGGTGTTACAGAAATCTCAGTGTTCGAACTCTGATTCCATGCGGTTACTGAACATACTTTAATGATTGTCCTCAAGACCAGCTCCCATCTTCCTGGCCTCTTATCCAACACAGTTCACGATCTGGCCAGGCTGACCCTCCTGCCTCATTTCTTACTATGGTCCCTAGCCTCCCTTCCCTTTTTCATCCCTATTCAGACCCCACATCCCTGCACACTGATCATTTTGAAATTCTTCAGGAAACTGTTTTCTCTTGCCTCTAGGAGTTTGCACCTGCGTCTCCTTCAGCCATGAATGCTCCATTTCTTTCCTCTCTTCCCATCTCTTATACCCTTGATCCTTTCTCTTGGTTAAGGTTTCCCAATACTTTAGAATGTTAGCTATTACCACCATCTAGAACTTGCCTTGCATCTCTCAGAGTGAATAGCTGCCCTGAATATTATATCCAAAAACTCTGATACTGACCCTTAAGTATAGGAATTGTGTCTTATTCACAGTGTTGGTTCAATGCATAGCACAGTGTCTGGATTATAGAATATCTTCAAGGGTTCTTTGTTGAATGAATGAATGAATAAGACCAATATTACTGAGATGTCCAAGACCTAGGGGTCTTCCTAACCGGTCATATTTCCTAAGGTCCCGCTCTCATTTCCCAACCACTCACTTACAGACACCTCGTAATATCCCCCAAACAGAGATGAAATCCTTGCCTCAGAGGGATGGGAGCCACCACTGTTGGTAGATTTCACTGCAGGCTGTGTAGCTTGTTTGGGGGGTCAAGAAGCACAAATAGAAATTAGTGAGTAAATAAAGTGGCTTTTGTACCAGTACTGTGGATGGTCCCAGCAGAGAGGAGGTATGTGAGGTCAGTGGGTCCATTTCCTCCCATTTTGCTGGCTTTTCAGGTGCGTCCCTGGGAATGGGCAGCCTGGTCTCTGCCTGGCTTACACTTCTGAGAGAGATAGGCACACAGCAATAAGAGGATGCCTGTCTCCTCTCCTGGGTGAGGAGTCAGGACAAGCTGCCTCTCCAGCCCAGTGCCTCTGTGAGGGGATGTTTCTGGCCACGGATCAGTTGTCAGATTGAGGTCACTGCTTGGGTTTTTAAAAACACTTCACCTCCCTCTGGGCTCAGGAGGAAAAGATGAATAAAGGGAAAGTCCAAGAAAGAAGACATAGGGAGAGGACCCACAGGGGAACATGCCATGCCTGGCCTCACTTTCCCCAGTAGCCAAAAGCCAGGGCCCCGTCTTTAGGGGTGGCTTTTCTGCCCTCCTGTGTGACGACAATGACTTTGTCCCTCTGTTCAGAGGTTTCGTTTAAAGGGAAATCTCTCCCAGCTGACACGATCCCTCCCTGGGAATGCTGGCTTAGGGGATAGGATTTTAATAAGTCCGCTGAGCATGATTCCTGACCTTCCACTGGGCTTTCTTTCATCAGTCAGTGAGCTCTGCAGCCCAGGGGAGCCCTCCACCTATAAAGGAAACACGGATCCACGTCCCTGACCGTGCGCACAGTGACCAGGCCTCGGGCTAGTCCTGCCCATCGGACCACACCACAGGGTTTAGTGAGGACGCCATGGGGACTCAAGAGCTGTGGAAGCAGGACTCTCTGAGTCTTTCCTCAAGAGGTTATTCTTTCACTGAACGTAAATGAGAATCTGAGAGCAAATTAACTCAGACCAGTGCAGGTGTTTTATTTCCATAGTTTTTGTTTTTCCTCATTCAATATTTAGTGAATTTCTACTATGTGCTAGACAGAAAATGCTAAATTATATAGCAATGAAAAAAATAGACAGTTCTTCCTTCTGACATGGATCTTATGTTCTGGGAGGGGGTGGTCAAGAAATAAAATATTATAAACACTGTATTGTGTATATTTCATGTGCTTTGGGCTAAAAAAAGCAAGGTAAGGGGAATAGAGAACATGGCGAAGAGCTGTAACCTTAATACAGTGGTTGTGTCGGAACTCACTGAGGAGATAACCTTTGAGCGAAACCTTGAAGAACATCCTAGGTAGAGAGAATAGCCAGTGAAAAGGCTGTGAGGTGGTACTGAGGGGGGAAGCAAGGAGACCAGTGGAGCTGAAACAGAGTGAGCTGGGATGTGTTAGGACATGAGGTCAGAGAAGTAAGTGGAGTAAGCATGTGTAGAGCCATTATAAGAGTTTCGGCTTTACCACAACGAAGTGGAAAGCTATTGGAAAGCTTTGGCTGGTGCATCAAAATATTTGATTTCCTGTTTAAGAGAGTTTCTCTGGTTGCTCTGTTAAAGATTTTAGAGGGACAAGAAAGGAAACAAGGAGATGGGTTAAGAGACTTGCAGTGACCCAGGAGGGAGCCAATGGCTTGGATCAGAGGGATGGCAGTGGAATAGCTGTTAAGTGATATGATTCCGGATATGTTTTGAAAAAGTATGTGTGTGTTTATAAGTGTTTGTCCCTGCTTAGTGAAGCCAGGTGATTAGAGCTCTGTGCTAATCGCCCCTATTTTAGTCCATTCAAATTTTTCTCTGATACTGAGATTCATTTATGAATTCAACAGATAATTAGTTAATTCCTACTACGTGCCAGGTACTGTGCTAGGGACAGTGGACCCAGTGGTGGACAATATAGTCTCTGTCTTCTTTACATTGTAGTGGGGAAGATACTGAGAACTGCAGGGAAACTCACATCCGAATTCACGTCCAGACAGTTCAGAGTTTGCTCAAGAGGTGGATCTCTGTACGTTCCACGGTGGCCCGCCACCAATCTCCCTCCCTCCCCGACACATGGGCTGTATCAATAAGGGGGTCATTTTCTTAAGGTAAAGTGAAGTCTGTAGGTGATTTTTCTACATTCCCTTCTGCTCCCTTGCCGGTGGGTTAGAGGACAGGGAATTTGTAATTGTCCCCAACGAGGAGACAGAGCTTCTCATTCAGAGAGTGGATGTTTGGTGATTCAGAAGGCCCACAGACCTGTCCCCAGTACCTCTCAAATGTGAGGAAAGGAATGAAGAAGTGGATAAATGTTACTCTTCTTATATGGCCCTAAAGAACCCTTCTGTATCTCCTGGCTAAGACTTCTGAAAAAACAAACTCAGAGTCTCACTCTGCCAGTGGCTGAGTTATAATGCACCTTGAATCCCTAACTTCCCAGGGTGTCTTCCGTTAAAGTTAGGGCAGTGGTTGGGAAAGGATTGGACTGGGGGCCTATGGACAGGTCCTAATGACTCTGGGGATATTGTTCGGCTATGTTTCCTTACCAATAGAAGCAGTTCTTCTGCCTGAGAGGTTGGCCCTCCTTTGCTGTAAGAACCTGTAATGGTCTCCCGCTGAGGCTCTTGCTTGTAAGTCACTGCCAGTTCTCCTTAGGCCCATCCTCACCATCCCTCTTTGTTTTTACCCCTATAAGTAGTGGATTTCAAAGGGTGAGGTGCAAAGTGACCCCTGAGATGTGCTATATATCAAATGAAAAGCATGGTTTTTCCAGTGTATACAGACTGAAATCTGGAAATCATGTGGGGATGGAGCTTAGGCGTTTGGAATTGAGAGGAAAGAAAAAAGTTGGATCAGGCTTAATATACACACTTGATTGATGCGGGCCCATGAAGCGGAGATTCTGGATTCAGTGTTTCAGCTTAAGGGACTAGAAAGGGTTCTGAAGATTGTGTAGTTGGTTGGCTGAAACATGCACCCAGAGGCAGTCTGCTACAGGAAATAAAAGTGAATCATCAGACTTGTCTTGCTGTACTACAGAGTAAGGTGCCTAAAGGCTCAGGGAGTTTCAACTGTTAGAATGTTTTTATCATAAGACCTGCTCACCCACTCTAGGAGAACACATCTTTCACTGTCACTCTGGGAAATAAATTTTTGAGGGGAGACCCAGCATCCTTGACGGGCTGGTTTTGTGCTTGCTTTTCTCTGTGGGAACTGCTCCTGTTCAGCTGGGATCCCTAAATGCAGTGGGGATAATGGGACCCAGGGTGGCATCAGCCATGTAATAGTACTTAATCGCCAGAGACAAGGTGAGTGTGGTTACTGTGATGGAGGGAGGAGTGAAAGTGGTGATCATAGGAGTGTGACTCACAGAGACTTATGGTATGGCTATTTGATAATGATGTCCCTAGGAAAGAAACAGAAGGCAGTTTATGAAATTTTGTCTTGATCTGTATAAACAAAAGAGTTCTAGGTCAAATGAACCGAATTCTAATTGAATCACCAAAATAGAGTTATAGCCCTTCAATGAATTTCCAGAATCGAGCCAGTTTACAGATGCATAATTCCATGAATGAACAGGGAGGCTAGGTTCCTGCGAGGAAAAAACCTTGCTACACTGTTAAATATTTAGACTAATCTTTCTCCCAGCCTTCCCCAGAGACCTACAGCCATTTACCAGACTCACATGCACTGGTGAAAGAGAAATAACTAGCGCGCTGGATCACAGGATATTGGCTTTGAACTGACACTGAATTCTGGAGGCCCCAAATGTCCCTGTGGTCCACAAGTCGGAGTACGGGCTTGTGGAAGTCTTGAGATCAATGGCGCTTTAGCTCAAGTCTGTCTCATTGTGGTCTAGTGGGTCCTGAGCCCATCCTGTGGTTATTTTCCTGGTTCTGGAATATAAAAGAGGAATAGATAGACTCAGCAACAGGCAGAATCCCCACGGTGGGGACTTGACTGCTCTGTTGAGTGAGGCCTACTACAGCATCAAAGGCCAAGTGGAAGCCCCTACGGCTGCCCCATTTACAAACAGTACAGCAAAAGCAATACCACATCCTGGAGGTACTGCAGAGATTAGGATACCATCAAAGACTTGAAATATGCAGGGGTGGTGATTCCCAGCATACCTCCATTCAACCTGCCTGTTTGGGCCTTGATGAAAACCATGGGTCTTGGGCGGTGATAGTGGATTATTGTAACTTAACTGGATGGTGACACTGATTGCAGCTACTGTTCCAGATGTGGTCTCATTGCTTAGGCAACTCAACGCATCCCTTGGTATCTGCTGTGCAGCTATCAATCTGAAAAATGCTTTTCCCACCGTACCTATTAGTAAAGATCATCAGAAGCAGTCTTCTTTGAGCTGGCAAGGGCCAGCAATGTCCTACTGTCCTACCTCAGGGTATATCAGCGGTCCAGCCCTGTGCCATGATGTGCTCCACAAGAGCCTTGATCACCTTTCCCTTCCACAGAACACCGTGAGGATGCAGTATCCTGATGGTACTGTGCTCACTGGACTAGTGAACAGGAAGGGGCAACCACTGTAGATACACTGGTGACGTGATACATTTACGTATCAGATGGTGGGAGGGAAACCTGATGGAAATTCAAGTGTCTCCCACACTCTGAAATTTCTGGGAGTCCAGTGGCGTGGGGCATATTGAGCTATTCCATCTGAGGTAAAGGGTAAGTTGTTCATCTGGCCCCTCCTACAGCCAGAAAAGAGGCACAACACCTCGTGGGCTTCTTTGGGTTTTGGAGGCAGTGCATTCCTCATATGGCTACTCTACTCATTTACCAAATAGGTCAAAAAGCTGCTAGTGTTTAGAGGGACAGAACAAGGGAAGGCTCTGCAGCAGGTAGGCTGCTATAGGAGCTTCTCTGCTACCTGGGCCAATGACCCAACAGATAAAATAGTGCTGACACAGGGGTGGTGGTCACTTGGGTCACTTCCTCATGTGGCTAGTAGTACATCGGGATGCTGTTTGGAGCCTTTGGTAGACCCTTGTTGGTGAATCACAGCAGAAGCCCTTAGGATTTTAGAGGAAATCTAAGGTTATATAGTTTTTAGAGAAATCGTTTTCTAAAATAGTTTTTGGCTTACTACTGGGCCTTGGTAGACACTGAACAGTTAAGCATAGGCCACAAGTTACTCTGGGACCTAGCTGCCCATTGTGACTGAGTGTCACGTGCCCACCAAGCTGGCAGACCCACGGAAAGGTACTCAGCACCACTGGTCATCAGGGAAATGCACGTCAAAGCTGCAGTGCAGTGTCACCTCCCACCAGTCAGAGCGGCTAGTATCAAAAAGACAAGAAATAACAAGTGTTGGTAAGGATGTGCTAGGCAGAAAAACAGACATGACCTGGGTGGAGAGAAAATAAGGCCAGTAAAGCCCATTAAAAGAGACTCCAAATGTCATTTGGATAAAACCAGAGAGCCAGAAAGGACTCACAGAGTTAATTAGTTAATTAGCTGAAGTTTCAAAGGCCAGGAGTGACTTGGAATGTCTGGATATTCCCAGGCAAAGAAAAGGATTCGAGCACAGCCCATGTCTTCATTGTACCAATTAGATCATGCCATTGTAAATCTACTTAGCCCACGATAATGGCCCAGCTTTTTCTTTAACTTAATCTATGTACTATTCTTCCTCTTCTTCCATCCCCTTAATCAAGTAGCTCAGTAACCAGGGCAGGAGACAGCCCTCCGACGTGTATGTGGACCCATGTGGACACAGAATGTCGGGATCCAGACCCACACAGGCACCTAAGTAACCCTGTTCTTGAGACAAAACTTCAGAGGAGCTATGGATCACCTGTATACATCATGCCTTATGCTGACCCTCACCCAAACGGCCCTATAAAATCCCAAACTCTAAGCCCTTAAGTGTGCCTCCTCTCTGAGGTTCCCTTTCTTCAAGTGTGTCACTCTCTCTGTCCTACTCCAGATAAGTAGAGAGGGGCTGCTGAGAGCTCTGATCTGGGCTTCCAAGTTCCCGTCTCCTGGGTGACCTGGGCAGGACTGAGCTGTATGATCGTGCTCTTTAGTAGCCTGCCTGACAATCTCCTTTCTTTGCCTTTGGGAAGTTCTCAAGACATAATCTCACTCCATCCAGTGCTCTGTGGCTCCCCCAAATCCTGGGGTGGTAGGGACTTAGTTCCCACACCATGCCGATTCAAGCAGACACTGGACAGGCACCAGGGGACCCTGGCTTTAGGAGTTGACAAAGGATCTGCTCTATGCCAAGCAGGAGTTCAGTGAGATTCTTTTTCCTCCCTCTGTTCTTCCTTGCTCTCTGCTGCTTGCAAGGCAGCTGCCATTCCTTGCTCTTCTCACTTTAATGAATTCCTTCCTTACCTATCACTCTTGACTTTCCTGAGTCTCTGAACTGAATTTATTCCCAACAGATGTAAAAAAAGGGGACTCTGTGAACTGTTGGTGGGAATGTAAACTCGTGCAGCCAGAATGGAAACACTATGGATGTTCCTCAAAAAATTAAAAAGAGAACTACCATAAGATCCAGCAAACCTGCTTTTGCATATTTACCAGAAGGAAATGAAAGCACTAGAGAATATCCGCACACCTTGAAAGGATATCTGCACCCCTATGTCCATTATAGCACAATACAACAGCCAAAACACAAAAACAGCCTAAGTGTCCCTTGATTGAAGAATGGATAAAGAAGATGTGAAATATGTATATGTATATGTATATGTCATTCAGCCATAAAAAGAAGGACATCTTACCATTTGGAACAACATGGATGATCCTTGAGGGCATTACCCTAAGTGAAATAAGTCAGACGAGAAAGACACATACTATATGACCTTACTTAAATGTGTAATCTAAACAAGCAAAGTAAAAAACTGAGCTCATAGATAAAGAACAGATTAGTAGTTGCCAGATGCAGGGGTGGAGGGGTGGGGATTGAAATGTGTGACGGGTGTCAGAAGGTACAAATTTCCAGTTATAAAGTAAATAAGTCATGGGGATGTAATGCACAGTATGGAGACTATAGCTAATAATACTGTACTGCATATTTGCAAGTTACTGAGAGAGTACATCTTAAAAGTTCTCCTCACAAGAAAAAAATTCTGTAACTGTGTGGTGACAGATGTTAACTATATATATTGTGGTGATCATTTCATAATATGTTCAAATACTGAGCCTTCATGTTCTGCACTTGAAACTAATGTTACATGTCAATTACACATCAGTTTAAAAAAAGATGAAAGATATCAAATATCCTAACATTCCATCAAAAAAATTAGAAATAGAAGAGCAAAATAACAAAATAAACAGCAGTGAGCACAATGAAAGAAAAATAAAGATTTTAATAAAATACTTAAAGACATATAGCAGAAAGTAACTAAATATAGAGTAAAAATAGAGAAAATCAATGTAGTCAGAAGTTGGTTCTTGGAAGACATCCACAAAAGGGATGGAACTTCTTTTTGACCATGTAATAGATTTTAGATTTTAATCTAAATGCAATGGACAATCACTGAAGCATTTTGATCAAAGGGTGATTTTTCTTTAAAGGATGAGTGTGTCTTCTGGGTAGATGATTAGTTATAAGTGCAATAGTGTGAAGAGAGAGACTAGTACAGGAGTGGCAGCAGGCCAGGTGAGAGCCAATGATGGCTTCAGTTTTGGAGACGTGCCCAAGACCTCATTCGTATTTCTGGCATAAGCATCAGGTTGATAGAGGTTCCTTTTGTTGAGATGGAAAAGTAAAGAGGAGGAGCATGTATGGCAGTAGAGTCATGGTAGCAAGAGAGAGGTCTAGGGTTTAGTTTCCAATTTCTCAAAGAAAATTGTGTGTATATGTGTGTGTTAAAACTAATATAGTAAATATTTAAAAATTCAGTAAACCCACAATACAAGTTCCCAACTCAATCCAGATGTACAAGAATTCTCAGTCCAGCAGGGAGACACACATATAAACATCAGAACACTGGGCAACATACATGCATAATTGGTAGTAGTAGGAAAACAAGAAGTGTAACAGGGAATGGAAGTCAAGTTTTAAAATTACATGTGAAATAGACACTTGAAGACAAATAAGTAGTAAGAGCAAAAAGTGCAGAAGCCTAACCCTTCATAACGGGTAGGCGTGTAGCCTCTGAAGCCAAAATGCCCATGTAGTAATTCTCCCTCTATCTTTCTGAGTCGTCGTAAGATACAGGACAAGTTTCAGAGCATATCTTGCCTCAGTGTATCTATAAAATAGAGATAATCACAGCACCTACTTCACTGAGTTGCTGTGAGGCTTAAAGAAATTAAAATATGTAAAACATTGCTGGACACATGAGAAGAACTATTGGAATACTACTGTTACAATAGTAACGTTGAGGGTAATGCCAATCACTCGTGGTGATGATTATAAACACGGTAACTCGGATGGAAGTCTGGAAGGAGGAATTGGGCAGGTGTCAAATATTCAAAACCTTTTATGCTGAGGACTTTGAATCTTATTTTGTGAATTATTTCCAGATATGTTAGCTTTCTTTTTATTCCTGAAAGCAACCCTCTGAAAACTACTGACATCATTTCACTTCCATCAGTAGATAAGTCGTCTCCATTAAGCAGTTCCCAGTACATTTTCATGTTGAATGCAGAAGCCATTTCCTTCTGCCATCAGCGCTAATAGGCCTCCCATTCCAATTAATGCAATAATAGAGAAGCATTTCCAAGTCATAGAGTATCTTGTTTCAATAGACATGTAATGAAATCTCTTCTTTTTGTCATCTGAAAAAGTTTAGCTAGAATGAGAAGATACTCTTAAAAATGGAAGTTAAATCTGAGGAGAATTCAAGAGTAGAGATACAGATGAAACAAAACATCAAGTAGAGGGACCAAAGTAGAGACATTAGAAGCACAGAAGAAAAGGAGGCACAGTTGTCTCTTTAAAAAGGAATGAGGAGGTGTCATTTCTCAGATATGAGTGCTTTAACCCCAGACAGCTGTGAGCAATTTGTCAATTGCTCTGAAGGGTGGCAGAGTCAACCCCTGGGTCTCCGCCATGTGGACTGGGTACTGGTTTCCATGAGGCTGAACACAGAAAAGGACACTTCTGCCTCAACGATGTCCTGGCTGTCACTGCAGTCCACAGACTATCAAAACAGTAGAATAGTAGCTCTTACAAATGAAATGAATTAGACTGATGGGCACCCTGGGTGCCTGGAAAAACTACCAAATAAAATAAAATGTCTGCATGGCATGGTGGAAAAATCACAGCCATTTGCCATGGCTCTGAATCCTGGCTCCACAGTTTAACTTGGCACCTTAGGCAACTCATTTCATTTCTATGAACCTCAGTTTCTTCTTCTAGGAAACAAAAGTAACACACACAGGATTTAGACGCTTCTTAAAGTTTCTGGATCATAATAGGTCCTTGATGGATATTAGTGTCTCTCTGCAAATGTAAATGATAGCAACAAAACACTGATAAAACGTAGGAAGGGGATAGTTTTGCATTCACTCTAACAGTCTTTGTGATTCGATAGGGAGCAATACCTAGAAACTTCCCTGACCCTGCCTACTCCTCAGGTTTCCTTCAATGCCAATCAGACAAGAACCCGGGGCTGACAGAGCCTTTGGCGTCTGTGTGGCCTCTGAGTTACCGTCTTCCTCACTACCCATCAGGAGCAGTCCCCTGACCTTGTCTTCTGCTTTGGTTCCTTTTCTTAAAATTTTCTGACTCAGTATGCTGGTTTCAGGCCCCACTCTCATCCTCAGTGACAAGGGATCTACTGTCCCATTTTTCTTTTTTCTCTGAGGGCCCGACCATTCCACGCACCCCTGGAAGGACAGTCCACATGATGTGATAACCCAGTGCTGACAGCAGCCTGGGATCTCCCCTGGACTCCAACCTCTTGGCAGAAACCCCAGGAGAAGAGTTAGCCACACTCTCAGAAGGCCAGGCTTGACCTGAGCCCTCCATCTGGCACCGGTTCTGCTGTCCCACGGCTCATTCTAGTCCTGCCCCTCCCTGCCTATGCAATGAAAAGCCACTCTTAAAATGAAGCTCCAGAATACATAACCAGAATATGCACCATATTTACCTTCAGGTTTTTCTACAATTCTCTGCTTTAAGTTAACTGAATCTTGCAGAGTTGAGGTGAGAATACAGAAAGTTTGATGACCTGTCAAGGCAAGTGACAATGACTTGCTTTGTCATAGTAAGGTCGTGTGTAGGATTTTTAGGAAAGACAACTGGAAAGGATTCTTTCAAATGAATAAGTGAGATGCAGACCTATTTCTCATTTTTATTCCTCCTTAGTTCTAAAATTGTTCGAACCTCCCTTTGGATCAACTTACGTCACTCCCTTGGATGAGCTCCACGTGGCACAAGGTGAAAAAAAAGGGAGGTAATTTTCATCTCTTAAGCATAGCAATGAAAAAAAAATGCTTTCCTTTATAAATCTCAATAGTGTGTCTAATAAATTTGCCAGCAGTGAGGAATGAGCCTGTGAGGAAGTAACAAAGACACTGGAGGAAGTATTTTGGATGCCTTGAGCACAGAACAATTTGACCTGGATTTTTAAAGCCATGGAACCTCATTGAAAAGTGATAGGTAGTGGGGCAGCTGGTATTACTGATGCTCTAGAAGGAAAAAGAATTTTAGTAGCATTTTTCACTTGAAATCTACTGACTGAAATGGAAGGCGCTCTATGAGAGAGACTGCAATAGCTAAGCATCAGTCACATTTTCTTTCAGTCTAGTTGTCTGCAAGTATAGGTCAAAACCCTAAATGTACAGGGTTTGAAAATAAAAACTGTGGGACTTCCTGATCCTTCCAGGCAGGCACCACCCACAGAGATGTCCATCTTGTTGTTCTAGTGGACGAGAGACGGTCAGGCCAGGGCATTGCTTAATGAAAGAAGAGAAACCCCAGGTTTCCCCATGTGACTAAAAGAATCCCTGTGAAAATACTGACATTTAGTTTGGTATTCGGCTGGATGTTGAGAAGTCGTCAACTCCCCACCCCAGTTGAGTCATGCTAAAAACGCTTTGGTATGTGTGGTCGCCTAACTGTGGGTGTTTGGCGGTAGAAGTTAAGGCAGCGTAAACGTGCAGCTAGAACATTGTGGTGATATGACTGGTTTACGGTGATTTGAATGGAAGCTCAAAGAAAACATCATTTATTCCCAATTTATTTCCTTTTCTGATGTGTTCCTGTGATGCCAAACATCTGGGAGGGACCAAAAGCCTTAGAGAATTCTTTGCAAAGACTTGTTTCTTCATCCATCCAATCATTTATTCAACAAATATTTGTTGGGGGTTTATTATACACAAGGTTTTACCTTTTAAGAGTTTAGAAGGGGAGGAAGTTATATACACATACTAATATCATTGTAGAACTTGACAGAAATTACAGAATGCCACCAGAGAGATGGAAATAAACTATTACACCTCAGCAGATTACTTATAGAAAGCTTGCAGGTTCAGGGATGCCTTCTGCACAAGATAGCATTGAACGGAGCTTTATACTCAATGTTTTTATTCTAACTGGAGTTTAGGCTGTGTAACAGAGATACTTTGGGTTGCAAAATGCAGAAAACACAACTAAAACTTGACAGGATCCTGGGACAAAATGGTCCTCATCCAGACCACACGACTGGACCAGAGTAGGAGCATTTCTGTGAGACCAGGGAGGGAAGTGCAGCGGTGTGCTTGCTCCAGAGCGTGACGAGAGACTGGTTCATAAAGTTTGCATTCATTTAACAATAGCCTTTGAGGTAAGACTGCAAAGGTAGATGTAGTGGTAAATGTCAAATGAGGGCTTTAATAGAATACACAGAGGAGAAGAAGAAGTAGGAAGCAGGGAAGTATTAAGTAGTAAAGGTAAGAAAATGTTTTTAAAAAGGGCTTGGATTATGACCATGAGAATGAAATTAGAGGGTGGGTATGTATTCTAGTCTGCCGACTGTAGAATCAATGCCACTTGGCATCCAGTGTGAATGTGAATATTGATGATTTTCATGGTGCCATAAACCAAATTAGTACGTACATGAGGAGGAGGACATGTGAGAGGGATGAGAATATATTCAGCTTGGTGTATATGGAACTTGAAGTATAGATTGGATATCAAAGAAGAAAGGTTTTTAGATATTAGTGTTAGAGAGATGTCAGGATGGGAATTTAGATGAGGAAATTCTGCAGAGGTGATAAAAGAAGTCTAGTGATTGTCAGGAGAGTGTATGTTGACAGAAAAGAGAAGATGCTCAAAAAGCTTGATATCAGGCTTAAATACCAGGGTATTGGGAAAAGTATGTTATGCTCCCAAAGCATCTGAATAACTACCTGAATTTTTGCTTTTCATCACATTTCACATGGTTTAGTAGATGAGACATTTACATTTAAGACTTTCATAATTTTTAAATGTACTGTTATATGTGGGAAGGTGTGGTGATTTCTAACATATGAGCTTGGTAGCCAGGGTGTATATGTAATTGTCACTTCCACTCTTAGTTTTTAATTTTTTAGTCTGAAAAGTCCATCAAATAGAAGGGGATTGGTCTCCTCAATTACAGGCATAATTCCTATGTCTTCAGTGCCTTGGTTATGTCTAAGTATATATTCATATTTTGTATCTTGGTTTTCAAGTGTACTCATTGTAACTCTAACTTTATTGGAGATTTTTGCAAGATGGTCTGAAAATTTCTTTTTGGTGAACATTAATTAATGTTGGTTATAGCAAAATTTTTAGATCATATTTTTATATCACTTGTACTGGTCAGCACTTGGAAGAAAGGATATTTCACAATCCAAAGTCAGAAGACTATTTTTGCATGAGCCTATATTTCCTTGTGCATTGATGTCATCATGAAGATATAGTAAAGAGTCTTATTTTGTATGTAAGGTAATGTCATTCAAGACAGTTTATAAATTATAATGTGTGAAAGCAGAAAGTAAGGTGTCTCCTATAAAACAGGCAATTAATAAGTTCAAGGTCAATTTAAAGTGAGCTGAAAGGGAGGTTGGCACTATCAATACCTTAGAAATGTTAGTTTCGCCTGACTCTGTAAATGGAGCAACAGATCACTGCTGAGGAATGGACTGATGGAATAATTAATAGTTGCCATGGTTAGAAAACTATTTTCATAATGATAGATCATCTGTGCGTGGAAGTGTGCCCATGTAAACAAGATAATTCCACTCAAAACAAAAAATAATTTAAAAAATAAACAATAAATTGTACTGCCATATGAATCAACTCTCATTATTGGACGAGAGTTTAACAGTATTTATCTGGCAATTCCTGTGTTATCTGGAAACCATCACAGTTGTATTGCTGTAATTTTCTGTTATACTGATGTAACCTTCTACACAGTTTGCAGAGTTTTATAAAGTCATTCATTATTTTAGCAGGTAGTGTAATGCAAAGATTGTACCCAGTTTATTAAAGTCCAACAAACCTCTAAATATTTAAAATTAAACAAATTATCAATGAGAAACCCACAGACACATACTTTTTTGAAAATGTTTTTTGAAATTTCTATATTTAGTCAGGGCAGTAAAATAATTCACTCAAATTAAGGCACTAAAAGGGCAATGCACCTCCCATCAAAAGTGTTCTAAGAATAACTTACATTTCAGACAGTGCGTACATTTCTTATGTTTGTTAACTTAATGTCTTTATCACTTAAAACCATAAAGAAATACATTAGACAATTACAGAAATGATGTATCCCACAAAATGCTCTTAAAAGAGCTTCTTTGTAGAGTTAGTTCCTAATGTCTCTAGTAGTAAAATAACTCCATATGGCTTGGCAAAAATGCATAGGTTAAATGTGACTTTTTTTTTTTTTTGCCTTCTCCCATTCCCCAGTCTACAGACTTGCTGAAACACATACAGTATTTTGTAAAGCATAATGTAAGACATTTATTCTCCATCAAGTCCACTATGGGCAATCAACAGTGAGTCTTTTAAATTCTACAGTGAGGGCACTGAAGTCGAGTGATGTCACTGCTTTCTTAAAATAGTTTTGTATAGTCTTGCAAGAGCACAGAATCTGAAGTCATTTTAGAATTTCAGTTGTCTTATTTTGAGATATTTCCTTTATTCCTTCTGTGAGCTGATCTTGGTAGTGATGTCCATCCCGCATGAAAGGGAAAGTCCCTTCCTCCCACTCGGACGAGGAAAACTGTTGTATCATGGTTGACAGGCATTTTCTTAGAAATTCAAAAAGGCAGCAACTTTAAAAAATATATGTATCTAGCTAAGCTTTCCCTCCATTGTACTTGCACTTCATAGTAATAATTAATCGAATCTACCTGTAGGCAAACCTGCAATAAAGAAGAAAAACAAGAAACAAAAAACCCTCAGTGTGCTCTTGTGCCAAAGCAAGAACAGAGTAACCGCGATCTTAACCCGGAAGCCTGGGATACTTGCGATTGTAGCTTTCGATTTTTCTTTTCTTTCTTTCTCAAATCCTGTGTATTAGCTTTCTTTCTATCAATTTTAAGATCTTCCCGATTCATTATTTCTGCCAACTTGTTAACAGCCTGTGTTTTAAGGGTTCGTTCTCTGTTGACGTTCTTTTCAAAGGCAGCCTTAAGATTACTTATCTCTTCCTCTTTCTTCAATTCATATTCTTCCTCTGCCTTCCTCATTTTATCCGTTAGCTCCTCATTTTCTTTTCTTAATAATTCAATATCTTTGGTAAGCGTGCTGTTCTTTTCTTCAAGCCGACTAACAGTGTGATCTTTATTTGTAATCTCGTGTCTATTTCTTGAAGCAGCTTTCTTGCTTTCTTGGGTCAATTCAAAATGCTGCTCTTCCAGAAGCCCTGGAGCCAACTGCTCCGGCTCAGCTTTTGTTTCTGATAGATCCAACCGAGTGGCGAGGGTTTCTTTTTCATTTTGTAGTTCTTGTATTTTCTTTAAATTCCCTCTATTTTTTTCTTCAATGTCTTCCTTAAGTTCCTTTACCTGGGTCTTATAAAGTCTCGAGAGACATTGCTCAGATTCAAGCAGATCTTGCAGCTCCCGCATCTCTCCTTCCTTTCGCCTGTATTGTTTTGTAAACTGAGCTAACTCGAATTCTAATAGTCTCTTTGCTTCCAATAAAGTATTTATTTTCTGTTTCATCTGCTTTTCTGTGTCTTTTAGATCATCTGCTTCAACTGCTTGAATCTTCAGTCCAAGTTGTAACAACAGTCGCTTATTCAATTCTTGCGCCAACTGAAGACTTAGAGTCTTAACTTCGTGCTCCATTCTTTCTTTATTTTCCATCAAATGCTCAAGCTTCTGCTGAGATCGTTTCAGATCAGCAGCTAGCATGGAACACTGCTTCTCAACCCGAACAACCCTACTTTCGGCCTCCTTGCGAGCCTCTCTCTCTTCCTTTAGCTTTTTTTCCATCTCATGCATTGCAACAGATTTTGCCTCTTCAGTAGACTGATGTTTGTCAGTTAAACGAGCTTTGGTTACTTTATGTTCATTTACCTCTTGCTCTAACCGTTGTTGTAATGATTTAAGTTTATAGTTTAAATCTATTTCTAAATTTTTCTTTTTCTTTTCTGAGTGATTAAGCATGTCTTGAGCTTCTTCTCTCTCTCCTTCCACTCTTTCAAGATTATGTTTGAGATGCTTCACCTCCTCTTGTAAAGATGTAATTTGAGCTTGAAGGTCTCCAATCATATCAGAATCATGACCTCTGTCTCTTCGTTCAGCCTCTAACACAGCTTGCAGCTGGTAATAATCCTTGTCCGTTTGTGACTTGCAATTCTCTAAAATTCTATTTCTCTCCTGCAATTCTCTGCTTAGAGACTCTAGCTCACTAATTGACTTGCTTGTCTCCGTGGGACGCTTCCTTAATCTGACAGCTGTGTCTGATTCTGTCCTGAATAAGTCACTGGCTTCTTCTGGCTGCTTTTGTAATTGTGCCGGCCCCTTTCTTAAGGCAGGAAAATCCAAATCATATACCAAAGCATCCAATCCATCCAGCAAACAATCTGAATTCACTTCTGACTTGGGATCCCACAGCAGGTCGTCGATTTTTTCAAACCGAGTCTGAAAACTGTCCCTAGTCGACATGCTGCTGTTACGGCGACAGTACCCTCATCCCAGCACCAGCGGCGGAAAGCAATTTCAACCAAGTTCCTTCGGCGGCGGGGTCGCAGCAAGCGGGAACCTCAGGGTCACCAGGCGCGCCCGGCCCCCTTCCTCCCCCTCACTGAGGGGATCTCCGCTCTCCGGACCCAGGGCCAGAGCACGACGTCACTCTCTGTTTGTGACGTCACTGTGGAAGCTGCTGCCGTGGTGTTCCGCGGGGGCGGGGCAGGGCGAGGTCGGTGCCCCCCACCTTAGGAGGGGGAAGGCTGGAGAACCTGCGGTGAGGAAGACTGTAGAGTCTGGCGGAGGGCTGCTGACACGGGAGCTTCGGGAGGGGCTGCGGCCCGGCTCGGGAAAGGGCCAGTCCCTGAGCCCTAGCTTTTTAACAATTTCTGTTATCCTTAGTTTGCGGTCGAATTCTCCAGTTGTTCTCTGCTGTCTCCATGACCTGAGGTCTTTCACCCAGCTTTCACACTTACCCCAGCCATGTTCTTCCTATCATTGTTTCCTTCTCTTTTGTGCCTACATAATGTCAAAACTGGAGACCCGAGTATGTTCTACTGAGTGCAAAGGCTGTTAGGTAGAATACAGTAATTAATTTTTTATTCATAGTAAACACAGCACACACATCAACAAAAAGAACAGAAAAGGTGAACTAGAGAAATAAGACCCCACAGAGCTATACGGCCTAATAAACAAGAGGCATACACTGGGAATTTAGCAAAGTAATGAATGAGCTGTGTTTACACTTTCATCCTTTGTTAACAACAGTGCTGATGTAAGAATCACCATTCTGGGTGGAAGGGAATGCATTTGTATTATATATAGTAGTAACTCACTCCTATTTATAGTAAATCCTAGGACGTTGTCTGCTTCCTTCCTTATTTTCTCCATGTCCCGTTGATTCTGTCCCTGCAGGTGTTGCCTTGAGTCATCTCACTTGATCCCATCTCCACCGTCCCCACTCACTGGGTCTGTGATAGGAGCCTCCCAGCAGCCCTCCCCATCTGTAATCTGGAGTTCCCTCTAAAATCCATACATACTGTAGCTGTAGCCAGAATTATCGTTAAACATGTTAGTATGATCATAGTAACTCTCAGCTTAAAACCGTTAAATGGCTTCCAGTGTTATTGAGGAGACGATTTAAATTGTGAAATTAAAAATTTGAATTATTAACATTGTTAACACAGCCTAGGTCAGCTTCCATGACTTCCCACACTGTGTTGCCCGTTCACTGACTTCCAGACTCATTGTCCTTCTTTAAAGGTCTAGAAGGCCAAACCCCACCTCAGCGCTAACACATATGCTGCTGTATCTGTGATTCTCTTCTCCTCACTCTTCACTTGGCCAACACTCTTCCCACAAGTCTCACCTAGTTCCTCGGGAAGTACCTTTACATCTGTGGCAGACACTGTGGTTCTCTCTCATTGCTTCTTCTACCCCCTTTAGTGTGGCCTCCTGAGCTGAGAAACTGAAAAGCTCAAAATCACCTTGCCCATCCTCCCTTGCTGCCCAAGTTCTCAAGGTGACTTATGTTTACCAGACAGAAGCTCTCATGGAAGCCTTGAATTCAGAACTGAGTTCCCTGGAGGCAAAATGGAATGTGAGGCGTCTGTTTCTTTGGTACAGATCTCAGCAGAGAGATGTGTTTTGGGCTCTGCAGCAAGAATATCAGCTCTGACTCTGGCAACATTAGTAGCCCCACTAATGGTCCAGCTTTGGGAACAGTTCACAGCAGCTCATCTTAGGGTCTGTGGCTTCACCAATCAATCTGAAGGTCATTCAGTATTCTGCAGTGAATACCTTTCTGTTTAAGCTGCCTAACATTGATTCTTTTTTTTTAAATTTATTTTGGTATCGTTAATCTACAATTACATGTGCAATATTATGGTTATTAAACTACCCACTACATCAGGTCCCCCCCATCAACCCCATTACAGTCACTGTCCATCAGCATAGTGACATGCTATAGAATCACTACTTGTCTTCTCTGAGTTGTACGGCCCTCCCTGTGCCCCCACAACATTACATCTGCTAATCATAATGCCCCTTTTTCCCTCTTATCCCTCCCTTCATGCCCATTTTCCCCAGTCCCTTTCCCTTTGGTAACTATTATTCCGTTCTTGGGTTCTGCGAGTCTGCTGCTGTTTTGTTCCTTCAGTTTTTTTCTTTGTTCTTATACTCCACATATGAGTGAAATCATTTGATACTTGTCTTTTTCGGCTTGGCTTATTTCACTGAGCATAATACTCTCTAGCTCCGTCCACGTTGTTGCAAATGGTAGGATTTGTTTTCTTCTTATGGCTGAATAATATTCCATTGTGTATATGTACCACATCTTCTTTATCCATTCATCTACTGATGGGCACTTAGGTTGCTTCCATTTCTTGGCTATTGTAAATAGTGCTGCGATAAACATAGGGGTGCATCTGTCTTTTTCAAATTGGGCTGCTGCATTCTTAGGGTAAATTCCTAGGAGTGGAATTCCTGGGTCAAATGGTATTTCTATTTTGAGTATTTTGAGGAACCTCCATACTGCTTTCCACAATGGTTGAACTAATTTGCAGTCCCACCAGCAGTGTAGGAGGGTTCCCTTTTCTCCACATCCTCGCCAACATTTGTTGTTGTTTGTGTTTTGGATGTTGGCCATCCTCACTGGTGTGAGGTGATATCTCATTGTGGTTTTAATCTGCATTTCTCTGATGATTAGCGATGTGGAGCATCTTTTCATGTGCCTGTTGGCCATCTGAATTTCTTCTTTGAGAAGTGTCTATTCATGTCCTCTGCCCATTTCTTAATTGGATTATTTGCTTTCTGTTTGTTAAGGTGCATGAGTTCTTTATATATTTTGGATGTCAACCCTTTATCAGATACATTTTTATGAATATATTCTCCCATACCGTAGGATGTCTTTTTGTTCTACTGATGGTGTCTTTTGCTGTACAGAAGCTTTTCAGCTTGATATAGTCCCACTTGCTCATTTTTGCTTTTGTTTCCCTTGCCTGGGGAGATATGTTCATGAAGAAGTCGCTCATGTTTATGTCCAAGAGATTTTTGCCTATGTTTTTTTCTAAGAGCTTTATGGTTTCATGACTTACATTCAGGTCTTTGATCCACCTTGAGTTTACCTTTGTGTATGGGGCTAGACAGTAGTCCAGTTTCATTCTCTTACATGTAGCTGTCCAGTTTTTCCAACACCAGCTGCTGAAAAGGCTGTCATCTCCCCATTGTATATCCAAGGCACTTTTATCAAATATTAATTGACTGTATATGTTTGGGTTAATGTTTGGATTTTCTATTCTGTTCCACTGGTCTGTGGGTCTGTTTTTGTGCCAATACCAAATTGTCTTGAATACTGTGGCTTTGTAGTAGAGCTTGAAGTCAGGGAGCATAATCCCCCTGTTTTATTAACATTGATTCTTTTATCTGAGATGAACCTTGATTGGTGTCTCCTCAATCTAAATTAGGCCCATCTGTTAAAGTCTTTTATTGCACTTGACATTTCCTTCAGAGTACTTGTTTCAATTTGTAATTGCATATTTACTTGTGTGTTTGTCTGTCTCAGCTCCTAGATTCTCAGCTTCACAAGGATGTAGTAGGTGCTTAGCTCATAATAGTTGGAGAAACTAAGAGAAAAACCAACTCCACTAGAAGGTCCTTCTTGAATCTTATCTTGTTACATCTAGGGATAAACTACATTTCCCAAGCATCCACTCTTGGATCTAAAAGAGTGGATGTTGCAGAGAAAATGTGTAAATAGTTCAGCACAAGAACTCTGGTATGAGATTTGGACAATTAAGTTAACATGTCCCTGCTATACAAATTCTTTGCTTTTTTTGGCGGGCGGGAGTGTTTAATACCCAACTAGTAGAAGAAAAAAGAGTTAGTAACAAGAAAGAACAGAATTATAATTGAAATGTGTTTCCCCCAGTTGTATCATATGGCTTTCATATTGGACAAAGCTGGACAGATGTTTTATGTTAAAGGATAAAACATTTAGATTTAGAAAATCACCCATTATGTTCGAATGGCATTTTCAGATGTTTCCATATGCAGATCTTAGTCAACTTTCGGTGACCTCTGAAGACAGCATAGCGCTCCTCTCTCTGGATTCCTTCCATCAGTGAAGGAAATTACCCCCCAGGAACCTGGACATCAACCTCAATTCCCCCTCTTCTTCACAGATTCATCTGCTCTGTCAAATTTGATCAAAAATCACATTCTTAAAATTTTCCTTTGTTTAATCATCTTCTTTTTTTTTTTTTTGCTCTACTTTTGTTGGTAGTATTAAAATAGCCACTAATTGGTTTTCCATCACTTCAATTTAGAATGTCTAAAATCCAGACATTATCATGTTACTCCCCTGCCTAAAATCCTCTAGTGGCCTCCCTTCTCAGTCAGATAAGATACTTTCTGATCCCTTCTCATGTCTGACCACTCTCCCACCCATGTACTCTTTCCTTTATCTTCACTGAAATACTTTAAATTCCCAATGCACTGGGTTGACTCCCCATCCCCCAGCTTTCTGCACACACGGCTCTGTATCCCTGACACCTCTTCCCATACTCTTTGCTTAACTAACTCCATATCATTTTATAGGATTCAGTTTAGACATCACTTCTAAGAAGCCTTTTCCAAACCTTAGCTCCTGAGTTAACATTTAATCTCATAGTTCCCTAAGGATTCTATTCCCACCCTAATTTATCATCCTTCTGAACTTGTTTCTTTATCCATTAAGATCAGGTTTTCACCAATAGTAAAATAATAATGATAACAGTGACTGAAACAAGTTGGAGGCTTATTTTTATCTTATATAAAAGAAATCCAAGAAGTCCTGAGCTGATAGGGCAGCTTCAAGGTCATCATGTTTCTAGGTCCCTTCTATTTTTCTGAACTGACTTAGCATGTGGTTTCCATCCCTAAGGTTGCCACACACCCAGGAAAACTACAGCAATCACATCTGTATATCAGACAGGAGGAAGGAAGAGAAAGCAATAGAAGATGCCATTTTAGCTGTTTAGTCTCCTAAGGAGCTTTCTGTCAGTCTCACCCAATACCTTAGCTTACTTTTCCTTGGCTACCCCTGTCCCAGGAGTAACTGGCATGCTATCTTTTAATTGGGCTCACCGATGCTTGCCTTTTTGTGATTCTGTCAGAAAGGAAGACTAGAAGGAAGGTTATTGAAGAGACAGCCAGCGGTCACTCTTACCCTGGGTTAGTTCCCCTTCAAGGGCAGGGACTATCTCCTTGTATCATCCTTAGGCCTAAGACCACGTCACGCACTGAGTAGATGTTCAATAGGTATTTGTAGAGCTAAATACATAAACAATTAAAAGATAAAAAGTGTAAACATGGTAAGTTGTTTGAGTTTTAGAAATGCGGAACTAAGATGGACCATTCCCATGGACACCACAGTCATCCAAGACAGTGACGGAACTTAGGGAATGAGAAGACTGTAATCTGAGTGCCTGGGGTAACAGTAAAGATGAATCTTAAAATTTAAACACATCTTTAACAGAGAGAATTGAGAAGACAGAGGCAATAGCATGAACAAGGGAGGTAAGAAATACAGAGTATCTGGAATGCCATTAAATATATTTGCTTTTGGAAAGGGTTAGGGATGAGGCTAAAAAAGCAGGCGGGAACCATATGGTAAAGGATTTGAAAGCCAGGTGTACAGTCAGACCTTTTTCCTGAGAGTAATGATGCCAGCCAAGTATACAGAAGGAGGAGAAAAATATGCATGTTTTTAAACTTGCAGAGGTGTTTGGGGACATCGTTGCCAAGGTATATGACAAACATTTTTTATTCAAATCAGAAGCTTTAGAAAGAGATATCAGCAGGAGATAAAAGTTTTACAGTATTTACAAGTCAGTGGTGGTTGAAATGATCAAATGAGCTTATACAGGTAGACTGTGTAGATAGAGAAGATGAGTGGGCCAAGGATGGAACCTGAGAAACATTAAAGTCTAATGTCTAGATACCAGATAGTATGGCCAAAATTGAAAAGACTGGGAACAACAAATGTTGGCAAGGATGTGGAGAAAGGGGAACCTTCCTATAGTGCTGGTGGGAATGTAAATTAGTTCAACCATTGTGGAACGCAATATGGACGTTCCTCAAAAACCTAAAAATAGAAATACCATTTGACCCAGGAATTCCACTCTTAGGAATTTATCCAAAGAAAGCAAGATCTCAGATTCAAAAAGACATATGCACGCCTATGTTTATTGCAGCACTATTTACAATAGCCAAGACATGGAAGCAACCTAAGTGTCCTTCAGTAGATGAATGGATAAAGAATATGTCACACTTATACACAATGGAATATTATTCAGCAATGAGAAGAAAATAAATCCTACCATTTGCAACAACATGGATGGAGTTAGGGGGTATTATGCTCAGTGAAAGAAGCCAGGAGGAGAAAGACAAGTACCAAATGATTTCCCTCATTTGTGGAGTATAACAATGAAGCAAAAGTGAAGGAACAAAACAACAGCAGACTCACAGACTCCAAGAAAGGACTAGCAGTTACCAAAGGGGAGGATGGGTGGGACGGGAGGGATAAGGGGATTGAGGGGTATTATGATTGGTACACATGGTGTGGGGGCAGGACACGGAGAAGACAGTGTAGCACAGAGAAGACAAGCAGTGACTCTGTGGCATCTTATGACCCTGATGGACAGTAACTTCAATGAGGTATGGGGGGGACTTGATATTATGGGTTAATGTAGTAACCACAGTGATTTTCATGTGAAACCTTTATAAGAATGTATATCAATGATTCCTTAATAAAAAACCCTGATATTGTAAATAAAAAGTAAAAAAAAACCCTACATATTCACAGTTCCTTTAATATTCAAATGGAAGAATCTGCAGTCATAATCAGTGGCGTCCTGCTCACTCGCCTTTTCAAAAGCCAGAAGCCGGGACTCACTTGATCAGCCTTTGGATGAGGGGCTGCAGGTTTGGCTTCCACATCTTCTTAAACAATGTCCCGTCTAGTGTCAGCTGACAACCAAAAAGACCCTCTGTTGAAGGCCCTCGGAGCCCTTCCTTTCAGCAGTTTCCTATTTCTTCCCTCCTAGATTTTGTTTATAGCAGCTACTTAGTTTTCTGTGCTCAGCTGCTTATTTTTCAATGCCTGGCTTCCCCCAGTCAGTTATAAGCTTAATGGTCACAGGCCCTTTGTCCGCTTTGGTCATTTCTTTCTCAGGGTCTAGAACAATGCCTGGCGTGCAGTGATCACTTACTGTGCATTTGTTGATGACCAAGTATTGGCTCTATGATAGGTTATTGTAACTTGATATTCATATGAGGTATTCGTATGTGTACTTTAATATGTCAACATCAAGGTTAATATATCCCACCTCACCATTTCTTTGTCTAAGTAATATGGGCGTGTGTCTTGCCAATGGGTTTCAGCCCCGGGCAAGTTCGCTATGGATTCAATGTGACCAAAGAAACTGACAACAAAATGTTCTTGGGGTGAAAGGGTTATACCCAACTTTATTTCCAGGTGGCCGGTCAGTCACTAAAATCCTGTTCACTCAGAGCGAGTCTGCATGCAGCAAGCTGGTCTCTGCCTCCGGGCCTCTCTGCCAGCTGTCCTCTGGGCCTCTCTGCCTGCATAGCTGTCCCACACAGTCGTCCCACATAGCCAGCCTCTGGGCCTCTGTCCTTGGCACTGCCACCACTCCAGCCTCTGCTCTGCTCTCCTGTAGCCTTTGAGCCGTGCCACCATGTCATGCCCAGAGCACTGGGCGGAGCTCTTTTATACAGAGTCAACAGCCATGTATTGCCCACAGGTGTACAGTGAGCTAGTCAACCAGGGCCAGGTGAGAATCCTGGCCACAGGAACTCTCATTTTATCCACAACATGGAAACTCAGAGATTGTAACAAAATTGCTGAGTCCCAAACCAGAGAGTTCCAGAGCTGGGGTTAAACTTAGGTCACCAGAATCCAAACCTTCCTGCTCCTCTCTGCACATGCACATTCTTAGAGAATGGTTCTCCTTTGTTGAACTTTACCCTGTTGGCATCTGACATTCCATAGGGCCCCACAGAATAGTAGATTCAAGAAAGGTTGGGTCCCCATGAGGAAGGGAAGGAAGAGGTGCTAAAATGAGCCCAGGAACACCTGGGGGAAAAATACAGGCGCCAGCCCTTCAAGTGCCCCAAGGACAAAGAGGCACAGCTGGGTATAACTCCTATATCAGCGCTGGGCACAAGGCCAACCCTTCCAGGTGCTCACTCGTGCCTGACAGGGAGGCAGCCCTGAACTGCTTCAGACCCAGCCATTAATAGCTCACCCGCGTCAGAGAGCAGGCCTTCCCTGGTTGCTATCCTGGTTCTTCTGACAACAGAGCCAGAGCCTTCCACGTGCTCAAGGACGTGCACGAAGCTGCGGCGTCAGGCGGAGCTGAACAAGGCAGGTCTCCCTGCTGGGCCCAGGTGAGGCGCCCACTCGGCCAGGGGCCCTGCTTCAGGCTCACATGCTCAACTGGACAAGGTTTGGGAGGGGTTTGCAGGACACCTGATTCTACTCGTATGTCTGCCCTTGGGAAGATCTCATCACTTTCTTCTCTGGGCCTGTTTTCTTTGTCAGTGTGGTGGGGTAACTGACACCTGAGGCTGCAGAAGAAAGAGATACTCAGGATATTTTTCCAGTTCTGTTCTCTAAAGCCCACTGGGTGAGCAAATTTCAGTCCCTGAAGCTTTGACAGGAACTATACTTCCTGCAAGTCTTGACTTTCCTGTGATTAACTCCGGGAAGGCTTGCCTCAGTGGAACACTCACGAGGCAGAGGTCAGCAGAGTACACTTCTTCCTTAGGACGATCCTGTGGGTGCAGAAGGCTTAGAAGACTGGGTTTCTGTTGCTGGGACAGCAGTCAGGTGAGTAGTGGGGGATGTTCGTGCAGAAGTTCTGGTGGAACCCGGAAGGAGCTGGCCGTGGGCCCCCAGGTGGTGCAGTGCTTCCCACTCCTGAGCCAGGGCGCCGTCTCTTCTTCCCCTGTGGTCTCCAGTTCTCTGGGAAACCCACAGGTCCTCACCTTCCTCCTCCCTCTTCCATTCCAGTCCTCTTCACCAGCACCAAATACTGTACATTGTCATGAAATGGCGCTTCTGGCGGAAGTGGTTTTAGAAGAGGTATGTGAGTTAATATGGAATCCAAAGGAAACTCCGGAAATAATGAACTTTGTGAAATTCTCATGTTTATTTTTCCACTCATTTACACAAAAATACATAAAAATAGTATAATATGGACTTGCATTGGGCTTAGTCCTATAAATAATAAGCAGTTCCTGGTCTGAAGGAATTTGCAGAGTAACCTGGTAATTCAGATATCAGTAGATTAAGTACAACTGAATAATTAACCATTCTAATAGCATCCAGGAATGGCCCTCTCTGGAAGCAGCACAAGGAAAACACATCTGAGTTTTGAAAATGAGAAGGACAAAGTCAGCCAGGTAGAGAATGTGGCATGTGCAGACAGATGATATATGTGTAAAGATACAGAGCATGAACCGGCAAAGTATACCTCATGGGTGAAATGAAGCCAGCCCTGTTTGGTATGGCCCGTGAGCTAAAAATATGACTTTTACATTTGTTAAATGGTTAAAAAAATCAAAAGGAGAATAATAGTTTATGGCCCCTGAAATTATATGAAACTTAAAATTTAATGTCTATGAATACAGTTTATTGGATCTCAGCCAAGCTCATTTGTTTAGGTAGTGTATGTATGTGTATACCTCACTGTTTATTTGTATACCTAACTTTATATTTTTCATATGTATATGTATTTCTCTAGATATTGAGTAGACATGGCAGGAATCATATCATCCAGAATGCCTAAAATATTTTATTTCTTGCTTTTTAAAGAAAAAAATTGCCACCCTCTGGTGTACAGCATGAATGGAAGTAATTTGCTCAGAAAGTGGTGAGGAGCTCGGCTCTGGTAGAGAATAAAGTACCTGGATGACAAGGCGACAGAAGGTAAGACCTAAGATACATTTTGTGTTCATACTCTACGCCTTGCTGAAAACCCAAGTGTTGCTTTTATTATATTTTTTCTGATTATGGCTCTGAGTGCATGCTCTGCCTTTACTGCCCAGGCAGAAAGGGTACCAAATTCCCTAATTACCAAATTACTTAACCTCTCTAAAGTTTAGTTCACCCATGAGCTGTGTGGGGAGGGTAACAGCATCTATGTCAGACAGTTGTTTGGAGACTATGAAAAAAAAAAAAGAAAAAATGCATAGCTTCTTAAATGAGGGCAACCTTACATATTACTAGAAGATCATCAATTTCATTTTAAAAATCACATTTATTAATGCAAATGTATTCTCTTATAAGTTTTAAAATTTTCGTCTGTTTCTCAGATTATTTTCCATTCTTTATTCCTAATATTGCATATTTTTGTTTTCTTCATTTATTTCTTTATATTTTTCAATAGCTTATCTGTATGTTTAATTTCAAAGGACAAACTCAGATATATCTGCCAATTTTATAATTTTTAAATCAATTTCTACTTTCAATTCTGTTTCCTCCTTTCTGTGCCTATATCCTTTCTAGATTATTTGCAAATGCAGTTAATTTTCATTATTTCTTATGCAATAATAATTAAATTTTAGCTCTCCCTCCAAGTTTTTAAAACCTGAATGTACTGTTTTCTCATGTGTGTTGTCAGCAGAAATCTGTTGTTCTTCTGAGTTCCTTGGTTTCCAGCTTTACTGAGTTATAGTTGATATTTAACACTGTATAAGTTTAAGATATTAAACATGATGATTTGAAAACATCTATTCCATGAAATGTTTACCATATTAGGGTTACTTAATACTTCCATCACCTCACATAATTACCTTTTGTGTGTGCGTCTTTGTGTTTGTTTGTGTGTGTGTATGCGGTGAGATATTAAAGGTACTCTTATCAACTTTCAGGTATGTAGTACAGTATTGTTACTATAGTTTCCATGCTGTACACTAGACCACCAGTACTTATTCCTCCTACAACTGGAAGTTTGTACCCTTTGACCAACATGTACCCATTTCCTCCACCATTAGCCCCTGGCAATCACCATTTTACTGTTTCTATGAGTTTAATTCTTTTAGATTCCACATATAAGTAAGCTCCTACACTGTTTGTCTTTCTGTCTGACTTATTTTACTTAGCAAAATGCCCTCAAGTCCCATTCATGTTGTCTGTCACAGATGGCAGGATTCCTCCTTTTTTATGGCTGAATAATATTGCTTGTGTATATGTACCACATCTTTGTCCATTTGTTCCTCAGTGGACACTTAGGTTGTTGTGGTGTCTTAGCTCTGGTGAATGGTAGCTGCAGTGAACACAGGAGTGCAGATTTCTCTGTGAGATAGTGATTTTATTCCCATTGGCTATATACACGTACGTGGAGGTGCTGGATCATATGGTTATTCTATTTGTAATTTTTTGAGGAACCTCCATACTACTTTGCATCATGACTGGACCAATTCACATTCCCTACCAATAATGCCCAAGGGTTCCCTTTTCTGCAATTCCTTGCCAACACAAGTTATCTCTTGGTTCTCTGATAATAGCCATTTTGACAGGTGTGAGGTGATACCTCATTGTGGTTTTGATTTATATTTCCATGATGATTAGTGATGGCTGAGCACATTGTCATGCACCTATTGGCTATTTGCATTTCTTCTTGGGAAAATGTCTCTTTAGGTCCTCTACCCATTTTTTAATCAGATTGTTTTTTTGCTACTGAGTTCTTGATTTGTTTATATACTTTGGATGTGAAACTATTATCAGCTATATGGTTTGCAAATATTTTCTCCCATTCCACAGATTGCCCTTTCATTTTTGTTGAATGTGTCCCTTCTTGTGCAGAAGCTTTCTAGTTGATACAGTCCCACTTGTTTATTTTTGCTTTTGTTGTTCGTCCCTTTTGGCATAAGATCCAAAAAATTGTTGCCAAGACCAGTTTTAGGTAGTTTTTCTTATATTTTCTTCTAGGAGTTCGATGGTTTCAGGTTTTACATTTAAGGCTCTAATCCATTAGAATTAAATTTTATGAATGATGTAAGGTGGAGTTGTTTCTTTGTATGTAGCCTAAGACGTCTTTTGGTTGTAACTTGTGTGGTTTTGCTTTTTCCTTTTTGTTTCCTCTCTGAATGCTTAAAGGAAGTTTACTCTCAAAATTAAAAGAAAAATAACCGAAAGACCAAGAGGTATAATTGTGAGTATATTTCCATTTCTTTTGCTGCATGCTAAGGAGTGCTTTCAGTTCAAAAACTGTTCCCTCAATGATTCTACTCATTTTCCTGGTATTTTGTTTTATATGATATTTTCATAATTTTATACAGCACCATGCATGCTTTGCCTGTCTTTCAGCCAACCTCATTGTCATCTCTGTTGCCTGTAAAACCTTCATAGACTACATTAGGTGTCTCGGTTCCTCATCTCCTCATAGGTCCTCATGGTATTGTATATTTCCTGTGCTGTGAAATTCATTGTGATTAATTGCAGTTGATTACATAATATCTCCTCCAGTAGATTCTAAGCCTCAGTGAACAGTCATCATATCACGGGTACCTTGGTAGAAGTGAAATAAATATTGAATTTTTTCATAATTATTTAAGATTCTGTCTTATTTTATGTATTCCAGGTTGCTTGTTTATTCATGAATGTTTTCCTTTCTGCATTCATGCTGATGTTCCCCATATTTTTTTTTATTAAGGTATCATCGACATGCACTCTTATGAAGGTTTCACAAGAAAAACAATGTGGTTATTATATTCACCCTAATGATGTTCCCTTATTTTTCAAATATTTTTGTGGAATTCTGTTTCTTTTTTTTTTTTTTTTCATCTTTTCTTGAAAGAGTAGTTGAAATCTCCTGGGACACATTCACTGTTTCTGTAGCCGAGGCACAATATTCTGATCAGATCTTAGTCCTGAGGGCTAGTGGCTCTAGTGGGTCCTGATCTTCAGTTGTCAGTAGTAGCCTTGCTGGACTGAAGAGGAAACTCCTAAGGCTGTTACTTCATATCTGTTTGGGCAAGAGGGAATTATATGATTTGAAGTAGTCTGCAGTTCTCATATCAAGAGGGGAATAAAAAGTTCATTAAAACTACCACATCTCTTAAGTACTCTTCCCATTCCTTTGGTTGTTTTTCTTATTCCTAGTTTGAATCACCTTAAAACAAAATATGATACAATTCATTTTCTCCACTGGATATCTCTCAGTTGTTTCAGTGCAATCCCTACATGTGTAGAAAAGGCAAATGCTAATTTTGGCAATAGGTTGAAAAGGTGAACACAATGAATCTTTGAAGAAGGGAGATATAAAATTGTAATAAATGGAACTTTTCTGCAGTTTTTCTATCTGGTTCCTTGCCTCAGGACCCCTTTCACTTAAGCCCACCTCAAAGCTGTTAAGTGTGCTTAGAAAATGGGTGCAAGTAGATATGATCCAGCATGTTTTAGCAAATATGGTAACAAAGTGGAAAATGGATCATGAAAAAGACGGAGTAGGGAGCAATGAGCTAGGTGCCTTTCAGAGATCAGACTCAGGCCATTCTTCCTGTCTTTATCCTCTGACAACACAAGGCCTTTCCTCTTCCAAATGAGATCCTAACCTTACCTCTTTCCCTGACAATAAGGAGTCTGAAAAACAAGTCCAGAATTGACTCTTCCAATCAAATCTCCATGACCACAGCTGGGGATTCATTCCTTTATCCATGGCTAGAGGAAACCTGACAACAGTTAGTGAGTTTATCCTCGTGAGCTTCTCATCCCTCCCTACTGAAATACAGTCGTTGCTCTTCCTGACGTTTCTCATCATCTACCTGGTCACCCTGATGGGAAACAGCCTCATCATTCTGATTACCTTGGCTGACCCCACGCTGCATAGTCCCATGTACTTCTTCCTCAGGAACTTGTCCTTCCTGGAGATTGGCTTCAACCTCGTCATTGTGCCCAAGATGCTGGGGACCTTGATCGTCCAGGACACAACCATCTCCTTCCGTGGCTGTGCCACTCAGATGTATTTCTTCTTCTTCTTTGGAGCTGCTGAATGTTCCCTCCTGGCCACCATGGCATACGACCGCTACATAGCCATCTGCTATCCCTTGCACTACCCTGTGATCATGAACCCAAGGACACGTGCCAAACTGGCTTTTGCTGCTTGGTTTCCAGGCTTTCCTGTAGCTACTCTGCAGACCACATGGCTCTTCAGCTTTCCGTTCTGTGGCGCCAACAAGGTGAACCACTTTTTCTGTGACAGCCCACCTGTGCTGAGGCTGGTGTGTGCAGACACTGCACTGTTTGAGATCTATGCGGTGGTTGGATCCATTATATTCATCATGGTACCTTGTTTGCTGATCCTGTGTTCCTACACTCGCATCGCTGCTGCCATTCTCAAGATTCCATCAGCTAAAGGGAAGCAGAAAGCCTTCTCTACCTGCTCCTCCCACCTCCTTGTTGTCTCCCTTTTCTATGTATCTTCAAGCCTCACTTATGCCTGGCCTAAATCCAATGATTCTCCTGAGAGCAAGAAGGTGCTGTCATTGTCCTACACTGTTGTGACCCCCATGTTGAACCCCATCATCTATAGCCTGAGAAATAACGAGGTGAAGAATGCTCTTGGCCGGACCTTCCGCAAGTTCGTAGGCCTCAGAAGCCGCATCCTGTAGCCCTTTAAGAGACAAGATCAAAGTTTATGGAATGAGGAACAATCAGTTTCATGTTTGTGATTCTTCTCTGCTTCTCCTCCCATGTGTACCAAGCTGACAGCCAGCTGCTGAAATGACTACTGGTGAGCTCGGAGAGAAAAGAGCACAGAGGTAGTTTAGACTTATCTCTACCATCTGCCAAATCCTCTGCATACACATTGTAGGCTTAAGTTCTTTTTCTTATTGCTTCACTGGTGTTCTGAAACATCTGTGGCCAATCCATTCCAAGTATTTACTTAGCTAGTGTTTTCCAATGTGCCACACATTGTTCACAGTATGAGCCTGCTTGTTATGTGAATTTGGGGACACAACAGTCATCCTGGCATTTTATCTTGTTTTGGATTAAGTCTGACACCATTCAATACAAAACAAACAAACAAACATAATTCTTCCAGTACATACTACTTGTCATTCATTCATTGTATTTTGTGTGCTGCTCTGGTAGGCTGGGTTGGATCTCAAGTTTGTTGGTATGCAACATGGATACAGGACCAGCCATCCCCTTTATATTCATTTGTAGTCCAGTGACATTAATCAAGTCTATCCTATGCTGATTATACCACGTAGAATGATGTGAATTTTCAATTCTCTCTCAATTTCATCTTCAGGCTATTAGGTCTTGTTGTAGTAATTTCAAAATTTTACAAGTGTAAGTTCAGTCATGGTGTTGCTTTCTTCAAGGCTTAAAAGGAATCATAAGTTACTCCAATATGGTCTTTTTTTTAACAACTCTATATGTTTTATTACAAATAAAATGTATTTGTTGATATGAGGTCAAAACACCATAAAGCCCAATTGCTGCCCTCTGAAGTTTGTAATTTCATGACCATTAGAAATTAAGGAAGAAAAACTTGTTAAAGAAATGGACTGTTACATCCCATAAAGGGACCTTGCCTGGATTCAGTCCTGCTCTGCCATGCACTAGTTGGGTGACCATGAAGAGGTCTGTCAACCTCTTTTTGCCTCTTTTCTCATCTGTAATATGGTGCAAATATTAATAGTATCTGTCAGACTGGTTTGTTTTAAGGGTAAATTTTACTGTAAAGCATTTTAGAAAGCACTAAGCATATTACTGATGCATATTTAGGTATTTGCTTTTAGCATTACCTCATCTGAATCCATCATTGCATAGCTAAGGAAAGCAATATTCAAGACATTTGTTTGTAGATAACAGGAATAAAATTCAGGTAGCTTGAATCTTAATTCTGTACTTTCTTGGTACTATGCAAAGCATATCTAATTAACTCAGAATCAGAGTAAAAAATTATTTTAAAAGCAGTATATGGAGACTTGAATATGTAAAAGTATGTGTGAGAAAGACAAGAGAAACATGAATTTAATCCAACTTAAGCTGCATTAACAGAAATATAATTAGAATTGTAGGATTAACCAATAAAAAATGCTCACACTATTCCAAAATGATTAGACCACATTTGGAATGTCCTTCCTTTAAGACATATATGTATAAACTAAAAAGTTGTTTTTATTGCCATATAACTGAGATATAACATTATATTAGTCAGTGCACAACATAATGATTCCATATATGCCTACATTGCACAGTGATCACCATAATAAATCTAGTTGACATCTGTCACCTCACAGTTACAAATTCTTTTATATATACATTTTTTTTACAAGGAAATTCAGGTTATTTATATGTTGAAACTATAAGAGTTCAAGTGAAGAAATGAGCAATGTTTTGTTTTAGAGAGAGAATATATGGTGTTACAAATATTTGAATAATTTCGAGTGCTGTCTTCAGAAGTCAGTCGTAGGAAGTCCCAGTAACCCCAAGGTCACAAAGTCACCAAATAGTAGGGGCAGGATTTGAAGCTGACATCCTGACATCAACTACAATTTCCCCCTATTACAAGTTAGCTGTGATTTATGTACACAATGCAATAAAAAGCTTTCAAAACCAGGAATTGCCCTAAAATTAAATGAGCAGTTTTATAACCAAAGATTAGGGGAGGAAGCTGCATTGCCACTTGCCAAGGATAATTTTAGAGCATATTATTATATAGCTATTCTGAATACTGTATCTGATGTAAGTCTACATAATGAGATTAGTTCCATTGTATAGTCAACAAACTGTTCCCATTACAATTTGGGGAAGATATGACAAGTATAGAAAGAAGAAAAAA
Organism: Smutsia gigantea; assembly: GCA_032199065.1. NCBI lineage: Eukaryota > Metazoa > Chordata > Mammalia > Pholidota > Manidae > Smutsia > Smutsia gigantea. Next base: position 81,342 of record JAVSCE010009247.1, read on the forward strand.
AGTCAACAAATTCTTATCACTCAGAGACAAATGATAACACGTCAGTGTACTTGTAATGATCGCTGACAGCTGCAGACACACTGCATGGATATTTCATATAGTTCTTTTTATCAATTAATGTTAAATTGGGTTGTTAGATTGGGCCCTTAACATGTTGTTTAAGAACAATACAGCAGTTTTCTTATCTAAAAATGGTGTAAGTAAATAAAGCTGTTTTCTCCTCTAAGAACTAATGAATGAACTCTACACAACTACTCAGTTTTACTGCTGCAGCATGAGAACAGCCATAATGTATAAATGAATGAGCATGGCTGTGTTCCAGTAAAACTTTCATTGGGACCCTAGAACGTGAATATCATATACTTTATGTGTGTCAAGGAATATTATTCTTCTGAGTTTTTTTCTAGCCATTAAAAATGTAGAAACTGCTTTTAACTCACGAACTATATGAAGACTACTGGAGGGCTGTATTTGGCAATAGGCTGTAGTTAGCTGATACCTGGGTAAGAATGTGAACTTTACAGCTAAATGCCCAGGTTTTATCCTAGTTCTGTCACCTGGCAATTCTGTGATACTGGCAAGTTATATAGCACCTCTGTGCCTCAGTTTCCTCTTTTGAAAGGTGAAGGTAATCATAGCACCCATTTCACATCTTGGTTGGGAGGATTAAATGAGTTAATACATGTATATCACTAAAGAACAAAGCACATAGTAATTTCTCTAGAAAGGTTAACCATTGTAATGATGCAGAAGGTAGTGGCAGTGAAGTGGATGCTGATGGTGAGAATAGTAATATTTATGACACGGGAGGGGAAACGGAGGGAGATAAGCGTGGGGCAGTCAGTGAGAGCCAAATCTGGAAAGACCTTCTATGTCAAGGGTTTGAACACTATTTTGGGAACTATATAGATCAATTGAAAGGTTTTCAGAGCAAACAAACAATCAAATCTGTATTTTGGAAACATTCCTTCGGCAGTGGAGTGGAGAATGGGTGGCAAGGTGACATAGCCTATAATATAGTCTCGAGTCAAAGGACTTTTATACTCAGGCAGTTAAGAGCTCATGAGACCGAATTCAGTGCAAGGAAAACCACCCGTGAATCTCAGGATTTGAAGTCCTCCGTTAATACGGGTCGGCAGAGCAGACATCCCTGCTGCCCTGGGCGGCACCCGCTCCTGTAAGCGTGCAGGCCAGCAGGGACTTGAGCTTCAAAGCTCTTGGCATGCCTGCCAAGGTGAGCTCACTAGGAGCTGTGGCTCTGCAGCCTGAGTTCCTTAGCTCTCTCCCCAGACCTGATGCTGTCTCCTCACCTCAGCTTCCCTCAGGCCCCAGGACAGGCCACTGGGAGCCTCAGTCAAGTGTGCTTCCTGAACAGGCTGGGGTTTCTGTGAGGGGGATGGAGGACCTGCTGAGGTCTTTTTCCCTTGGTGACAGAAGAGGTCGTCCCTTAGGCCCCTCCCTTGTTTCTCAACTTTACCATATGGAGGAATGAGGTCAAGTTCTTCTCTGGTGAGTGGGGTGCACCAACTGACAGGTGGAATGTGTGCGTGTTTGTGCTTCTCTGGGGCTCAGGGTGTTCATCTGTTCCAGTCGCACGTGTACTGGGGCCTGCTGGGTATCAAAGGGTAGGTGTCTGGGTGGCCCCACTCTTCCTTTTAATACCAGCACCACCAAGCAGAAGCTAACTAGTGGGTTGGCCTAAGTGGGCCCAGCTTAGCTTGAGGATCTATCTGACCAGAAAAGGAATCCGTTTCAGCCCAGTCCGCTTGCTTGCAGGCCCCTGCATCAGGGGGCCGTTTCCCCTGCCTCACCTCCAGGGCTCCAAGTAGGCTGACTGAAGAGCTGAGATTGCCGTCTCCCGGCAGGCGCGAGTGCTGTGTGCTCTTGCTCTTTCCTGGATTAGCTCCGCCAACAGCAGAGATTTTCAGAGGAGCCTGAGGCTTTCCAAGCTGCCCTGTGACTTGCACCCAAAGTCCCTTTAATCCTAGCAAACTCCTAACAGTTCCATCTCCTTCGGTGTGTAGTCAAAATGCTGGTATTTGGATCTCAGCAATGCTTCCTGTTCCAAATACCTTTTGCTCACTGTAAGTCATTTTGCTACAGAGAGGGATTCTCCATTGGCTTTAGCTCACAGGGATAATTCTGGGCCCTGAAACATTTCTATCAATTGTTGCTTTTTTTCTGAAGACTGCTGTCCTGCTAACCTTTTAGTTCTATACTTTAAGTACAACTCAAGATCCTGCTCTCCTTTCTCTGCTGCCTTAGTATATACAATTGTCTCTAGGTTTGGGTGGCATTTAGCCTTATTACCTGGTTTCTGAGTCTGTCTTCTATGTTTTTATCTTTTCTTCTCTTTCTAGATCTTAGAGCACAATTTAAATCCTGCCTCTTTGTCCACTAGTCTAGCTCTGGAAAACCATTTTTCTCTGTCAAATTTCTCATCTTGAGTGATAACTGAGACAGTTTCTATGATGATCAAAAGGGATAATATACATAAATCAGACCTTTCATTCTGAACACCAAGTGTGCCCTCAAAGCAGCTGTTCTTATTTGAACTCATCTCCTTGTCTGAATTTGAAGACTTCTAGCTTTGAAGTATTGTGTGTGACTGAGTCCCTGAGGCTGATGTGTGACGCCAATGGGCTGATGAGTACAGATTTTTAACCTTCTTCAAACCTCAGCAGTCCCAGAATATATGCACCAGGTCAGTATAGGTTCCCACAGTCAGGGAGAGAAGCTCACTTTTAAAACTTAAAAATAATTTTTTGAGAGTTCCAGGAAGATGGCAGTGTGAGCAGGGCAGTGGAAATCTCCTCCCCAAACCATATATATTTATGAAAATACACAAATACAACTATTCCTAAAAGAGAGATCAGAAGATACAGGATGACACCCAGCCTGCAGCTACACCTGAGAGGATTCGGCACCTAGTGAAGCGGGTAAGATACGGAGCCGTGACCCGGCGGGACCCGAGCCCTCCCCCACCCCAGCGCACTGGTGGGAGGAGAGGATTCAGAGCGGGAGGGAGTGGAAGCACAGGCCCGCCAAATAACCAGCCCTAGTGATCTGTGCCAGGAGCACTGACACACATTGCATGGTGTATTGGAGATTGGAGAGACAGAGGGGGAGGATCTAAGATGGCAGGTCCACTCACTGGCTCCCCGGGACAAAAGAAAAGTGCGCACTTTTTTAGGGGTCTTAAAGAGACAGGGGCCAAAAGGAGGAGCAGGATTGTCCCAGCGCACTCAGCCAAGCAGACTGGGAGTCCTGGGGATTTTTGGACCCCTTGGACTGCGGCTGGGAAAAGCAGTCGCACTGAGACTTCTCACAGAAATAAGAAGCCTTCCATTCGTTCCCTCCCCGGCCAGAGCCACAAAGCGCCCTGCGGAGTGGCGTGGCCCGGTGGAGCGGCTGCGGCTGTGGAATAGTGGAGCAGCAGTGCCACCTACAGCATCCTGACAGAAACTACACCCGGTGGGCGTTTTTTTTTTTCTTTCTTTTTTCCCTTTTTTCTTTTTCTGACCACTTCTATTACCATGAAAAGACAGAGGAATATGGTACAAACAAAGCCGACCCAGACAATCCCAGAGAGGGAGCCTGAAGGGAAGGACATGCACAATCTTCCTGAAAAAGAATTCAGAATAAAAGTCATAACCATACTGCTGGATCTACAGAGAAATATGCAAGAGCTAAGGGAGGAAGTAAGGGAAGTGAGGAAAGACAATGCAGAGATGAGACAAGTGATCAGCGGGCTTTGCAGCAGACTGGACAAGATGCAAGAGACTGTTAATGGAAGAGAAATCAGAGAACAGGAGTACAGAGAAGCTGAGGCAGAGAGAGATAAAAGGATCTCTAGGAATGAAAGAATTTTAAGAGAACTGTGTGACCAATCTAAAAGGAACAATATTCGCATTATAGGAGTACCAGAGGAAGAAGAGAGAGAAAAAGGGATAGAAAGTGTCTTTGAAGAAAGAATTGCTGAAAACTTCCCCAAGCTGGGGAAGGAAATAGTCTCGCAGTCCACGGAAGCCCACAGATCTCCCAACACAAGGGACCCAAGAAAGACAACACCAAGACACATAATTAAAATGGCAAAGATCAAAGATAAGGACAGAGTATTAAAGGCAGCTAGAGAGAGAAAAAATATCACTTACAAAGGAAAATTCATCAGACTATCATCAGACTTCTCAACAGAAACCCTACAGGCCAGAAAAGAATGGCATGATATATTTAACGTAATGAAACAGAAGGGCCTCGAACCAAGAATATTGTATCCAGCATGATTATCATTTAAATTTGAGGGAGGGATTAAACAATTTCCAGACAAGCAAAAGCTGAGGAAATTTGTCTCCCATAAACCACCTCTTCAGGATATCTTAAAGGGACTGCTCTAGATGGAAGCACTCCTAAGGCTAAAAAGATGTCACCAGAGAAAATAAAACCATAGCAAAGAAAGCAGACCATCCAAATACTAACTAAAGGCAAAGAGTAAAACACCAAGTATATAAAGAATGGAGGAGGAAGAATAAGAAGGGAGAGAAATAAAGAATCATCAGACTGTGTTTATAATAACTTAACAAGAAAGTTAAGTTAGACTGTAAGATAGTAGAGAAGCTACCCTTGAACCTTTGGTAACCACAAATCTAAAGCCAGCAATGGCAATAAGTACATATCTATCGATAATCACCCTAAATGTAAATGGACTGAATGCACCAATCAAAAGAAACAGAGTAATAGAATGGATAAAAAAGCAAAATCCATCTATATGCTGCTTACAAGAGACTCACCTCAAACCCAAAGATATACACAGACTAAACGTGAAGAGATGGAAAAAGATAATTCATGCAAACAACAAGAAGGAAAAAGCAGGTGTTGCAGTACTTGTATCAGACAAAAAAGACTTCAAAACAAAGAAAGTAGCAAGAGATAAAGAAGAACATTACATAATGATAAAGGGGTCAGTCCAACAAGAGGATATAACTATTTTAAATATATATGCACCCAACACAGGAGTGCTGGCATATGTGAAATAAATACTAACAGAATTAAAGGAGGAAATAGAAAGCAATGCATTCATTTTAGGAGACTTCAACACACCACTCACTCCAAAGGACAGATCAACCAGACAGAAAATAAGTAAAGACACAGAGGCACTGAACAACACCTAGTGCAGATGGACCTAACAGACATCTACAGAACTCTACACCCAAAAGCAACAGGATACACATTCTTCTCAGGTGCACATGAAACATTTTCCAGAATAGACCAAATACTAGACCACAAAGAGAACCTCAGTAAATTCAAAAATATTGAAATTCTACCAACCAACTTCTCAGATCACAAAGGTATAAAACTAGAAATAAATTTTAGAAAGAAATCAAAAAGGCTCACAAATACATGGAGACTTAACAACATTCTCCTAATTAATCAATGTGTCAATGACCAAATCAAAACAGAAATAAAAGAATATATGGAGACTAATGACAACAACAACACAAAGCCACAACTTCTGTGGGACGCAGCAAAGGCAGTTCTAAGAGGAAAGTATATTGCAATCCAGGTCTATTTAAAGAAGGAAGAACAATCCCAAATGAACAGGCTAAAGACACAATTACTGAAATTGGAAAAAGAAGAACAAATGAGGCCCAAAGTCACCAGAAGGAGGGACATAATACAGATCAGAGAAGAAATAAATAAAATTGAGAAGAATAAAAAAATAGAAAAAATCAATGAAACCAAGAGCTGGTTCTTTGAAAAAATAAACAAAATAGATAAACCCCTAGCCAGACTCATTAAGGGAAAAAGAGAATCTACACACATAAACAGAATCAGAAAGGAGAAAGGAAAAATAACGATGGATCCCACAGAAATAAGAAGAATTATAAGAGAATATTATGAGAATCTATATGCTAACAAGATGGAAAACATAGAAGAAATGGACAACTTCTTAGAAAAATACAACCTTCCAAGACTGACCAAGCAAGAAACAGAAAAACTAAACAGACCAATCAGCAGTAACGAAATTGAATCGGTAATCAAAAACCTACTGAAGAACAAAACCCCCAGCCAGATGGATTCACCTCTGAATTCTACCAGACATATAGAGAAGAAATAACACCCATTCTCCTTAAAGTTTTCCAAAAATAGAAGAGGAGGGAATACTTCCAAACTCATTCTATGAAGCCAGCATCACTCTAATACCAAAACCAGGCAAAGACCTCACCAAAAAAGAAAATTACTGACCAATATCCCTGATGAACATAGATGCAAAAATACTCAAAAAATATTAGCAAACCGAATTCAAAAATACATCAAGAGGATCACACACCATGATCAAATGGGATTCATCTCAGGGATGCAAGGATGGTACAACATTTGAAAATCCGTCAACATCATCCACCACATCAACAAAAAGAAGAACAAAAACCACACGATCATCTCCATAGATGCTGATAAAGCATTTGACAAAATTCAACATGCATTCATGATAAAAACTCTCAACAAAATGGGTGTAGAGGGCAAGTACCTCAACATCATAAAGGCCATATATGACAAACCCATGGCTAACATCATACTTAACAGCGAGAAGCTGAAAGCTTTTCATCTAAGATCGGGAACAAGACCGGAATGCCCACTCTCTCCACTGTTATTCAACATAGTACTGGAGGTCCTAGCCATAGCAATCAGACAGAACAAAGAAATTCAAGGGATCCTGATGGGTAAAGAAGAAGTCAAATTGTCACTATTTGCAGATGACATGATACTGTACATAAAAAACCATAAAGACTCCACTCCAAAACTACTAGAACTAATATCTGAATTCAGCAAAGTTGCAGGATACAAAATTAACACACAGAAATCTGTTGCTTTCCTATACACGAACGATGAGCTAACAGAAAGAGAAATCAGGAAAACAATTCCATTCACAATTGCATCAAAAAGAATAAAATACCTAGGAATAAACCTAATGAAGGAAGTAAAAGACCTATACCCTGAAAACTACAAGACACTCCTAAGAGAAATTAAAGAGGACACTAACAAATGGAAATGCATCCCATGCTCTTGGCTAGGAAGAATAAATATTGTCAAAATGGCTATACTACCTAAAGCAATCTACAGATTCAATGCACTCCCTATCAAAATACCAACAGCTTTCTTCAATGAACTGGAACAAATAATTCTAAAATTCATATGGAACCACAAAAGACCCCGAACAGCCAAAGCACTCCTGAGAAGGAGGAATAAAACAGGGGGAATTATGCTCCCTGACTTCAAGGCTCTACTACAAAGCCACAGTAATCAAGACAATTTGGTATTGGCACAAAAACAGACCCACAGACCAGTGGAACAGAATAGAACATCCAAACGTTAACCCAAACATATAGGGTCAATTAATATATGATAAAGGAGCCTTGGATATACAATGGGGAGATGACAGCCTCTTCAACAGCTGGTGTTGGCAAAACTGGACAGCTACATGTAGAAGAATGAAACTGGACTACTGTCTAACCCCATGCACAAAAGTAAACTCAGAATGGATCAAAGACCTGAATGTAAGTCATGAAACCATAAAACTCTTAGAAAAAAAATAGGCAAAAATTTCTTGTACATAATCATGAGGAACTTCTTCATGAACATATCTCCCTGGGCAAGGGAAACAAAATCAAAAATGAACAAGTGGGACTATATCAAGCTTAGAAGCTTCTGTACAGCAAATGACACCATCAGTAGAACAAAAAGAGATCCTACAGTATGGGAGAATATATTTATAAATGACGTATCCGATAAGGGGTTGATGTCCAAAATAAATAAAGAACTCACACACCTCAACAAACAAAAAGCAAATAATCCAATTAAGAAATGGGCAGAGGACATGAATAGACACTTCTCCAAAGAAGAAATTCAGATGGCCAACAGGCACATGAAAAGATGCTCCACATCATCTAATCATCAGAGAAATGCAAATTAAAACCACAATGAGATATCACCTCACACCAGTGAGGATGGCCAACATCCAAAACACAAACAACAACAAATGTTGGCGAGGATGTGGAGAAAAGGGAACCCTCCTACACTGCTGGTGGGACTGCAAATCAGTTCAACCATTGTGGAAAGCAGTATGGAGGTTCCTCCAAAAACTCAAAATAGAAATACCATTTGACCCAGGAATCCCACTCCTAGGAATTTACCCTAAGAATGCAGCAGCCCAGTTTCAAAAAGACAGATGCATCCCTATGTTTATTGCAGCACTATTTACAATAGCCAGGAAATGGAAGCAACCTAAGTGTCCATCAGTAGATGAATGGATAAAGAAGGTGTGGTACATATACACAATGGAATATTATTCAGCCATCAGAAGAAAACAAATCCTACCATTTGCAACAACATGGGTGGAGCTATAGGGTATTATGTTCAGGGAAATGAGCCAAGCAGAAAAAGACAAGTATCAAATGATTTCCCTCATATGTGGAGTATAAGAACAAAGCAAAAACTGAAGGAACAAAACAGCAGCAGACTCACAGAACCCAAGAACGGACTAATAGTTACCAAAGGGAAAGGGACTGGGGAAGATGGGCGGTAAGCGAGGGATAAGAGGGAAAAAGGGGCATTACGATTAGCAGAAGTAATGTTGGGGGGGCACGGGGAGGGCAGTACAACTCAGAGAAGACAAGTAGTGATTCTATAGCATCTCACTATGCTGATGGACAGTGACTGTAATGGGGTTGGTGGGGGGACCTGATGAAGGGTGTAGTTTAATAACCATAATATTGCACATGTAATTGTAGATTAATGATATCAAAATAAATTATTAAAAACAAACAAATAAATAAACAAATAATTTTTTCTTACCCCAAACTGTGTAAGGAGGTATACAGAGCCTGATAAACAGTGTGTGTGAGAGGGTGGAAGCAGGGAGGAGAGAGAGAGAGAGAGAGATGAATACCCCCACATACCCTCCTCCCTATTTGCTGACACAGCTGATCACACATGTCCCCTGACATAGAGATAGCGGGGAATAACTAGGAAACTTCCCTGCTGTCTCATACACTTGCCTTTCTTTGCACGTATCTCACCTCTTCCAGGCCTGGGCTCAGCAGCGGGCCCAGCATCTCAAAGGGCTGAGGCACCTTCAGGCTGCTCTTCCTCAGCCATGCACGTCTCTGCCCCTCTCTAGGCTTCTTCAGATCACCGGTGTGAACTCGACCCTTCCGCCTGAACACCGTGGCTCTGGCCCACAATCCCCGGGAGGCATTGCTTTGGGCCTTGAAAGACCTTGAGGAGAATAATCTCAAGATAGTAAAGTTCCACTTAGGGGATAGCACCCTGCTTCAGGGCCAGCCCCCGTTGGCCTGACTCAGGGTGGGTCTGGCTTCTCAACTGATTTTAATGTATGGAGCCCAGGAGGCTAACAAGGCAGTGCTCAAGGTCTCGACAGTCATGAACCAGCTCAGCCTGCTGAGGACAGCCTGCTCTTTCAAAGAATCAGTAGACTGATGCCACCCTAGAAAGAGGGGATGGAGCTTAACTGACCTCCTAACCCTTCTCATGGATTGCTGGGGAGGAGGGGACTCTTGTCAGTGCCTGTGGCCCCTCCGAAGGCTCCTTTTACGCCTGGGAACTCCTATGATGTACAGAGATGAGGAGTACAGAGCGGCTCCATAGACCCAGAAGCTGGTTTATCTTTAGCACCTGGTTTAACTTTTATGAAGAACAGACTCTATTACTTCACCGTCTTCAGCTTCTCTTATCGTGGGGAAAGGTAATATAGCAAGGACAAAAAAGGCAGCTTCTAATGGAAAAGACAGAAAGACAGAGGAAACTAGAGATGAGGAGAGTGGGAGCAGTAGCATGGATGGCAGATAAACGGGGGACAGAGCTGAAGGGCTGGGAGGATGGTGGTGGGAGTGACGGAAGAATGGGGGGAAGACAGAGTAGAAATGAATGGAGGGATGTGAGGTTAGACTAGTGGGTACTAGAGAGAGTGGAAGGACCAAGGAGCAGATAGAAAGGGGAATTAGATAATAGAGGCTCAGAAGACTTGGAACATAGGATGTGAGGATAGGCTATGTGGGATGAGTCTTAGGAACAACCACATTTAGCATCAGTGGCTCAAGTTCAGTTATTTGGCACCCCCTTCCCCTGGAGCCTGTTTAGAACCTCCTGTAGTGTACAGTCCAATTCCAGTAGCTCCTCTTATATGTTCATGTTAATGGCCAAACATGTAATTCTGACATTTGGCTCTTTTCTATAAAATAAACTCTTTGACATAATAAAATGTGGATTGTGTTCATTCTGTGAGATTGGATAATATGAAGCATATTCATGTCAACACTTAAAGGAAATACTGTATGTGGCATAATGGAATGTCCCTTTGACTTTGTTTTTGTGATCATTTGCCACTTAAATAAATGGTGGCTTCCCGTCTCTCTCAAAACTTGTAGAAGTTCAGTGTTGGAAGTGAGACACAGCTGGTCCCAGACCTGTGGTCTTGGAAGCGCTACTGTAACTTGACTGAGCTCTGTGCTGCCAGCTGCCAGTGTTGTCCGCACTGGTGCCATTAGCTGACTTTTCTTGTTGGGAAGATCAGTCAGTTCCAAGCAGTAACTCTAATTCTTCTTCTGCTTTGATTCTCTCAGTATGGAAAAGAAGAAGAAAAAAAGGAATTCTGGATGTAGGTGAGGTTATTCCAATTCTCATTTCCTAGAGGAGGACATTGGACTGGGTCAGGAACCCCATCTGTTTCTGGGGTTCCTCAGAGAGATCTCTTAGTTACTGCTCCTCAGCCAGTTCCTCAAGGACTCTGGGCAGCCCCACAAACCTGCCCCCTCCCCAGCTGTGGCTGCTGGTGCCAAAGCAGTGGAGAATGCTAATGGGGCCCTGGGTCTCCGGGCCCTGCAGGAGGTTACAGCCACCCCTCCTTTCGCTTTTTACACACTTGTGTGGTTGTTATGGCTCGTTACAGGCTGATTTCACATGTGTCAAGTCCGGCAATCTGTTGGACATGCCCAGACATCTGAATCCAAGGGAACTCAGCCTTGAGTGGTCAACTTGGGACCCCATGACACTAATTATCATTAACTTTTCTTCAAACAGGAAGTTTGGTGGCTCCACATTTGATAATTATATAGACAGCATATTGAACACAGAGGTTGTGTGTTTCTACAAAATGTGTGTAAGAAACAATATGTGCACCCACAAACTTATTTACGGAGCAATTTGTATTGGGTCACTAAAGAAGCTGGTTGGCACCCATTGAGCCAGGCTGTGTTGTTCGGCAAAGAGCTTGGATGTTCACCGCAGACCAACTCCTGAATGTCAGAGACAATTTGAGAACAATGAAACCAGTGCCCAGCTACATCACTGGATTTTCATGAGCCAAAGGAGTCCCGTTGAAAAAAACATGGATTTAACATCCAAATGAAGTTTATTTCACTATGGATTCACATTCTGCTCAAACTAGCTTAAGCAAAAATAAACAGCCCACTGCATTCACTGAAACAAACCAGCCAGCCTGATTCTGAGTTTTAGGTGTGTCTGGCTCTTTGTAACAGTGTCATCGGGGTTTCCGCGCTCTCTCCCCTCTGTCACTCTTCGTAGTTGCCTTTTTCGCTCTTATTTCAGAGTTACCCTTATGTGTCAGAGAAGCTGGGCATGGTCACAGTCAATCCCAAAGGAAGAGAGTAGTTTTTCCCAACAGCTCTAGCGGAGACGTTGGAGGAGGCTACTGACCTGACCCTGGAACGTGCCACGCCTTGAACAGTTACTGTGGTCTGGAGGATGGACGCTGGCTGGCCTGACTCTCATGGCCCAGGCCACACCACCAGGACTGAGTGAGAAAGGACCAGCACCCCCTGAAACACATGGGATGGGAGTGTGGTCCCCCAGAGCTTTTAGAATGGGTCCAACTAGATAGACTACAGAGCCAGGGGGTCAGGGGAGCAGGGATTCCAGGTGCAGGGAGAGGCTGTGCTGACCCGTCCTTACTGAGCTTCCCTCTGGGAGTAGGCGGTTTGAAACCTGGGAGATGGCTGTGGGCAAGGGGTAAAACTCTGTCCTTAGAGAACAGCCATGGGAACCCCTTTGAAAAGAAGGGTTTGAGAGTAGCGGGTAGAAGAGGATTGTGAGACAAAGTATGAGATGCCCAGTTAAATTGGCATTTCAGATAAACCGTGAATGATTTTTTGGACGGGATATACTTATACTAAAAGATTGCTTTTCATTGATCTGAAATTCAAATTTAGCTGGGTAGCCTATATATTTTTTCTGCTCAGTCTAGCAACACTAATTGGAAGAGGTAGGGATGGAGCGGACAGCAGCCATGAGCTATGCGGACTGAGGTTAGCTGCTGTAGCTCCAGTTATTCCTGACATCCTGCCTCTCCTCCCCTTCCCTGGAGCTCTTAAAGGGAAAGTGCCCTTTTGTAGAACTCACAAACTGATGGGGCTCCTGCATCAGGTTAAAATGGGAATAGTCTTAAGAATGTCTGAGGAAGGGTTGCTGGGAAAAGACTGAATTTATGTTAGCCACGGCGACTTTGGGATTGGGTTAGTGTGCTTCACGTGACAATTTTATATAAAGTTTATATAACTGAGGATTTTGATACATGGATGCTAGAAATTGGGAGAGGCAAAGGATAGATTTGGAGTTATATAGCAAGGCTCCGCCTGATGGAAATAATACCTCAATATGGATTTTACCTGCAACAAAAATAAATGTAACTAAGAAATTTCTTTTGGTATTATAAGCATGTCAAAAGCATGCAGGTGATAAAAGAATATTTTTGATGGGCTAGAAATGATAAATACAAATTACTTGAACTTATTATTGGTAGCTGAATATTTATAAAATATCATTAATCTGAGAATCAGTGTGAGTTACTGAAAAGATGAAGGATGCTCTTTGGGAGTTGAATAACCCTAAATACTGAATCTGCCACTTCCTAGCTGTGTGCCTTTGCCAGATTACTTTTTGTTTCTGGGCATTAGTTTAAAAAATATAAGATTATAAATATTATAAAACAATAATTATAAATTCATAAAGATTTATAACATTGAAATATCATAATAAGGATTTATAATTTAGGGAGACTATAAGACATGGAACTACTGCTATATATAAAAATACTAATAAATGTATAAATAATGTATAAAATAATATCTAATACACAAATTACAAAATTTATGGAATATTGCATATCAAATATAATATAATACCTTTATTGCTCCTGGGCAATTTTTTCATTAAACTCTTTCAGGTATGCATAGTGAGGATTGATGCTATCCCCAGTTATGGGATAGGGAATATGAAAAGTGTGTGGTAGGCAGCATTTCCCATCCTGATCACAGTCACATTGTTTGGTTCATGGTTTCACATGTGATCTCACTATAATGAATGATATGGGTGGGGTCCTTGGGTCGGTTTTTGTGAATGAAAACCTTTTCCTATAGAATAACTGGTGTTTCCCACTGGACACAGAGTTGACAGGACATATCCCTAAGTATTGTTGGCAGCCTTATTGTCTCTAAGAGGGGAGAGTCTCCTTGAGAGTGTAACCTACTCTAGGAAAGCAGAGATGAGAAAAAGAGAAAGGGGGCCCAGGTGTCCTGTTTGCCTCCTCTAAGTTTTGGATAAAGCCAAACCTGGAGATTCATTCATTCATTCCTCCATTCTGCAGGGACTGAGCCAATGGTCTTGTTGACTGTAAAGTCAGTATAGACTGAACTTTGAGTCCCCTGGCTCTTACACATACCTTGCAAGGTTAACATTATCTTTATTTTATCAGAAAAGTGATAGTGCCAGAGATGTTACATATTTTCTCAAAGTCATACAGCTAGTTCAGATGTTTTCACTTCAAGTAAAAAGCTCCAGCTATAAAACCATCAGAATGACCTTCCCTCCCCATGCCCCAAATTTTCAGTTTCCATAATTCTGCTAAAAAATATTAAAAATTTTGGTGATGACATCCAGGCTTCCCATGAGGTAACTCAATCTACTTGTATTACATGTTTCCTACCACTGCAGAAACTGTCCACCAGTGCAATGGGACCCTTTGCCTAGACCCTGTCTTTGCTCATACCTCACCCTTTCCTTCCTTCTTCACTCTATTTACTAATATTCACTTGGCCTCTGCTTTCATTTCCTAATGGGGGAGGTCATGGTGGAATTGAGTCTCTTGAGTGAAGAGATGTTTATTCCCTGTGGAAACTGAAGGAGTGTTCATCCGAGTTTGTGCAGCCGAGCTTTCTTGTGTCCAAATGGGAAAGTCTATATAAACTGAGTGTAAGTTCTCTGGCGAAGGATTCTCCCAGGGCAGACAATTCAATGGCATATAATGTTGTAAAATCAGTGCATTGAAACACCGAGTTGGATTTATGGGAGAGATTGGTTTTTTTTTGGTATTAAAATACAATCACATGAGCAACATTGTGGTTACTAGAGTCCCCCCATTATGAAGTGGGAGAGCTTTTTTAACTGAAGAGGTGAAACATCTGATAAATGAGATGAAAGTCAGTGGCTAGGTAAAGAACTGAAGTTTCTGCTTTGTACCTGTTAGTGGATTTACCATTTACAGTTCTTCCCACTGATAATTGGAGTCACCTATCAGTGCTTAGGTAAGACTGTCAACTGCTCTGTCTTTCGTATTCACATAAAAGTCTGGGCAATACTTCGTTGTAAGTAGCTCGCTTGCACTAACCATTAACGCATACAGGTTTGTAGTTGAGGAGGGAGGTGGTCAGAAACAAGGCCAGACCTGTAGAAAGGGGAAACCCAGAGGAAGGAGTGCTTGGCACAAGATCATTCAGAAAGTTAACACTAGAGCCAGAAGAGTAGTCATTGAATCAGTCAGGTCAGCAGTAGGATAGTTATGTGAAAGGGAAAAGATGGAGAGTTAGGTTTAGTTGTTTTTATTTTTTAATCACTCATGACGGCAGCAATTTAGATTGGTTCCACAACTTTATCAGTCCCCTGAAGTTAGTCTGTTTTTAATAGGGCACTTTATATTTTCTTATTTTTGAAACTTACTTGGTTTTATACACTTGGAGCTTATTATATAATTTTGTCTGTTGGAAATGGTACTGAAATGTCTTCTTCCTGCAGAGTCCACTTTACTAATTTTAGAAGACACTTTGATATCCAAAATGTAATGATTAAAGTTAATACAGACATTTGATTTTAAAATATCACTATGATCAAACTCAGTCAGCCAACCTGCCTTTTATGCTCTGTGAATGACCTAATGATCTGAGCTCCAGACAATATTCCATGTCTCAGCTTGCTCGTCCTTCTGTCATCCTGGCTTCCTCATGTCCCGCAGTGAAACTCTGCTGGTTTTCACAGTACCCTCCAACAGGCCTCTTTTCTAATACTAAGATGTCATCAGATACCTTTGATTTGAGCAAGTAAGCCTTCCCCCACCTGCCTGCCTCCTTTCATTTACTGGTCCTCCCACCTATGACGCACCTGGTTATGGCTGTTCACGCTCCCTCTCATTCTCAGGTAATTTTTCCTTCTTTAAATTTCTAAAGCACTTGATCCCACTCTGATTTTCCTTAAATGCCAGTCAGAGAAGTAAACATTTTATTTCACTGATAAGAGGAGACCCTGAAGGTTCTGGGAGGGAGGATGATACTATTTTGACAGAGGTATGAAGGATAGAATGGAGAAGTTACAAAACACGAGGAGCCAGTTAGGAGGCCATTCAATGCTGGGGTGAGGAAGGGAAAAAGCAGCGAACTGGAACAGTGTCAGTGGGGATGAGCTTGCTGAAGTCGGAGGGACTCCAGATTTTAAAGACCTATGAGCCTAACAGTGAATAGGATGCTGGGGACAGGGGAGAGTGTGACTGGGGAGGAGAAAGGGGAGAGGGAGGTGCTCTGCCCAGAGAGGGGCCTGTGGGAAGAGCAGTTGGACCAGGAGCAAGATGGTCAGCCCTGCCTGGGACTGGCTGACCCAAGGACTCAGGCAGCCCGTGTGCCTCCTACTGACACTCCCTACTATCCCGCCTCCGTCAGCCTGGCAACCGTCTGAATGGAGGCAGAGCCCTCAACTGTAGTTGCCTATGAACCAATCAGAGAAACACCCACGTCAGGGCCAGAGGGGATATTCAGGGTTATTGTCTTGCTCCCACCGCACGGGGACCTGAGTCCAGGAAGAGGCAGAGTCTCAGCTTGGAGGTCAGCAGAGTGGCTGGAGACCAACCCCCCAATCCAGTGGTATTTCCAACCCCACACGGGGCCTCAAACTTATACAAAAGCCATAGATGAATTCTGGGGCTGTCTGTTCTCCTTTACTTGACTTATTTTTCCTTCAGACACTGTATTTCTTAAGGGCAGAGTCTGAGTTTTCCTAATTTTAATATTTATTCCTCCATCTATTCAAAATTTTTGGTTTAGCATCTCTTATGTCGTTTATTATCTGTTCCAGGCACTGAAATACAGTATAACTTAAGAATGACAAAGTTCTTGCCTTCCTAGAGCTTATATTCCAGAAGGAGAAACTAAATCATAAGCACTGAGTCCAAATAAATATGTGTCATTTCAGTTGGTGATGAGTGTTACGGCAAAATATAAACCAGGGAGACAGGAGGAGTCAGAGTGCTGGAGCACGGGGTGGGGTTGCTATTTCATTCTGTGTGATCAGCAAAGACCTCTCTGTGGGTTTATGGCTCAAGTGTATCTCTGAGAGGAGACAGGTTCCCACATGGTAGGTGCTCAGTGAGTGTTTATTGAATGGCTAATGGTTAAATGAACTTCCTAATGTGTGCATGTTTGTGTGCAGAGAGAGAGAGAGACTATTTACAACCACAGGATCAGGATGACGAGAAATGGTACTTTGTATAGTCCTGAAAGCCACTTTATGGTCACAAAGATGGGTGATGGAGAACTGACCTCTAAAGTTTCCCAGTCAGGCAAATTTCAATATACTTAGTCAGATGCACCTCTGATCAGAATTCAATATGCTTGAAACAATTTATCCATGTTCCTCTGAGATAAGGGCATCTAAAATTCAACCCCTTTTGACTGTTTCTGTGTTTGGGAGAATTATTCACATATTTAATTTTTAATAAAGCAATACAAATGCATTTGAACTTTAGCATTTATGATAAATTTCTTAAAAATGTGTTTTGATTTTGAATTATTGTAAATTTTTTTGCTGTTTGTTTATTTGAAACACTTTATTTGAAAATTCATATTTATGCAATTGAAAAAGAACAGGAATGCATAAAACATACATCAGTGTACTAGACAATGGATTCCAAATAATATTATGTCTATGTATAAATTAAGAATAGGATTTATTTTCAACCCAGCAAAAAAGTTGCCAGAGAACACCTGGTGCTGCTATTCTGTACTTTGAAAACAAGATTTCTGAGCCAAAATTCTTTATTTTTCATTTTATTTGAAAGATACTCTATTTCAATATATTCTCTAGTCTCAAAATTGCCAACTTGAAGATATGTCAAAATGAGCTCAGCATTATATCTTCTGCCAAGAATTTCAGACTCACTCTCAGTGACTGGATGGTGACTTTGTAATTTATATACAATGTCCATAAAAACAATATATGCTCCTCTACTGAAATGAAAAGTCAAAATCAGAGTTCTGTGGTTGAATTCATCCTCTTGGGCTTTTCTAGTTTTCCTGAACTCCAAGAGCAGCTCTTTGGGGTTTTCTTGGTTGTTTACCTCATGACTCTGATGGGAAATGCCCTCATTATCGTCATCATCTCCCTGGAACAGAGCCTCCACGTTCCCATGTACCTGTTCCTCCTGAACCTGTCTGCGGTGGATGTGAGTTTCAGTGCAGTCATTATGCCTGAGATGCTGGTGGTCCTCTTAACTCAGAAAACTACAATTACTTTTGCAGGCTGTTTCACACAAATGTTTTTTCTTCTTCTTTTTGGTGGAACTGAATGTTTTCTCCTGGGGGCAATGGCTTATGACAGATTTGCTGCAATCTGCCATCCTCTGAGCTACCCACTGGTTATGAACAGAAGGGTTTTCATGAAATTGGTGATGTTCTCATGGGTTTCAGGAATCATGGTGGCTACTGTGCAGACCACATGGGTTTTTAGTTTTCCCTTCTGTGGCCCCAGTGAAATTAATCATCTCTTCTGTGAGACTCCCCCAGTGCTAGAGCTTGCATGTGCAGACACCTTTCTGTTTGAAATCTATGCATTCACTGGTACCATTTTGATTGTCATGGTTCCTTTCTTGTTGATACTCTTGTCTTACATTCGCATTCTCTTTGCCATCCTGAAGATGCCATCAACCACTGGGAGGCAGAAGGCCTTTTCCACCTGTGCCTCCCATCTCACCTCAGTTACCCTCTTCTATGGCACAGCCAATATGACTTATTTGCAGCCCAAGTCTGGCTACTCCCCAGAAACCAAGAAGCTGATGTCTCTGGCTTATACATTGCTTACACCTCTCCTGAACCCACTGATCTACAGCTTGCGAAACAGTGAGATGAAAAGAGCTTTGATGAAGTTATGGCGAAGAAAAGTGGATTTACACCCATTCTGACTGTGTTGGGAAGCCATGTGATGTTGGGTCACTACCCAACTGAATTTTATTTAAATTTAATAAGTGGCCAACCATTCTGCATTTCCTGGTATGAAACTGTTAAGTTTGTTGAGTTTTCCAACTTCAATAGTATGTATCAGGGATCCCTCTCTTTTGGTAGTATACTGCTGTCATTAAATTTTATTGATAAATGTTTCACTACATATACTACAACAGCTTATTTATCTGTTCCTCTATTATGATCATCCAGGTCATTACTGGACTATTGTCATTAAGATGAAGCTTCAATAAACACCTCGTTGCATAGGTTCATATGTACTGATGTTTTATTTCTGTGTGATAGATCCCTCAAAAGTGGGCCTGATGGGATGTAGAATATGTGTGCTTATAAATTTTAATAGCTGCTGCAGAATTACTTTTCAAAATGATTGTGACTTTCGGATGGACGTGAAGGTCCGCTTGCTCCGCTAACAGGGTAGAGCTTCGAGTTGCCAACGAATAGGTGAAATTTTTATTTTTAGAGTGAAAATCTGTACCATGAATGAGTAAACAAAAAGTAGCATTTCTGGTCCCCACTTTGGTTCTACTTCATGGAGTCACTCAGATTATTAATCAAACAAGATTTCTCTGTATTTTTCCAGATACTTGTCCAGCATTGGTGACTAGAAAACTTCATGGGAATTTCCCTTAAGTCTCACTTGATGCTATTAGCATCTTTCTACTTATAGATCACTGTTTTTAAAAACTTTTGTTAAATTTCTCTTTGTAGACCCAAAAGGTCCCCCTATGTTTATAAACACAAGATGATTTTTTTTAACTGTGAAAACTAAATGATTAACTATTTGTGCATATTTTCTATGGTTCTTGAGTAACATCATTACCTGTGTCCTTCTCTACAATAATTTCTCATCTTGCATCATTTGGGACAGTTAATGCTTGCTTCCTATTTTAACGTTGCTTTCATCAATAGCAAGGGCCCCTTTGTTGAATCACAGGAGTGCCCATTGCCTTTAGTTTCCGCTCTAGGGCTGCTAATAAAAGGTAAGAAACGATTCACATTGTCATTCAGCTGTGAGAAAAACAGTTTTTTAATGACCACAGGCCTCTGCCAAAGATGAGATACACAGGTGCAAAACTGATTGGATTTTCCCTAAAAGAAATTTCATCATCAAATGATTGAAATCATTTTGTGTAATATTGTTGTATAATCTTTATTAGGGCTTTAAACAAGCATTTGGAAATCCTTTCATTGGATTCTGTCTCTTGGTGTCCTGAAATTTCCTTCTCATACTTCTTAGAGGGACCAATTAAATAAGGCCATTCAGGAAAAAAAAAAATCCCTGAAAGCCTTAATCCCAAGCCAAATATTCAGCCTCATTTTGATTTTTGTTCTTTGTTTCTGTGTCAGGTGAGGAATAAAAGTGAATTGGTAAAGGTTCAAGGTTTGGTTGCACATGTGATGATTTCAGAGTCACCTTGCTTCTCCATTTTGTTATACCTTTGACAAAACACAGTTAGTCCTGAAGAACATCATTATAATTTTACTCTCAAAGCAACAATTCTGGCCATGTCAGCTTTAATCTCATGGCAGCTAAGGGGACTGATATTTGAAATCAGGTTTTTCTAGCTTTGAAGTTGGCACCAAGGCCCCACACTTTAAGAACCACAATCCTAGAGAACTCAGTTCTTTCACCTTTGCAGAAGGTACATTGTGGGCTGCACTTCCCACACCTGGCCCATGTGACGGGTTCATGCCTGGCATGTAATCCCACCAGGGAAAATGATGTGGAGGGATCCTTGGATTGGATTCTGTGAATGAAAACCCCATTTCCTCAGGATAACTGATACACTTCCCACCGGACAAGGATGAAACGGAATGACTCTCTAAGTGTTGTTAGCAGTCTAGTGTTGCCCAGATGAGAGAGATTCCTTGAGACTGGAAACTGCAGCAGTGACAAGTAGACAGAGGTAACCTGGGCAAATCTAAGTCTGCAGGTTTAGTCATTTCTTCACTCTACTGGGAATAAGTCACCGGTTTTATCATTGCTAAAGCCAGTTTAGACTGATCCCTAAGTCCCTGATTCTCATATGTACCCCATGTAGCTAATAATATTACATTTATGTTACAGAGAAAGTAACAGAACCAGAGAAGTTAAATGATTTGTACAAGTCACACAAACTAGCCTAGAACTTTTGACTCCTATTTAAAACATTCTGCCTATGAAATCAGTAGTAATGATGTTTTTCTCAAAAATATTCAGTGAGTCTCTATTTCTACTTGAAAAGTCAAAAGTTCTTGGATGGGGTTGGGGAAGGACATCCGGGCTTTCTACAAAGAGGCTTCAACCTGCTTGCCTTAGATTGTTTCCCATCACACAAACTGTCTTGCACCCAAGCATCCTCTACCTCTAGTTCACCTGCCTTTGCTCACACTCCCCTCACCCCACTGCTCTCTTCTTTCCCCATTTACAACCTTTATTCAGCCTCTGTTTTCACCTCCTCTTGGGAGATGTCATGGTGAAGTCGAGTCTCTTGTGTGAAGAAGCGGTTATTCCCTCTAGGAACATGAGGGAGTGGGACTCCAGGTTTGTGCTCTTGAGCCTCTCTCACCTGCCTTATCATGCAAAAATACGAGAAAGCATGTAAAAGTGATTCCAAGTTCTTCACGGAGGCATTCTCCAGGGCACATGATTCAATGCCTTATAATCTTGTAGAACCCAGTGCCCCAAATCACTGAGTTGCATTTTGAGAAGGTGGCTCTTGACCAGAGTTGAAACTGATAAAGTGGTGTGAAATTTAAAGAGACAGAGTCAATGGGTAAGAAAGTGGAGACTCTGCTGCATGCCTGGTGGTGGGTTTTCCATATATAACTCATCTTCACCTGATAGCTGGAGATGCTGTTGAAGTGACATCTCAGGGCTGAGGAACCACTAGACCCAGCTGAAACATTGGACTCAGCAGACTCTCTGGTTTTGAGGGTAGCCAGTTTCTTTTTCTCTTCTTTTCAGAGAAAAGTTCAGCAATAATTAGAGGTGTAAGTACTTTGCATGCAGTAATGTTCACATCTTAGACGTTTGCAACTGGAAGGGAACTGGAAGGGAAACAATCCAGTTCCTACCTTTTTCAGTTTTAAGTACGGAAGCTGGAAAAGAATGATCTGCCTAAGTGTTTCATGTCAGTGAGTTATCAAGACAGCATCAAGGTCTTCTTAATTATACAGAAAATGTGGAGCATCTGTGGTCAGTTGCTCTTTCCACTCACAATTTATTCCTTAAATGCTTATAGTCAGTCCTAAAAATGTTTTCTACTTTATTTATATCATACTCCAAATGTGCTAATTTTTAAACTCTATCCACTTAAAAATATTTGTAAGTGAATACACATTATTTTTTTCTCCATTAGAAATGGGTTTAGATATTTGATCCTTTAGAGTCTATGCTTTTAAATTAAGGAGATTTTTTGACATCTAAAATATAATTATTTTGGTTAATACAGACATGGATTTTATACATGATTATGGTCAAATTCAGAAATAAATCAACTTGCCTTCTACTGTCTGCTAACGTCCTACTAATCCACACTCGAGACAAGACTGATTACATGTGTTCAGCTTGCTGCTCCCTTCTGTTCTGGGTTCCTGATCTCTCACAGTGAACTTCTGCTGGTTTTCAGAGTATCACGCAATGGTCAGTTGCAGTGTAAGCTGTCATCAAATACCTTTTGACTTGAGCCGGTTGGCCTTTCTCCTTCTGTCTTTGCCCTTCAACTCAATATACCTTCCACATATGAGATTCTGTACTTATGATTGTTCACCCTCCTTCCCCATTCAGAAGTAACCTTTGCCTCATTGCTATGTCTAAAGCACATGCTGTTACCCCTGCTTCCCAACAGTGTGGTGTGCTGGTGTTACTCTTCTTTGTGACAGTCTATTCCTTTAATATACAGTCTGAATTTTCCTAATTGCTTTATTTCAGTATTCATCGAATATTGGCTTAGCATCTGTTATGGGCTAGGGACTGTTCTAGGCAGTATGGATATAACAAGGAATAAAACAAAATCTTTGTCCTCCTAGATTTTTTATTTTAAGGGAAGGAGTAGAAATATATAATGTAAGTGGATGGTAATGGAGAAAAATACAGCACAGTATGAACGGTAGAGTTAGAGCATACTGAGGTAGTGGGCGGGGTGCTCTTTCATGTAGCATTGTTGGCTCTCTGTTGAGCTGTGGACTCAAGTGTATGCCTGAGATTGCTGAGCCTAGAAAACAGTAGGTGCTCTGTGTGTGCTTGTTGGGTAAGTAATGCTTAATTGGACTACTTGATGAGAAGTAGAGTAGGGGAAGAGAGATAAATAAGAGAAAGGGAAGGAGAGAGAGAGAGACAGAGAGAAAAGGAGAGAGGAAACATTTAAATCACAATTTTACAATAATCAAAAGTTGGGCTTTTTCTTAAGTCATCACGGTCGCAAGGATGGGCCATGCAGAAGGCAATCGCAATATAATTGGCCGATACCAGGGTGAGTAGTTATCAATAAACTGGAGGTAAATTCACATTGTTTACAGGTCACCTAAGATAGGCACTACTAAAATACAACCCCATTTGTGTATTTCTGCAGTGTTGTCACATTTATTTATGTCACATATAGTCATTTTGAAGCTAATGGATATTTATAATAAACATATCAACTGGGTGACCTTTAATTATTAGGTTGTTATCAAAATTTGGGGATATATTTTTCTATTTGTCACTTTTGACACCTTTTTTTTTTGTTCAATTAGATTTTATATTTACATAAAATTGGGGAAAATAGATGATACCTATAGCAATGTAATAGGAATGTGGCATAGTTATAAAATATTTGTCTGCTTTCAGGCTATGTTAAAATTTTCCAAGTACATAGTGTATGAGTTGTGCTACAAGTGCAAGAATTTTGATAGTGTTTTATGCTATTCAGATAAGATTTCTTAGCCAGAATTATTCAATCTCCTTTTATATTTGAAAGCTCCCTTAATTGAGGTAATTAGCTATTCTCCAAAATTACCAAACTAAATTTCTGTCAGCTTAGATTCCTCTTTATAGCTTTTTCAGGATTATCTGGAGTGAATGAAGATTTGAATTCTCAAGGATTGGATTGTGACTTCATAATTTCTATACAATGTCCATAAAAACAATGTATGTTCCACTACTGAAATGAATTGGAAAAATCAGAGTTCTGTGGTTGAATTTATCCTCTTGGGCTTTTCTAGCTTTCCTGAACTCCAAGAGCAGCTCTTTGGGGTTTTCTTGATTGTTTATCTGGTGACCCTAGTAGGAAATGCCCTCATTATCGTCATCATCTCCCTGGAACAGAGCCTCCACATTCCCATGTACCTGTTCCTCCTGAACCTGTCCGTGGTGGAAGTGAGTTTCAGTGCAGTCATTATGCCTGAGATGCTGGTGGTCCTCTCCACTGAGAAACCATCGATTTCATTTGTGAGCTGTTTTGCACAGATGTATTTCATTCTTTTTTTTGGTGGGACTGAATGTTTTCTCCTGGGGGCAATGGCTTATGACAGATTTGCTGCAATCTGCCATCCTCTGAGCTACCCACTGGTTATGAACAGAAGGGTTTTCATGAAATTGGTGATATTCTCATGGGTTTCAGGAATCATGGTGGCTACTGTGCAGACCACATGGGTTTTTAGTTTTCCCTTCTGTGGCCCCAATGAAATTAATCATCTCTCTTGTGAAACCCCAGCAGTGCTAGAGCTCGCATGTGCAGACACCTTTCTGTTTGAAATCTATGCATTCACTGGTACCATTTTGATTGTCATGGTTCCTTTCTTGTTGATACTCTTGTCTTACATTCGCATTCTCTTTGCCATCCTGAAGATGCCGTCAACTACTGGGAGGCAGAAGGCCTTTTCCACCTGTGCCTCCCATCTCACCTCAGTTACCCTCTTCTATGGCACAGCCAATATGACTTATTTGCAGCCCAAGTCTGGCTACTCCCCAGAAACCAAGAAGCTGATGTCTCTGGCTTATACATTGCTTACACCTCTCCTGAACCCACTGATCTACAGCTTGCGAAACAGTGAGATGAAAAGAGCTTTGATGAAGTTATGGCGAAGAAAAGTGGATTTACACCCATTCTGACTGTGTTGGGAAGCCATGTGATACTGGGTCACTGCTTAACTGAATTCTACTTAAATTCAATAATGGTGAAAACATTTGCATTTTTTGACACTGATATATTTAATTTGTTGAGTCTCCAGGTTTTAAAATATACCAGGTGTCCCTCTCTTTTGATAGTGTATTGTTGTCATTTGTTTTTCATAGATACATAAGTTTCAATGACATATAATGTACCAGTTTATTCCTCTATTATGATCAATTAGATCATTACTAGATAATTGTCATAAAGATGAAGCTTCAATAAATACTTAGCTGAATATGTTCATACATACTGATATTTTACTTCTGTATGATAGGTACTCAAAGCAGGCCTGATAGATGAAGATGAAGAATATGTGTGCTTATAAACTTTAAAAGCTATTGTAGAATTACCTTGCAAAATGATGATAATTTTTCAGACTGATGTAAAGGCCCACTTGCTCTGCTAATAGGGAGCAATGAGCTTCAAGACACCAACAAATACATGAGATTTTTACTTTTGGAGTGAGAATCTGTACCATGAATGAATAAACAAAGTGCAGCTATTCTGGGGAGACCAAATTGGTTCTACTTCATGGATTCATATAGATTATAATTCAAAACAGGATTACTCTGTATTTTTCCAGATACTCATCCAAAGTTGGTGACCTTCGAACTACATGAGAACTTCCCTGAAGTCTCACTTCATGGTATTAGTATCATTTTTACTAACAGACCACTCTTTTTAGAGCCCCCAGACACTTTGCTTATAGACAATGGATAACTCATTTTGAAAATATTTTGTGAAAGCAGTATACTTGACCTATTGTATGTTTTCTGTGGTCCTTGAGTCACATTGCTGATTGTGTGGTCTTTCTCAGCATGAATAATATCTCATCTTGCAACGTGTGGAACATTTCATACTTGCTTCATGTTTAAATATATCTGTAAATGAATGGAGAGGGACCCTTTTTATCTACTCTGTATCACATGAGATCGTGAGATGGTACAGCCCTTAATTTCTGCTCTGGGGGACGGTAATAAAAGGATGATACATGAGAGTCCTTTGAAGCTGTCATTCAGCTGTGGAAAACGATTTAAAAAATTACTACTGCTTCTGTCAAAAATCAGAAGGGCAAAACGATTGGATTTTAACAAATAGGAATTTCATCATAAATATTTGAAACCAGTTTGATTAGTATTTGAATGCTGTATACTTTTCAGTAGGGCATTAGACAGGCATATACAAATCCTTGTAGCAGATTCTGTCTTTTATTGTCCTGAAATTTCTTTCAGGAGAATCTATCATTTGAAACAATATACACATTATGGAGATCACAGAAGAAGAGAGAGAAACTGACAGGAAGTTTAGTTACAGAAATAATGGCTAAAAACTTCCCAAAGTTAGGGAGACAAGTGGGCATCCAGATTCATGATGAACAAAAGTCCCCAAATAGGTCGGACCTGAACAGGGCTACACCAAGACACATTATAATTAAGTTGACAAGAGTAAAAGACAAGAGTCAAGTCAAAAAGAGAATTTTGAAAGCAGCAAGAAAAAGTGACTCTTCACATACAAGTTTGACCCACTAAAAAGATAAGTGGATTTCTCAACAGAAACTTTGCAGGCCAGGAGAGAATGGGATGATATTGTAAAGATATTTAAATTAAAAAATGAACAAAACAAAAGCGAGAGAGTTCCTTATCACTAAGACCTGCCGTAAAAGTGGTCTAAAGGGAGTTTTCAAGGCTAAATGAAAGGTCATAAATTAACAATGTAAAAGATAAGATTGTGTAAAAAGAACCAGTAAAGGTAAATACCTAGTCAGCTTCAGATTCTCCAATTTAGTAGTGGTGATGAATAAATTACTTTCAACTCTTGTTAAAAACAAATGTATTAAAAATAACTGTGACCACAACAACTTGTTATTGGATATACAACATGAAAAAGAGTTAAGTTGTAGCACTAAAAACCTGAAATGTGAAGGAAGAGAAATAAAAATATAGCTTCTGTATACTATCATAGTTCAGTTGTTCTCAACTTAAAATATGATGTTGTAACTATAAGCTTCATAAGCACAAGGGAAAACCCTGTAGTAGATATACAAAAGATTAAGACAAGAGAATCAAGGCATATGACCACAAAAATTCACCAGATCTCAAAGGAAGACATCAACAGATGATGAAGGGAACAAAATAAGGACCAAAATAGTCAGAAAACAATGAAGAAATTGGCAATTGCAAGTCCTTACTATCATATAACTAAACATGAATGGATTAAATTCTCTAATCAAAAGATATAGAATGGCTGAATGGATAAAGAATCAATATCCAATGATATGCTGCCTATAAGAGACTCACAATAGCTTTAAGGACATACATAAGGTGAACATGAAGGAACAGAAAAAGATATTCCAAGCAAATGGTAATGAAAAGAGAGCAATGATAGCTATACATGTATCAGACAAAATAGATTTTAAGCTAAAAAAAAGTCACATGAGACAAGATCATTATATATGATAGAGGAATCAGTTTATGAAGAAGATATGACAATTGTAAATATTTATGTACTGAACACTGGAGGATCTAAATAGATAAAGCAAATACTTATAGAATTAAGGGAGAAATAAACAGCAATACAGTATTAGTAGGGGACATTACATTAGTCTCCTACTAATGGAACCATTCTCAATAAGGTTAGATCATTGAGACAGAATATAAATAAAGAAACAGTAGATATGAATAACAATATAGACCAAATGGACATAATAAGCAGATACAGAATATTTTATCCAACACTGGCATAATATACATTCTTCTCAAGTACACACAGGATATTCTCCAGGATAGATCATATGTCTGGGCACAAAACAAGTCTCAGCAAACTCATGAAGACAGAAATTATATCAAGTATCTTTTCTTGATCACAATGGCATGAAACTAGAAATTAATAACAGGAGAAAAACTGGAGAATTAAAAAAGATGTGAAAATTAACCCATTTCTGACCAACCAATGAATTGAAGAAAAAATACAGAACTTGAAAATGTACTGAGACAAATGAAAATGGAAACATAGCACATAAAAACTTATGGGATGCAGCAAAAGCAGTTGTAAGAGGAAAAGTCAGAGTAACAAATGCATATACTAAGAAAAAGAAAGCTCTCAACAACCAACTAACACTACACCTCAAGAAACTAGGAAAAGAAGAACAAAATAAGCCTAAGGTTAGTAGAAGAAAGGGAATTATAAAAATTAGAGCAGAAATAGTGAAACGGAGAATAAAAAAACAATAGAGAAGATTAATGAAACTAACAGTTGGTGTTTTGAAAAGATAAAATTGAAAAAAAGAGAGAGATGACTCATAAATATAATCAGAAATGAAAGAGGAAACATTACAACTGATACCAATGATCCCATCATTGCTCAAGCCAGTTTAAACTGATTGCTTAGTCCCTGATTTTCATATGTACCCCCTGTGGCTGATAATGTAATGTTTATTTTACAGAGAAAGTAACAGAATTAGAAGTTATATGAAGTAAAAAAAGAGAAGTTAAATGATTTGTACAAGTCACACAAACTAGTCTAGAACTTTGACTCCTAATTGAAATGTTCTTTGAAATTAATTTTAATGATTTTCTCAATTAATATAATAATATAATCAACAACCACATTATTCCTCAAATAATACAATCGATTTTTCTAAAAATTTTTCAGTGCCTCTCTTTTTCTACTTGAAACGATCAAAGTTCTTGGGTAGGGGTGGGGAAGGACATCCAGGCTTTCTACAAAGAGGCTTCAACCTGTTTGCCTTAGATTGTTTCCCATCACACAAACTGTCTTGCACCCAAGCATCCTCTACCTCTCGTTCACCTGCCTTTGCTCACACTTCCCTCACCCAACTGCTCTCTTCTTTCCCCATTTACAACCTTTATTCAGCCTCTGTTTTCACCTCCTCTTGGGAGATGTCATGGTGAAGTCGAGTCTCTTGTGTGAAGAAGCGGTTATTCCCTCTAGGAACATGAGGGAGTGGGACTCCAGGTTTGTGCTCTTGAGCCTCTCTCACCTGACTTATCATGCAAAAATACGAGAAAGCATGTAAAAGTGATTCCAAGTTCTTCACGGAGGCATTCTCCAGGGCACATGATTCAATGCCTTATAATCTTGTAGAACCCAGTGCCCCAAATCACTGAGTTGCATTTTGAGAAGGTGGCTCTTGACCAGAGTTGAAACTGATAAAGTGGTGTGAAATTTAAAGAGACAGAGTCAATGGGTAAGAAAGTGGAGACTCTGCTGCATGCCTGGTGGTGGGTTTTCCATATATAATTCATCTTCACCTGATAGCTGGAGATGCTGAAGTGACATCTCAGGGCTGAGGAACCACTAGACCCAGCTGAAACATTGGACTCAGTAGACTCTCTGGTTTGAGGGTAGCCAGTTTCTTTTTCTCTTCTTTTCAGAGAAAAGTTCAGCAATAATTAGAGGTGTAAGTACTTTGCATGCAGTAATGTTCACATCTTAGATGTTTGCAACTGGACGGGAAACAATCCAGTTCCTACCTTTTTCAAATGTAAGGATGGAAGCTAGAAAAGAGGGTGGTCTGCCTAAGTATTTCATGTCAGTGAGTTATCAAGATGGCATATCATTGGATATTGATTTTTTTAAATCCATTCAGCCATTCTATATCTTTTGTATTAGATCTTAGTTATACATAAAATACAGAACATCTGTGGTCAGTTGCTCTTTTCACCCACGAACATTTTGTTCCCTAAATGCTTATAGTCAGTCTGTTTTCTACTTTATTTATATTATACTCCAAATTTGCTAATTTTTAAACTCTATCCGCTTTAAAATGTTTCAAAGTGAATCATGTTATTTTTTTTATCATTAGAAATGAGTTTTAGATGTTGGAGTCTATCATTACATTCTGCTAATTTTGGGTGACTTTTTGATATCCAAATATAATTATTATGGTTAATACAGAAGTTTAATTTTAATGGATGATGTGGCCAGCCTCAGAAACAAATCAGTTCACCTTCTGCTGTCTGTGATGTCCTCTGATCTCCACTCAGGACAATTTTAAATGTCTTCAACTTGCTGTGTCCTTTTCTTCTGGATTCCTCATCTCCCACGGTGTACTTAATGTAGATTTTCAAAAAAATCAAAGGCCAATAGACTTCTATTGTAATGCCTAGTGTCATTAAATACCTTTGACCCATCCCTCCTCATGTCTTTCTTCTTCCAGCTAATGTAACTTCCAGTGATGACATCCTGCTGATGGATGTTCACATGCCTTCCCCATTCAGAAGTAACTTATCCCTTACTGGAATGTCTGAAGCACTTGTTTTCACCTCTGCTTCCCTAAAGTGTTGCGTGCTCATGTCACTTTTCTATTAGACACTCTATTCCTTAAAGGTATAGTGCATTTTCCTCATATGTTTATTCCTTTCTTCATCAAATACTGGTTTAACATCTTTTATGGTCCAGGGACCATTGTAGACATTGTGGCTATAGCAAAGAAGAGAACAAAATCTTTGACTCCTGGAATTTATATTTTCATGAGACAGATTTTATGAGTATATATAATATGTAAATATTATACATATGTGCCATATACTTATGTATATGTCAATACAGTTATAGATGTATACATTCAATATATATACATACATGTATATATTATAAACAAAATTATATGTTCATAATACAGTATGTAATTATAAATGTAAATACACATGTAAAGTGTCTCACTAAAAATATGTATATAATGTCAGCTGGTGATAATGGAGAAAAATAGAGCAAGGTATAAGACATAGGCACTAGAGTGCTGAGGTGGGGGTGGGATGCTATTTTATGCAATGTGTTCAGCTCTCTGTTGAGCTGTGGAATCAAGTGTGTGCCTGAGATTACTGAGGCTAGAAAATGGAAGGGGCTCAATCATTGTTTGTTGAATAATGAATGCTTAAATGACCTTCTTGATGGAAAGGAAAGTTGGAGGGAAAAGAGAGAGAGAACGGGAGGGGAAATGCTTAAACTGCTGTTTCAGAATGATCAAAATGGACTTTTCTTAAGCCATCATGGTCACAAAGATGAGATATCCAGAATAGGCCCTTAAAATTCCCCATGCAGGCCAGTCTCAATATTATTGGCCGTGACCATTCTATGCAAAAATCCATAAGCCTGAAGTCCATTCATGCCATTCGTAGATCGCCTCAGTAGGCACGTCCGAAATACAATCCTGCGTGTATTCCTGCGGTTTTCATATTTAATCAAGTCACATACAGGCTTTTTGAACATGATGAATATTTATAGGAAATAGAAATCAACTGTGCTTTAACATTGAATTATTAGGTTGTTATCAAAATTTTTGTGGGTATCTTTTTCCATTTCTCCAATGTTTAATAATTTGTTTTTTGTAGGCTTAAATTCCATATTTATTTAAAAGAAAAATGGATGATACTGATAGCAGGGTCATGGGATGAGAACCTAAATTATAAAACATTATTGCTTGTTTTTTTATTATTTTTTTTATTAAGGTATTATTGATATACACTCTTACGAAGGTTTCACATGAAAAAACAATGTGGTTACTACATTTACCCATATTACCAAGTCCCCACTCATACCCCAATTCAGTCCCAGTGATTCCCTACACCATGTGTTCTAAACTTAATACCCCACAATCTCCTTCTCCCTCCCTCCTCACCCACCCTTCCACACCCCTCCCCTTTGGTAACCACTAGTTCCTTCTTGGAGTCTCTGAATCTGCTACTATTTTGTTCCTTCAGTTTTGCTGCATTGTTATACTCCACAAATGAGGGAAATCATTTGGCACTTGTCTTTCTCCACCTGGCTTATTTCACTGAGCATAATATCCTCTAGCTCCATCCACATTGTTGCAAATGGCAGGATTTGTTTCCTTCTTATGGCTGAATAGTATTCCATTGTGTATATGTACCACTTCTTCTTTATCCATTCATCTGCTGATGGACACTTAGGTTCCTTCCATATCTTGGCTATTGTAAAAAGTGCTGCAGTAAACATAGGGGTGCATATGTCTTTTTGAATCTGAGAACTTGTATTCTTTGGGTAAATTCCAAGGAGTGGGATTCCTCGGTCAAATGGTATTTGTATTTTTAGTTTTTTGAGTAACCTCCATATTGCTTTCCACAATGGTTGAACTAGCTTACATTCCCACCACCAGTGTAGGAGGGTTCCCCTTTCTCTGCATCCTCGCCAGCATTTGTTGTTCTTAGTCTTTTGGATGGTAGCCATCCTAACTGGTGTGAGGTGATATCTCATTGTGGTTTTAATTTGCATTTCCCTGATGATTAGTGATGTGGAGCATCTTTTCATGTGTCTGTTGGCCATCTCAATTTCTTCTTTGGAGAACTGTCTCTTCATATCCTCTGCCCATTTTCTAATCAGGTTATTGATTTTTGGGTGTAGAGGCGTGTAAGTTCTTTATATATTTTGGATGTTAACCTCTTGTCGGATATGTCATTTACAAGTATATTCTCCCATACTGTTGGATGCCTTTTTGTTCTGTTGATGGTGTCCTTTGCTGTACAGAATCTTTTTAGTTTGATGCAGTCCCATGAGTTCATTTTTGCTTTTGTTTCCCTTGCTCGAGGAGATGCGTTCAGGAAGAAGTTGCTCATGCTTATATTCAGGAGATTTTTGCCTATGTTGTCTTCTAAGAGTTTATGGTTTCATGACTTACATTCAGGTCCTTGATCCATCTCGAGTTTACTTTTGTGTATGGGGTTAAACAATAATCCAGTTTCGTTCTCTTGCATGTAACTGTCCAGTTTTGCCAACACCAGCTGTTGAAGAGGCTGTCATTTCCGCATTGTATGTCCATGGCTCCTTTATCATATATTAATTGACCATATATGGTTGGGTTTATATCTGGACTCTCTAGTCTGTTTCATTGGTCTATGGGTCTGTTCTTGTGCCAGTACCAAATTGTCTTGAGTACTGTGGCTTGGTAGTAAAGCTT
Organism: Smutsia gigantea; assembly: GCA_032199065.1. NCBI lineage: Eukaryota > Metazoa > Chordata > Mammalia > Pholidota > Manidae > Smutsia > Smutsia gigantea. The sequence goes on from JAVSCE010009247.1 coordinate 113,999, forward strand.
GAAGTTGGGGAGCATAATCCCCCCAGCTTTATTCTTCCTTCTCAGGATTGCTTTGGCTATCTGGGGTCTTTTGTGGTTCCATATGAATTTTAGAATGATCTTCTCTAGTTTGTTGAAAAATGCTATGGTATTTTGATAGGAATTGCATTGAAAATGTAGGTTGCTTTAGGCAGGATGACCATTTTGACAATATTAATTCTTCCTATCCATGAGCATGGGATGTGTTTCCATTTATTGGTATCTTCTTTAATTTGTCTCATGAGTGTCTTGTAGTTTTCAGAGTATAGGTCTTTCACTTCCTTGGTTAGGTTTATTCCTAGGTATTTTAATCTTTTTGATGCAACTTTGAATGGAATTGTTTTCCTGATTTCTCTCTCTGCTAGGTCATTGTTAGTGTATAGGAATGGCATTAATTTGATATCTTTTTTTGCGGTGTCTTTGCCTGGTTTTGGTATTAGAGTGATGCTGGCCTCATAGAATGAGTTTGGAAGTATTCTCTCTTCTTCTACTCCTTGGAAAACTTTCAGGAGGATGGGTATTAGGTCATCACTAAATGTTTGATAAAATTCAGTGGTGAAGCCATCTGGTCCAGGTGTTTTGTTCTTAGGTACGTTTTTGATTACCAGTTCAATTTCATTGCTGGTAATTGGTCTGTTGAGACTTTCTGTTTCTTTCTGGGTCAGCCTTGGAAGGTTGTATTTTTCTCGAAAGTTGTCCATTTCTTCTAGGTTATCCAGTTTGTTAGCATATAATTTTTCATAGTATTCTCTAATGGGTCTTTGTATTTCTGTGGTGTCTGTAGTGATTTTTCCTTTCTCATTTCTGATTCTGCTTATGTGAGTAGACTCTCTTTTTTTCTTGATAAGTCTGGCCAGGGGTTTATCTATTTTGTTTATTTTCTCAAAGAACCAGCTTTTGTTTTCATTGATCCTTTCTTTTGTTTTATTCTTCTCGATTTTATTTATTTATGCTCTAATCTTTATTATTTCCTTCCTTCTACTGACTTTGGGTCTCATTTGTTCTTCTTTTTCTAGTTTCATTAATTGTGAGTTTGACTGCTCATATGGGATTGTTCTTCTTTCCTGAGGTAGGCCTGTATTGTAATATACTTTCCTCTTAGCATGGCCTTCACTGCGTCCCACAGATTTTGCGGTGTTGAATTATTGTTTTCATTTGTCTCCATATATTGCTTGATCTCTGTTTTTATTTGGTCATTGATCTATTGATTATTTAGGAGCATGTTATTAAGCCTCCATGTGTTTGTGAGATTTTTCATTTTCTTTGCGTAATTCATTTCTAGTTTCATTCCTTTGTGGTCTGACAAGCTGGTTGGTACAATTTCAATCTCTTCGAATATACCGAGGCTCTTTTTGTGGCCTAGTATATGATCTATTTTTGAAAATGTTCCATGTGCACTTGAGAAGTATGTATGTTCTGCTGCTTTTGGGTATAGAGTTCTGTAGATGTCTGTTAGGTCCATCTGTTATTGTGTTGTTCAGTGCCTCTGTCTCCTTACTTATTTTCTGTCTGGTTGATCTGTCCTTCAGAGTGAGTGGTGTGTTGAAGTCTCCTAGAATGAATGCATTGCATTCTGTTTTCCCCTTTAATTCTGTTAGTATTTGTTTCACATATGTAGGAGCTCCTGTCTTGGGCGCATAGATATTTATAATGGTTATATCTTCTTGTTGGATTGACCCTTTTATCATTATGTAATGTCCTTCTTTGTCTCTTGTGACTTTCTTTGTTTTGAAGTCTTTTTTGTCTGATATAAGTACTGCAACTCCTGCTTTTTCTCCCTATGCGTTGCATGAAATGTGTTTCTCCATCCGTTCACTTTTAGTCTGTGTATGTCTTTGGGTTTAAAGTGAGTCTCTTGAGGGCAGCATATAGATGGGTCTTGTTTTTTATCCATTCAGTGACTCTATGTCTTTTGATTGGTGCATTCAGTCCATTTACATTTAGGGTGATTATGGATAGGTACTGGCATTGCAGGCTTCAGATTCGTGGTTACCAACGGTTCAAGGTTAACTTCCCTACTATCTAAGAGTCTAACAACTCACTTAATATGCTATTGCAAACACAATCCAAAGGTTCTTTTTTTTGTTTTGCTTTTTTTCCTTCCTCCTTTTTCTTCCTACTCCATTCTTTATATATTAGGTGTCATATTCTGTACTGTTTGTCTATCCCTTGATTGACTTTGGGGATACTTAATTTAATTTTACATTTTCTTAGTAATTAGCTGTTCTATTTTCTTTACTGTGGTTTTATTATCTCTGGTGACAGCTATTAAACTGTAGGAACACTTCCATCTATAGGAGTCCCTCCAAAATACACTGTAGGTTTGTGGGAGGTAAATTCCCTCAGCTTTTGCTTATATGGGAATTGTTTAATCCCTCCTTCAAATTTAAATGATAAAGTAATCTTGGTTCAAGGCTCTTCTGCTTCATTGCATTAAATACATCCTGCCACTCCCTTCTGGCCTGTAAGGTTTCTGCTGAGAAGTCTGATGATAGCCTGATGGGCTTTCCTTTGTATGTGATCTTATTTCTCTCTCTGGCTGCTTTTAATAGTCTGTCCTTATCCTTGATCTTTGCCATTTTATTACTACATGTCTTGATGTTGTCTTCCTTGGGTCCCTTGCGTTGGGAGATCTATGCACCTCCATGGCCTGAGAGATTATCTCCTTCCCCAGATTGGGGAAGTTTTCAGCAATCACCTCCTCAAAGACACTTTCTATCCCTTTTTCTCTCTCTTCTTCTTCTGGTACCCCTATAATGTGAATATTGTTCCGTTTGGATTGGTCACACAGTTCTCTCAATATTCTTTCATTCTTAGAGATTCTTTTTTCTCTCTGTGCCTCAGCTTCTTTGTATTCCTTTTCTCTAGTTTCTATTTCATTTATCGTCTCCTCCACCGTATCCAATCTGCTTTTAATACCATCCATTGTGTTCTTCAATGATTGGATCTCCGACTGGAATTCATTCCTGAGTTCTTGAATATCTTTCCGTACCTCCATGAGCATGTTAATGATTTTTATTTTGAACTCTCTTTCAGGGAGAGTCATGAGGTCAGTATCATTTAAATCTTTCTCAGGAGTTGTGTTCATAATTTTACTCTGGAGCAGGTTCCTTTGGCGTTTCATATTTGTGTATGGCGTCCTCTAGTGCCCAGAAGCTCTACACTCTGGAGCTGCTCAGCCCCTGAAGCAATGTTGGGGATTGCAGGGGAGTGGGTATTGGTGCCTGGGGGGAGGAAAGAGCTGTTTCCTGTTTCCTGGCTGCTATGCCTGTCTCCACTGCCTGAACCAGTGGGCCGAGCACACAGGTATAAGCCTCTGTGCTTTGCATTCTTAGTTGCTGTAGACAGATCTTCCCTCTGGCTGGCCTAACGCCAGGGTAGGGTTTCCCGGTTTGCAAGCCTGGTGGGGCTGGCCAGGAGAAAGATGCAGTAGGCTCCCTATAATGGATGGGGTTCTTGAAGCTGTGTAGGCAGCCAGGGAGCAGGAGCCCCTGAAGATCGTTAAAGCTCCCCATCTGCTGGGCATATTGCACCCGGACAATTTTGTCTATGTGTCCTTTCTCCTGAGTAGTAAGCTCTGTGCAGTCCTTGCCCCTTTACCAGCCCTCTTGCTAAGGGCTTCTTTGTTAGAAGTATCTCAGACTGCCTGCCTTTCTATTGTCCCAGAGCAGCTGGATATGGATCCCTGCTTTCCACAAGCAGCTGGAATCTTAGTCTCTCCAGGAATTCTGCCTGTCTTAGCTTTCCAACCCCATAATTAGAAGAGTATCATGCAAGCATCATGAAATGTAGGTTTGTGCTCCCAGAGCAGATCTCCAGAGTTAGGTATTCAGCAGTCCCAGATCTCCATTCCCTCCCTGCTCCATTCCTCTTTCTCCTGCTGGTGATCTGGGGTGGGGGAGGGGCTTGGATTCCGCAGGTCCACAGCTTTAGTATGTTACCCTTTTCCGTGAGGGGTGCTCTTGTCTCCAGGTGCATGCAGTTTGTTGCAGTTCTCTTTCCTGTTGCTCTTTCAAGAGTAGTTGTATTAGTCATATTTTCATATTGTATGTGGTTTTAAGAGGAAGCCTCTGTCTCACCTCTCATGCCGCTATCTTTCATCCAATCCTCCATTATTGCTTGTTTTAAGGCCATATTTAATTTTCAAACTACATGATGTACAAGTTGCAATAGAATTTTGATATTATTTTGTATTTTTCAGAAAGTATTTCTTAGCCAGAATTCTTCATTTCCTCCTTTCTTATTTGAAAGTTCATTAATTTGAGTAATTGGCTCATCTCCAAAGTTGCCAGACTGCAATCGGTCAGCATGCGCTCCTTTTTACCTCTTTTGCCAAGAGTATGTGGGGTGATTGCAGGCATAGACTTTCAATGATTGGGCTGTGACTTTGTAATTTATATACAATGAACATAAAAAGAATATATACTTCATACTGAAATGTATTGGCAAAATCAGTTCTGTGGTTGAATTCATCCTCTTGGGCTTTTCTAGCTTTCCTGAACTCCAAGAGCAGCTCTTTGGGGTTTTCTAGGTTGTTTATCTGGTGACCCTAGTAGGAAATGCTGTCATTGTCATCATCTCCCTGGAACAGAGCCTCCACATTCCCATGTACCTGTTCCTCCTGAACTTGCCTGTGGTGGAAGTGAGTTTCAGTGCAGTCATTATGCCTGAGATGCTGGTAGTCCTCTCCACTGAGAAACCATCGATTTCATTTGTGAGCTGTTTTGCACAGATGTATTTCATTCTTTTTTCTTGGTGGGACTGAATGTTTTCTCCTGGGGGCAATGGCTTATGACAGATTTGCTGCAATCTGCCTCTGAGATACCCAGTGATTATGAACAGAAGGGTTTTCATGAAATTAGTAATGTTCTCATGGGCCTTAGGTTTCATCTTAGGTTCTGTGCAAACATCATGGGTGTCTAGTTTTCCTTCTGTGGCCCCAATGAAATTAATCATGTCTCTTGTGACATTCCCCCAGTGCTCTAGAGCTCGCATGTGCAGACACCTTTCTGTTTGAAATCTATGCATTCACTGGTACCATTTTGATTGTCATGGTTCCTTTCTTGTTGATACTCTTGTCTTACATTCGCATTCTCTTTGCCATCCTGAAGATGCCATCAACCACTGGGAGGCAGAAGGCCTTTTCCACCTGTGCCTCCCATCTCACCTCAGTTACCCTCTTCTATGGCACAGCCAATATGACTTATTTGCAGCCCAAATCTGGCTACTCCCCAGAAACCAAGAAGCTGATGCCATTGTCTAACTCACTTCTTACACCTCTCCCAAACCCAGTGATCTACAGCTTGTGAAACAGTAAGATGAAAAGAGCTTTGACGAAGTTATGGCGAAAAAAAGTGGATTTACACCTATTCTGACTGTGTTGGGAAGCCATGTGATACTGGGTCACTGTCTGACTAAACTTTATTTAAATTTAATAAATGGTGGAAACAGTTTACATTTCTTGGTGTGAGTATGCTTAACTTTTTGAGTTCTACACATTTGATAATATACTAGGAGTATCTTTGTATATTAATATTTTTATTATTTTTTACATAGATGCATAATATTCCTTAATATTGAGTATATCACAATTTCTTGTTTATTGGTAGCTATACAGGTGTTTGTTAGTTTTCTTGTCCCTTAGAGAATGTTAAATAAAGAAACTAGTTTTATACATTCATAAGTAACCGTGCCTTAATTTTTGAAGGATAGGTTTCATAATGTGGATTTGATGGGTCAAAGCAACTCTGAGTTTGCAAACTTTCATAAATATTAGTAGACTCCTTTTTTAAATGATGTTAATTACTTTCAGATTGACTTTGAAGACTCATTATGGTATAAGGTCTGGGCTAAATGCCAAGAACCAACAAATAAAGGATGAGATTTTTATTTTTGGAGTGAAAATTTGTTCCATAAATGAATTGAAAAGAGCAGTTAATTTTGAGAGGACCACTCTGGCTCTATAAGGTCTTATAGGTATTGTAATCCACAAATGAATTTCATCTGATTATTTTAGAATGTATTCATCTAGTTTTGACTAGAAAGCAACATGGAATTGTTTTTGAAGGTCATTTATTGTATTGCCTTTTCATTTATAAACCATTGTTCTGGAAATCTGGTCAAATTTCTGTTATAGAGCAAAAATGCCCCCAATGTTTGCAAAACAGTGTATTTTTTTTTTGTGGTGGGACACAAATATAATCCTTTGTGCTGATTTTCTATTGTCCTAGAGTCATGTTGATATGTGTCCTTCTTTCCCAGAATGAATAACTATAGACACTTAGCAAAAAATATAATATTTTATTCTTGCTTCCCATTTTAATATTGCTAGTAGGAAAAAGAGAATGTTCCACTCACTGAATCTACATCAATGGAACACCACCCTTTTTCTGCATCAGGGGAGGAAATAAAGTAGTTGGTCCACTTTCTCTTTGGAAACAATCAGTGATTTGATGGAAAAAACATTTTTTTCTTCATATTTATACCTACCTTTGCCAAAAATGGGGGTAGAGGTGCAAATATGATTTGACTTTCAAAACCAAAAGCAAAAATCAGACAACAAAGATATTTCATCAGCAGATTGTCAAAACTTTGTGGGTAATATCTGCATGTTATATAATACTGTTTTCAGTTAGACATCAAAGAAATAATCAGCAAAGAATTTTGATTAAATCTCATTCCTTGATATCCTGAATTTCCTTTTCTTAGCTCTTAAAAAGACTAATTAGATAAGGCTTAAACAAAGCAAACAAAGGAAGCTAAATACAGAATTTTCTTTTAACCATTCTTCAGGTCATCTGTTCATTCATTGATTGCATGAACCAATTTTTCTTTTTTGATGTCTTCACTTATTTTATTTTATTTGCTTTATTCCCCAGCCTTATTGAGATATGATTGACAAGTGAAATGGTATATGTTTAAAGTGTATAACATGAAGATTTGATGTACATATCCATGTGAAATGATTACCATGATCAAGTTAACTGACACACCCACCACTTCACATAGTTACCTTTTTTTTTGGTTAAGAACACTTGGATCTGCTCTCTTAGCAAATTTCAAATGTATAATTATTATTAACTATAGTCATGTTATACATTAGATCCTTAGAACTTAGTCATCTTGTAACTGAAAGTTTGTACCTTTTGACCAACATCTTCCCATTTCTTCTACCCATCAGCACCTGGCAACTAGCATTCTATTTTCTGTTCCTATGAATTAGACTTAAAAGAAAGTTGTTTATTTATTTAGATTCCACATGTAAGTGATACCATATAGTCTTTGTCTTTCTCTGACTTATTTCACTTAGCATGATTCCCTCAAGGACCATTCATGTTATCACAGTTGGCAGGATACCTTTCCTTCTCAAGGCTGAATGATATTCTATTATATATATGTATATATATGAAATATTCTCTTTATTCATTTATCTGTTGATGGAAACTTATGTTGTTTCCATATCTTGGCTACTGTGAATATTGCTGCAATAAATATGTGAGTGCAGATACCTCTTTGAAATCCTTTGTTCCCTTAGATATATATTTTAATTTGGGGGGAACCTACTTTCTGTTTTCCATAGTGGCAGTATCAATTTACATTCCCACCCACAGTGCACAAAAGTTCCCTTTTCTCCACATCCTTGCCAACACTTGTTATCTCTTGTCTCCTTGAAGATGGCTAGTCAAGCAGCTGTGAGGTGATATGGCATCTCAAGCCACATTTTATTTATCCAATCATCTGTCAATGAACATTTAGGTTGCTTCTATAACTTAACTATTGTGAATAATGTTGCACAGGTGCATGTATCTTATCATATTAGTGTTTTCAATTTCTTGTGTAAATACCCAGACGTGGAATTTCTGGATCATACGGTATTTCTATTTTTAATTTTTTCAGGAAAATCTCCATATTGTTTTCCATAGTGGCTGCACCAATTTACATTCGCACCAGGAGTGTACAAGTGCTTACTATTCTCCACATATAGGTAACACTTGTTATTTCTTGTCTTTTTTATACTTATATTTTGGTTTTGATTTGCATTTCCCTGATGATTAGTGATATTGAGTATCATATCATGTACCCATTGACCATTTGAATGTCTTCTTCCCAAAAATGTCTATTCAATTCTGCCCATTTTTAAATCAGTTTATTTATATATTTTTTGTTATTGAGTTGTGTGAGTTCTTCATATATCTTGGATATTAATCTCCTTTCAGACATATGATTTGCAAATATTTTCTCCCATTCTGTATGTTGCCATTTCATTTTGTTGATTGTTTCTTTTGCTGTGTGGAAGATTTTCAGCTCACTGTAGTCCCACTTGTTGATTTTGTTGTTGTGGCTGTGTCGCATACAAAAAAAAAATCATTGCCAACTCATGTCAAGGAGCTTGATCTCTATGTTTTCTTCCAGGAGTTTTATGGATATCAGTTCTTATGTTTAAGTCTTTAATCCGTTTTGAGTTAATATTTGAGAGTGGTATATGATAGGGGTCCAATTTAATTTTTATGCATGTCATAATCCAGTTTGCCCAACACAATTTATTTAAGAGATTATCCTTTCCCCAATGAGTCTTCTTGGCTCCCTTGCCACACATTAGTTGACTATATGTGGGGATTTATTTCTGTGCTCTCAACTCTGTTCCATTGGTTTATATAGTAATTTTTATGTCAGCACCATGCTGTTTTAATTACTATAGCTTTGTAGTATAGTTTGAAATCAGGACATGTGATGTCTCCAGCTTTACTCTTCTTTCTCAGAACTGCTTTGGTTATTTGGGTCTTGTGTGTGTGTGTGTGTGGTTACATATGAATTTTAGGATTACTTTTTCTATGACTGTGGAAAATGTCATTGGAATTCTGATAGAGATTGCATTGCATATAAGGACGGCTTTGGATAGTATTGACATTTTGACAGTATTATTTTTCCATTCATTCTATGAGCACATAATATTTTCCATTTATTTGTGACTTCTTCAGTTTCTTTTATCAGAGTCTTGTAGTTTTCATTGTGCAGATTTTTCACCTCTTTGGTTAAGTGTATTCCTAAGTATTTCATTGTTTTTGATGCTATCATCAACAAGATTATTTTTTAAAGATTTCTTCTTCATTCATTTCATTGTTAGTGTATAGAAATGTAATTTCTGTATGTTGATTTTATATTTGACAACTTTACTGAATTTGTTGAACCACTCTAGCAAATTAATTGAACCTGATGAGGGAATTGTGAGAACATCCAAAACATAGCCAAGTTGGACAGAAGTCGCGGTAGCCTGGGGACCTGCTACATGTGGCTGCATCTGAGGTGGTGCAGTAGCAGTCCTGGGGGGCTGAGTCCTTAACCTGTGGATTCTGACATTATCTCTAGGTGGGTAGTGTCAGAATTGAGGTCAGTTGGAGGACATCTAGCTGATGATGTGGAGAATTGTTTGGTGTGGGGAAAAGCCCCTGCATTTGATGACCAGAAGTATCAGAAGTGAAGTGCTATGAATGTGGTACTAGTGTGAGAGTAAAGAATGGTGACAGTTGGGAAACAGGTTTTTTGCCAATCCACAGCCTTAGCAAACGAATACAACTGTGACAGGTGAAGCCTGGGGTCGATGCAGTAGTCAGTGTACTAATATGAGGAGCTTTTTGGGTTTCTGCAGTCCCCAGCCTGCCCCTGCCCCTGTCCTCTCCTTTGCATAGTCACATTGGATCTTGGGGATGCCAGTGACTAGAAGGACACGAAGGGAAAAAGACACATACTCATTGTGGAGGTGGAGGATCTGAGGAGGCCCTGCTGCTGTGTGAATTTCTTTTTTCTCTCTCTTGGTTGTGGCAGTTTCATCTGATCCTACCATGCACTTCAGCAGCCTGCTGAGATGAGGCTGTCACTTACTTAGTACCCCATCCAGGTTGGGGCTGTGCCAGACTGGCTGATTTTCAAGGGCTGTGCCGGGGAAATCCCATCACTGCCTTATAAGGATGTCCTTCCACTTCCTTGAAGTCTAAGCGGGATGGGTGTTTCAGTGTATGAAATGTCAAGACTGCCGGCTCTGTTTCACAAGGTAGAGCAGGGCCCCACCCCTAGTTTTTTCATATGGTTGTGTCTAGTTCCAGAGGAAGGAAAGGAAAATGCTCTAGGTCACCACTTGGGAGATCACAGTAGCCAACAAAAAAGGGTAGGTTCTGCAAGGCTTGTGTCCTTATGACCTCCAGAGGGACTCCTTATACCAGTGAGGCGGGCAGAGCAATGCCCTGCTCTGGGCTCTCAGCGAATGAACGGTGTTCTGGCAAATGGTCAGTATCTCTGCCGAGCAAATAAACTAAACTAAGGACAGGACCAAACAGAGTTCTGGGGACAGGCGGCATTATATGTCCAGTCAACAAATGTCAGCCAAGTCTAATGAAGGTCCCCTGTAGCCGTGAACAGAGCAGCTATGAGGTACCAGAGACAGCGAGAGCCCAGTTCCCTGAGTCCTGGAGCAGCTACAGGGCCACAGGCAGTCCTGTGATGCCAGAGTCCTGAGGCCATAGCAAGATTATAGTTTCTTAATTCTTCCTTGTCATTAATTAGGACTGTTTAGTTTCTTTGAGTCTGAAGTACCTAGATACTTTGTGTTATTATTATTATTAAACAATTGTTATTAAATGGGATTGTTATGGGTTGAATGGCATTCCCCTCAAATTCATATGTTGAAGCTCTAACCCCCAGCACCTCAGAATATGACCTAATTTGAAGACAGGATCAGTACAGGGATAATCAAGTTAAAGTGAGATCATTAGGGTGGGCCCTCATCCAATATGACTGGTGTCCTAACACGGGGAAATTTGGATACAGTTCAATGCAGAGGGGGAGACAATGTGAAGAAACATAAGGAAAAGTGGCCATCTCCAAGCCAAGGAGCGAGGCCTGGCACAATCCTCTGTCACAGCCCTGGGAAAGGACCAACCCTGCTGACAGCTGATTTTGGACTTCTAGCTTCCGGAACTGTGAGACGATAAACTTTTGTTGCTAAAAACACCCAGTGTGTGGTCCTGTGTTATGGCAGCCCTAGCAGACTAAAAGTAGTCTGGGTATTTTGGAGGGATATTTATTAAGTGTGTTTTTTTATAGAGATGTAATACTTGTTCATTAAAAAAAAATTGTAACAGCCTGATGACTGAAATCAACCGAACAATGAACAGTTTGCCACCTATAAATATGTATTTAAAAAGTATAACCCAGATTGGAATCTGATAAAAGATTATGCCTGCAGGAAAGATTTTATGAAGGGGATTTCTTCTACGCAATTATAGGATTTTTTTTCAAAATGACAGGTAACAATTAGTAAATAAATAATTTGCCTTAAGCTTCATATAGATTCCATCCTGAACATTGAAACATCTTACTTCCATTTTTAAGGGTTCATTACTTTAACATTTTTTAAGCAGATTTGGTTTGCTGAATGACCATTTCGCTTAAGGATTCTCACCATGAGTCGGGGGCTGGGTCAGTTCAGGCTCTGATAGTCCTGCTGGAGAGGCTACAACTTAAAAAAAAACTGAATATTACTATTGTTGAGTTTTTAATTTTAATGGCTGACCAGAGTGATTCTTTTCAGGAAGAATAAATGGATGGAGTGCAGGAAGAAAGGAACTTGCACCTGGCCTCTGCTGATTGGATGATTTAAAGTAAGGGTGGCTTGTACATTCTTTATTAGTTGAGTCAGGCTGGTGCTAAGCTGCCGGCTGATGTAACATGTAAGGTATGTTATCTTTAAGGGACAGGAGCGTCTGGACCTTGAGTGTCTGGACCTTGAGGTCATTGCTAGGGAACTATCTGGGGTGAGGGTCACTGGAACAATGGGTGGTTTTTCCAGTAACTGGAACAAAGTTTTCTTAGAACTAGGTCGGGGTTGAGGCCTCCTTCTTAAGATGGCCTTTTTAAAATGGAGTTTCTCTTGCTCTCACAATTTCAGTTTCAAAGGTATTTTGCTCTGGGATTTCCCCCCAGAGTTACAGAGAACTTTCAGCTGTCCCTTCAGTGGGAGTAAACTTTAGACAGATTTCTTCCTGACCATCAGTGATCTCCCTTTCCTTAAGAGTACTTTAGCAAACTTGTAAGTGCAAATGCTTTCTCTGCCTGCTTTGAAACTCCCTCCTGCTGTGGTTGTAAGAGACAGTTTACCTTCCCATTTGGTGACACCAATGAACTAACACAGGAAGCTTGTGACACCCCCACTCCAGCTTTGAAAATCTCCCCAGCAGAGTTTCATCAGAGTCTGAGTTCAAGCTCCTCTGCTATTGCAAAGCCTTGAATGAAGTCTCTTTTGCCTGTTTAACTTTGACTTCTTATTGTTAATTTCATATAAAGTGAGAACTGAGAGAAGGGACACCACCAAGCCCCCAAGCAGCTGTTTACATGAACAGTGCTTTAATCCCACCCTAGAGCCAAAGTCAACTTCTAATATTTCAGTAGGGTTCTTTAGCAAAACTTTACTGTTCTCCAGGAGACTCCTGACCTGGCCTCAGGCAAAAACCCTGATTTTTCCATGCAGTACCTTCCGCAAAGACCTCTTAAGCCTTCAGTGGGGAGCATCCATGGCCAGTTGATGCCCAAGACTCTTCCCACCTCTCCTCTTAAACCTGACCCTCCAGAGGGAGTGAATAGTCTGGAAGGCGCCAGCCACTCAAGGCCTGATCCCTAAGCTGTTTGGTGTCATTTCCACTGCATTCTTTTGATCAGATAGGCACAGAGCTCTTTTTAAATCATTTAAAAATTTTCTGACGTTTTAACAAAAGGTTTATAACCATTCCATGGATTTGATCTTTGCCCTAAAGCTATTTCTTTCTTTTAAAATTGTTTGCTGGGATAGACTGGAAATGAGAAACTGCAGGTAAAATTGTAATATTTCCAGAATATCTCACCTGGTTTTAGTATATCTGCATATCAGTAGGCTTTCAGAGGTGGAGAGAAGTATGGCTTTAGTGCATTTACATCATTCCTCAGGGGTGGAGAGAAGTTCATCTCCATATCAATGGGTAATTACCTGGGCAAGGAGGGCTTATCTGTACCTGAGAGGTGAGGGGGAGGGTGGGTTTTGCTTCTGCCGGAGCAGGAAAGAGAGATGGCCTGGGACTGCAGTTTGTAAGCAATAAATGGATTTTAAACTTTATTTCTCCCTTTGACTGATTTCGGTTCTTAGAGGTATTTTGCCCCAGGATTACCTTTCCCCAGACTTACAGAAACAGTTTTTGAATCTAACAAGTCCCGGCTCCTTTATTTTTTCTCTAAATTCTGCTGAGAAACTAGTTTGGTCTTGACTAGTCAGGTTCATGTTTCTCTCCTAGTGTTTTAATGTATGTGGCAGTTAGCACTTTTGAGGTTCTGCCTGGAAATCTCCTTTGTCAGATATTCCATCGGCATGTTTTCTGCTTTCTATATTGTTTCAAGTTATAGTTTTGTGGGATGTCACTTGGGTGCCCTTTTCTTCAACCTCCCAATAACATTTTCCTCAATGCCTGCAAGCCCTACAAAACAATCTTTTGAAGCCCTTCAAGCTTTCATTAGCAGTATCTTCAAGACATCTCCTGATTCTGCCCTTTGCTCCCAACCTGGAGCCAATGGCAACCTTTAGTGCTTTATTATGGTTGCACAGTTATGTGCTATTTGAATTAAGAACTGAAGGATAGGTGTTAGCTCATTTGTATAGGGCCAGTATTTGTGTGTGTGTGTGTGTGTTGGGCTTTCTGGCAACTTATGCAAAGACACTCGTGGGAGGAAGAATGACCAGTTTGAGAAAAGGAAAGAAAACCATTTAGTCTTAATTTGACATTTCCTGAATGACTTCTTTGTACCAGGCACCATGCCAGGTTCTGGGTACACAAAGATAAGCAAGATAGTCTAATGAGAGAGACAGTTATTAAACAAATCAACACAAAATAAAAACATAATTACACTTGTGATAGCTGTTATAAAGGAAAAGTGAAAGACACCATGGGATCATCACAGGAAGACCTTATCAGACTTAGAAGGGGTGGCGGGGAGAGGAGTTGTTCTGGGCAGGACAAGCAAGGCCTCTGTGAGAAAGTGACACTTAAACAGCCTCAAAGGCTGATAGGAGTTTGAGGCCCAACTGCGGATGACGGAGTGTTCAGGTGGAAAGAACAAGTGTTTGAGGGTCTGGATGTGAAGGAACTTGATGTCATTCCAGTAAAGGGAGAAGGCTGCGGAGGGAGAGGGAGGAGTGAGATGAAGAGGTGGACAGAAGCCTGGCTATGCAGTCTTGTAAGTGCAGTAAGAACTCTGAACCTCACCTACCAGGGGCAGGTGGCCAGTGAGGTGCAAAGCAAAGCAGTGACATGGACACTTTTACAATATACTTTTAAGTGTGTTTCTGGGTGCTGCTGAGTAGATAGATGATTGATGGGAGGGGTTCAAGAGTGGAAGTAGGCAAGGAAAAGGCAGTGGTTACAGCCCGGGGAGAGTGATGTGGCTTGGACTAGGCTGGTGGCAGCAGAGATGGACCAGCACAAATGGTTCTACCCATGTTTAAGAAATCAAACTCACAGGACTTGGTCATGGATTGTATGTGGGGAGGAAGTGTCAAGGATGAAGCCATACTTCTGATTGGAGCAGAGAGTGGATGGGGGTTCCATTTATTGAGATGTGGAACACTGAAAGAGAATATTTTGGGGGGTAAAATCTGGTTTTGGATAAGTGAAGTTTGAGATGCCTGTGTGGACATGTATAGGATTGGCTCAGAATGGAAGTCTGAATTAGGGGACCAGCACTGCAGGGCAATACCTAGGGAAGGGGGCATGATCCAGGGATAGACACAAATTTATGAAGTGCTGCGTGGATTGCAGGAGAAGAAGAGACAGCTGCGAAGTTACAGGGATTCCAGGGGCCGAGCTCATTTCGGGAGGCTAGGGGACGGCTTTCAGGGACAGAGGAAGTGGATCTGGGAAGAAGCTTCAAGATGGTGGCTCCAGGCACGAACTGAATGAGCGCTTCAGGAGAGATTTGGTTAACTTGCTGAAAGATGGGCTGCATGCTCACTGGCACCTACTGGCTTAAGCATGTAATCGCTATAATGTTCACATACCTGTTGATGATATACCAATCTCTTTCTTCTCTGATGAGCTCAGAGAAAGCAATAGAATCAATCACATCAGCTCCAGGCTCAAAGAATGTGGGCAGATGGCAGATGCAGCGGTAAGTTTCAGGTACTTTATAGGTGTAGGTGTATCTTTTTGTTAGGTTTAAGAGCAGAGGGGCTGAGATTTACCAATTCCTCTTCCTCCCTTTCCCATCTCCTTTCCCAATCTTGCTCCCTTCTTTGCTACCATGTCACTGCCGTCTCCACCATCATATCACCACCACCTCCACCATCATCACCACCATTACCATTATCATCATCCCACATCCCACATATTGTAAATTCACAATAGTTGATTATGTCTGTTATCTCATTTGAGTATCTGTTCATTAAATTCAAAACCATTTATTAGGTACCTACCATGTGCCAGTGGCTGTGCTAGATTTAGGCACAAAGATCAGACACTGTTGCTTGTTTCTGGGAGGTTACAATCAAATGACTGAAGCAGACATCAACTCTTACAACACTGTATGGTATGTGCTATAACTGCAGTAACACTTGTGCTGGGAGACTTTACTAGATAAGTCTCTTAAGACTAGAAGTCAGGGAAGGCTTCCTGGAGGAGGTGATTGTGCTCATAGTTTGTAAGACCAGTATGTTTTAATTACATGGCATAAACAAGAAAGAGGATTCTATATCTAGAGAAAAAGCTGAATTTTAAGATATCAGAATTGTGTGACAGCTGCATAGAATTTTGGGGGAGTGACAGAAAATGAGTTCAGACTATAAATAACTTTATGAGCTAAACAAAGGAATTTGAACTCAATTTTGAAAGTATGGGGAAGTCAGGGAAGGATATTACAAAGGGGATAAACGAAATCAAATCTGAATTTTAAAAACAGCTAGCATTTAGGACACTTACTATATACCTGGCTAGGCCCCTTACATGGATGAGTTTTTGTTCTCTTACATGAAGAATAAAAATTCTTCGCAGGAATACCATTTAACAGGAGTTGAGAGATAAGTAATTTGTCTAAGTATTCAGTATTATTTTGTGGTCGATGGGATTAGAGCACAGGTTTCTTGAACTTCAGAGTTCATACTTTTGGCCCTTATGCTTGTGCTACTGTGTCTCACATGATAGAAGCACAGGAACTAGAAATACTGCCAAATAAGGTTTACGAGCCCTGGGCATTTCTCTATTGGCCATGGACTGAGCTCTTCTCTCTGATGTACATCCTCGGCTGGAGCACCCTCCTGGAGGGGGCCACACTGGATGGAGCTGTATGCCTGAAATAGGTCATAAGAGGAGACTGTGGGCAGAACTGTTTAGATCAGTGTGGGCCGTTCATGCAGGAGAAACACACCACCTGAAGTCATCATGTGTCCTTGCACAACTCTTCCGGTATCAACAGGATCCCATACATGTGGGCAACGTGGGCATTAGAGACAATTGCTTTAGGAAGTAAACAAAGGCAATTCTTTTTAGAAAGAAGGTTCACAGTTTCCCTATCCTTCAGCTTCTCAGTCAGGCCTTAAGAGGGGAAACCGGGCGTTCGTGGCACATGAAAATTCTTTCAATCCCTGTTATTACTGTTTCCAAGTATTACCTGCTTTTATTCTAATACTTTAGCCTTTGCTAATATCCTGGGGACTTGTGATATTTGGCAACTTATAGAATATCAAGTCACTGGTTCCAAATAAAATGATAGCAAACTTGTTTTTGGTGTTAGGGCTTCCAGATTGGCTCTATCTCTTTTTTTTTTTTTTTTTGAGTATCATCCAGAAACAGAGGCAGGCCATCCCTGATGTCATGATAAGGGTGTCCAGCAGCAGGCTGAAATTCCTCAAGGGCCGGAATGGCCTAGAACAGTGGAAATGCGAAGACTATGGCACAGACACTTCCATCTTGAAAACTGCAAACTTTTCTCTTTGTTACTACAGTTTAGGTTTCATTCAGAAATAGAGCTATTCAATGATCCACTTCTTGCAGTCTTGTTTAGAGTAGTTCTCAGAATTGGTTTTTGGGTCCCTAGCAAGTCCTTGAGATCCTTTTAAGGTTCTGTGAGGTCAAAATTTATTTTCATAACAATATTAAAATATCATTTGCCTTTTATTTCTCATTCTTTCTGAAATGTATGATAGTTTTCCAGAAGGTACGTGATACCTTATGTCAAAATAGATTAAATGCAGAAGCAGATGCGAGAATTCAGCTGTATTCTTTCAAGCCAGACATCAAAGAGATTTGCAAGAAAATGTGCAAAAAAAGCCAGCATCACTCTTCTAAATATTTTTGAAAATATAATAGCTTTCCATCAAAATAGAGCATTTGTTTCTGTTCATAGGCAATGGGTTATTATTGTTTTTAAGTGAGTTAATAAATATTTATTAAATGTCTTAGTTTTAATTTCCAATGTGGTAAATATGAGTTATTATAATCTGCATAAACAAAAGCTCTTTGAAGTTCTCTATAAATTGTCAGAGTGTAAAGGGGTCCTGAGACTAAAGCGTTTGAGAATGGTGGTGTAGAGAATTCACTGTAGGCAATTTCTCAATGATTTTAAGAGGAGGATATATGTTCTGATTTACTTGGCAAGTCCCTGGTGCTAAAAGAAAACAAGAGGCTGCAGAAACACACATTTACAGGTCCGTGGTCTCCCCCGTCCAACATTTCTCTCTGCGGGCAGTGGATCTGTTTCCTTGGCAACTAAACTAACTGCCACCTGAGGCCCATTAACACCTCCGTTGGCGGGTGGATTCCACAGGGCAATGGCTGTCTGGGAATAATTAGGGAACTTGGTGAGGAAGTTTCCTCAAGCAGGAAATTGGTTCCTCTGGAACTTGTTAAACATTAACTCCACAGCCAAGATCATGAAAACATTTACTGAAATTTGTAACAGCATTCCGGTCCTCCGGGAGCTCTTACCAAGGGTGAACGCTGTTAGGAGTCAGGGACTATGCGTTTATTCTTAAAGGTTTAGGTGTCAGTTCTAAGCTGTGATGAGGGAGCAATTAAGTTAAAATGACTGCTGAGTTTCTAATGAAGCTGCACTGGTCTAGGGTGCAGATGTGGATGTGATTAAAGTCTACCTTAAATCCAGATGTGCCCCTTCACTGAGCCCTGTTGCCACCACAGACTTCAGGAAGAGTTAGGAGTTGGCCAGACTTCATTCAGATAGTCTCAGTCAGTCCGGAGGATCTGATAACCTGATCAGTCTCAACTCTAAGTAAAATACAAGAGAGCTTTTTCTAGCTGATGTTTCGAGACTTTAAGACTTGTTTAATAGAAGCACATAAATCTAAAATAAAAACAAAACAAATCTGCAAGCAAACACAGCTCTATTTTCCCTGAAAACAAAAATGCTGAGAACTCTATAGAAGTGAGAGGAAAGAACAAAGGCAGAGCCCAGAGTTTTCCGCCTCCGTGGCCCACCCTGTGAGCCCACAGGCGGCTTCCCTCTCTGGCCCCACCTGCACCAGGTCACCGCAGCAGGGGGGCAGGTCTGACGGAGAGAAGAACAGCGGCATCACTTCCTCTTCTTAGCGTTCCAATGCTTCATCAATGGCATGAAATGGAAAACAGTTTCCGTAGCACCTAAAAGACCATCAAGTCACATTTAAAAGAGGACAAGCAGATAGGGAGAACATTTCAATGTGAATTTTTGCAACAGGAAAAGAAGAAAAATAAAAAAACTATGAAAATGTAATAAATGGCACTGTTGAGTGCCTGCCATGAGCTGGCCGCGGTGCCGAGCACTGGTACTCTCTCAGCTAGTGCTCAGCGACCCCTTAGCGTGGGCAGTGCTGTGACCTTCATTTTACCCAGGAAGACCCTGAGCTCTGGAGAGCTTATGCTCATGTCCACTGCTAAGTGGCAGAAGTAAAACAGAACATCTTTCTAGCTAAGGGCAGGTTCCAAATTAAAGCACTATGATTGAATAATACTTGAATAATATGACTTCAACTATAATTGAAGTCTCTTGTATACCCCTAATGATGCTGAAAAATTTTAAGCCAAGGGCAGACATGAACAAGTTTGGACCGTAGCCTTTACTCATCAAGTACCACTTACTTCTTCATTCAACTAATGTTTTACTCAGGGGTTACTCCACACCAGACCCTAAAATAAGGAGCCAAACAAACCTTGTTCCTGCCCACATGGAGCTTATGGTAAATAGCAAAAGACATAAATCAAATAAATAATC
This sequence comes from Smutsia gigantea, assembly GCA_032199065.1. Taxonomy (NCBI): domain Eukaryota; kingdom Metazoa; phylum Chordata; class Mammalia; order Pholidota; family Manidae; genus Smutsia; species Smutsia gigantea. The sequence goes on from JAVSCE010009247.1 coordinate 133,286, forward strand.
ACATAAATCAGTTTATCAATACAAGTCAAGGTAAGTGTTTGAAGGCATGTATAATGCAAACCAACAAATGTACAGATATACACACGCATAAACTTGACCTAGGCTGGAGAGGTCAAGAAACACATCTCCAAGAACTGATGTTTGCATTAAATCTGAAGCTCGAGTAGGAGTTAACCAGGAAGCTTATGGAGGGTAGTTGGTGGAGAAAGTGTCATGACCAGAAATGACAATGGCTCCGTGGCAGCAAGAGGCAAATCCCAGGTAAAGAACCCAAAGAAATTCAGTGTGTGATGCTTGACTTAGAGAGGTAGCATGGACAGACATGTGGGATCTTAGTGTGTTAAGGAAGCTATTGAAAAAGCTCTGTTGCTATGTTTTTATTTTGAGTTTTTATTTGTTTTGAAATGTTTTTGGCTGTTTTTCTTAGGTGAGAAATACTTCATGTGTGGAGTATAGAAAAAAAATGTAAAGAATATTCATGTGATTGCTACCAAATTAAAGCATTATAACTGAATAATACTTTTGAATAATATGACTTCAACTATAATTGAAGTCTCTTGTATACCTCTAATGGTGCTGAAAATTTTTAAGCCAAGGGCAGACATGAACAGATTTGTGTTTTGAAAAGATCTTCGAGAAGTTGTGGAGTAGAGAATGAATTAGAAGGAAACCAACATGGATGCAGAGATTCTGATTAGCTGACTAATCCATTTGAGAAGTGTGGTGGGCTGGACTGGGGTGGTGGCAGAAGGCACAAGGAGAGTAAACTGACTGGGGAGGTATTAGCCTGAAACTGGCATGACCCTGAGTGATGGATGTGTGAAGGGGAGTGAGGGGGTAGAATGGGGGCTGAAGATAACTTCTGAAATACTCTCAGGACATGAAGCAATATTTCTAGGGGGAAAGTTATCCATCCTTAATATTATCTCCAGAGTTAAGAAAAAAAAAACAAATTAAAATGGAAACAATATGGCAATTGTTGAAAGTAGTACAGTAAGATTACACATAACTCCAATTTTTCTAGATAGTGCTCAACTGTATTCTGAAATGGTTGTACCAATTTACATACCAATGAGGAGTTAAGTTTTGAATGAGTTAAATTCTTAAAAATCTTAACTTGTATTTTAGATTGATTTATATCATTAATCCATAGCTCTGTCTATCATATCTTTCTCCTTCAATAAGATTAAACTGTAGTAAAGTTTTATTTCCTTCCTCCCAAAGCCAACTCCCTTACCCTGTATTATTCTCTCTCATGTTGAGATTGTTTGGGATTTCTTTCAAAACTCTTATATTTTTCAGCATGCAGCATTAATTTGGGTTTAATTATATGACTTGTTTGTTTCTTCATCACTGTGTGTGTGTGTTTGTGTGTGTGTGAGAGATCTTCCTTTAACTTGAATTCTCTTTTTGTTTTGCTGGAGTATACCTTTGAGTAGTTCTTTCAAGGAGATTCTGAGAGCAATAAATTTTCTGAGATCCTTTATGTTTGATAATGCTTTGTTTTATACCTACATTTACTGTTAGTTTGAGTGAATGTAGGATTTTAGGTTCAAAATCAACTTTCCTCAGATTTTTTAGCATGTTACTCTGTTGTACTCTAGAAAAAAATGTGTTGCTGAAGAGAAATGTGGGATTAATTTTTTTTTATTTCTTCAAACTGTATCTTCTCTCAAGAAATATTTGCAGCATCACCCTTTATTCTTGGTGTTCTGAACTGTACTGTGAGATCTGGATTTGTACCTCTATCACATTCATCATACTTATTACTCAGTGGAACTTTTAACTTGAAGACTATTTCTACAGCTGTGTGAAATTTTCTTCAAGTTATCTTTGACTATTTCCTTTCTTCCATTTTCTTTCTTTCTTTGGTCCTTTTCGAACTCCTTTTAAATAGGGGTTGAGTTTCTGGATATATCTTCTGTATATAAACTTTTCTCTAATATTTTTCAAAATCTTTTCTATTTGTATTGCTTCTAGGGGAGAATAACTCAGCTGACTTGTCTAGTCCACCAATCCCTTCTTCAACAGTGTTCATTCTCCTATTCAGCCCTTTCTCTTTCTTATCTAATAAGTTTTCAAATAGTTTTTCATAATCTAAAGTGTTTTCTTATTTAAGGGAAGTGTCATCTTGTCAAAAATGTGTGATTATATTAATTGAAGTATTTTTAACATCTCTTTTTGCTTTATGATCTAGTTTTATTAAATATTGTCTCTTCTATTTATGAAATTGGGTTACTATTTTTCAAAGCCTAGGTTTTCTCCAAATTCTTGGTGGTTCTTGATTGTTATCTCACCTTTGTATTGAAAAATCCCTGTTTAATTTTCTATGGATGCTCTTTCTAATGAATTTCTTTTCACTGTTTGGAGAAACAGATTGTGCTGCCATGTGGATCATGCCACTGGTTTAAAATTTTTATTTTGTTAATGCATCCATTCATCTCGGTTTTCCCATCCTATCTGGAAAACTATACTGAATCTCTGTTTCCAGTGTCTACATTCACTGATTTACTTTCATAGAAAATGGGATTGAGGTCTTTTGCTCAGCATAAGAAGAGGAGAAGGGATTGGCCAACTATTGGTAATCCCTCAGTAATCATTTTGATAATTACTTCTAATATCTCTTCCTGCTGCTTATATCTACTGATTTCTTAATTTAGAGTTCCCCCGAAACATTCCTAATGCTTCTGATGATGGTTTTATCTTGAGGTGTTCCCCATTTTTTTCTCCATCAACTTAATTAGATAATAATATCTGCAAAAAATGATAACTTTTATTATTTTGTTTTCTCCTTTAGCATTTTCTTCCTCACAGTCTCCCCTTATCCTCACCTTGGTATACTGCACTGACAAGGACTTCTAGAATACAGCGTCTAGCCAGTCTACTGTAAGTGAGTCACAAACATGCTGGGATGGTCAGAGGCTTGATGCCTGTTACCTCCATGCACAAGTAGAGATTGTTTATACCATTATGACATAAGCACTATAATTTTCCAAATATGCCATGATGAGAAAAAGATTGGAAACTACTGCTCTAGAATAGCTTGGAAAATAAACCCCTTCATTTATATTTTAAAAATAATTTGTTGCAAAATGGTACACAGTATCACACTGAACCTAGTAAATTATTTTTATCTGTGGTGATATGTGTTTTCCCTAGTTCTAATTTTGTATTTTTTCCTCTCTCTTCCTATATCTCTTTCTTTTCTATTGTAAAAGCTTCCTCAGACAGACTTGCCCAGGAGGTGCCAATTATTATACTTTCAGCTCCAGAGTTTCCATTTGGTTCTCTTCCATAATTTGTTTCTTTATTGATATTCTCATTGAATGTGATATTGTCATCACACTTTACTTCTCTTATCAGGACTTCCTTTAGTTCATCAAACAGATTTACAATGGCTGCTTTGAAGTCTTTGTCTGTTAAATCTGATACTTGGCTGCTCTCACATCTTGTTGCTTTCCCCCCTGCAGCTTATGGGCCTTATTTTCCTGTTTGGAAGCATGTCATAATTTGTTTTGCAAACTGGACACTTTAGATTGTATCTTGTAGCATCTCTGGGTATTGTGGCCCCTCCAGCATTAAGGACTGTTACTGTTATCTGCATGTTTATTTGTTTAGTGACTGGCCGGATGATTAAATTAAAATTAAACATGTTGATTATGCCTATTTTCCCTGCAGTGAGAAGCTTTTTGATGTTGCTTCTCAGCGAGCACAGCTGTGGGTATGCCAGTAGTCACTCTGGAATGGTACTCTCTTTAGTTTTTTTTCCTGACTATATCCAGTTGTTAAGTTCCACTAATTGCCACCTGACTGCTATATTGTTTTCTACAATGTCTTGTAGCATAAAGTGCACCACAGACTGATCCAGTCAAATCCAGGCTTCTTTGAATTTCCTGAGGTCAGAGATTTGTTCTGACCCCAGGAGGAGGGCTCTTTCCAGCCTGCTTTCCCCCCCACTCCCTGTTCTCTCCAGCAAAGTAGTTGGCTTACAGTTTAAACTATATCTGCAATGAATCTACTAATCTCCTTCCAATTGCTTGTCTGTTTTTCAAAGCCCTGTTGGGTTTAAACTTCTCTACACTCTCTTGCAAATGAAGTAAATTCCTTCAGAGGAGATTCAGAGCTGTTTTATGATCCACTTCTCTCCCTAGCTGAGTCATGGCTTCCCACCTTCAACTATTCAATGTAACATTGTCACCATACTTTCCTTTACTTCTCTTATCAGGGTTTCCTTTAGTTCATCAAAGAAATGGGGAGGGAAAAGCCCTGAATGATAATCCTGCTTTAAGCTGAGTGCTCAGTGGAGAGGTGGTAGTACCTTTAAGTCTTTTTGACATGCCCTTCCCAGCATGGAACCTCTGCTTTGAGGGCTGGGATGATGATGATCGGAGTTCCAGTATTCTCAGTGGAGCTGTGTCCATGGTAGAGCCTCTGTCCCACAAGTAGGGGCTGGGTGGAAGAAGGGAGCCCTGAATTCTCATCTGCACTCACCTGGAATTTAGCTTTGGCAATCAGTAATTGGGTATAGGATGAGAAATGCTGACGTCCTGCCTCTCTTGGTAAGTTAAGCCTCCAACAGGAAACTGATGGGAGAGGGAGCTCTATGTTCTTAAACACATCATTCTGGAATGGAATTTCTCTCTTGCTGTGTTGGCAAGGGGGTGAGAGGAAACAGGTTTTGGTTCAGATACCACAGATTCTCACTGTTCTAACCAGGTCTTAGTAGATTTTCTTGAATAAATGTTTCTTCATTTGCTATAAAACCATTTCCAGAGATTTTAAGTCATTGTTTTTTAAAATGTAATTTTCACCAGTTTTACTGGGGAACAGGCCTTTGGAGCTCCCCACACTGTCATCCAGGAAGTGGAACCTCTCTCAGTATAGTTTTAATTTGCCTTTCCTTGTTGGTTAATAATACTGAGCATCTTTGCATGTGCTTGCATGTGGTCCTTGGCCAGTTGTACACTTTCTTGTTTAGAGAAATGTCTATTCAAATTCTTTGCTCATTTTTAAATTGAATTATTTGCCTTTATTCAGTTGTGAGTGTTCTTTATATTTTTCTGGTACTAGATCCTTGTAAGATATATGATTTGCACATACTTTCTTCCATTCTTTCATTTTTTTTCATTTTATTTATGATAGTGTCCTTTAGTGCACAAAAGTTTTTAGTTTTGGTGTGGTCCAATTTATCTTTTTGTTTTTTGGTTAGCTTGTGTCATACCTAAGAAATTTGCATAAGCCAAGGGCTCAAAGATTTATATTTGTGTTTTCTCAACAGGTTTTCTAATTTTAGCTCTTACATTTAGGTCTTTGGTCCATTTTGAGTTAATGTTTGTGTATGATGTGAGGTAGTGGTCCCAGATCATTCTTTTGCATGTGGATATCCAGTGATCTCAGCATCATTGGTTTTATTATAATTTTATTAAAATACTTAAATATGGAAATTAAAAAGATAAGAATTAGATAATATAATATTGAGTTTTCTCATTGTGGAACATTATGTCATCTCCATTTGTTCATAGCTGGGAAACACTGATAGGTTCTAATGTTCATAAATGTTAAAGTTATGTGGTAACCAATAAAAGCATTGAATGGAGATAATTGCTTTTCAATTTTCTACTGTGCTTTACTTTTGGAACTTTTAAAATGATGTGCATTTTTTTTAGTTGAAATATGAAACAATACATAAGAATACAGGTATGTATATGCTCTGTGACTCAGCAATTCTACTTTTAGGGTTCTTATTCTAGAAGCATTCATTTTCCAACTATTTACTGCAGCAGTATTTGTAATAATGAAAAATTATCCCTCAATGGGCAAATGATTAAAAAAATTGTGGTACTTCCATGTTATACCCCATGTCCTGTGTAGTAGAAATCATTTAGTCCTCCCCACCTTCCTGCCTTGGCCTAAGAATCAGGAATATTTTTTCTTTAAGAAGTATGGAAAAATGGGTTCCGCATTTCCCTCCATGTCCTAATGACAAGTGGAGCTATGAGAGGAGGGATGACTTAACTGGTGAGACCAGAAAAGAGCGGATTAGTCCTTTATTTGTCTGTCTTAGACCTATGTGTCTTCTATGTCATCTGTAGTGAGTCTTCAAGGGGAAGGTATTCCACTGTTGGGGAGACCTGCAGAGGTCTATTTACCCAGAGCTGGCTGGGTAAATTTAGCCAGACTTCTCTAATCCAGCTTTAAAAAGAGCTTGGATTCAAACTTAAGTGAAAAAAACAAATTATATATATAAAAGATATATATGTATGCATGTATACACATGTGTGTATGTATTGTGTGTATATATATATACACATTTATAAGTTATATTTGTTATGATTTAATAAAGATTTTATTTGCATATCAAATACATATATAGATACATAAAATGCAGAAGAGTTTTGGAAGTATGTATCAATTGTGAGCTCTTGTTAAGGGTAACTCTTGTAAGTAATGGTAGGATAGAGTTAGTCTTTTACTTTTTATCTCAATGTATTGTTAGAATATTTTAGTTTTTAAAACAATGTATTTATTAATATAATTTTTTAAATATTGAAGAAAAAAACCCTGAAGTTTTAATAGTGTTTTTCTCTAAGAAATGAGATTGTGGGATGCTGTATTATTTATTTGTTTGGGTTTAATGTTTTAAAACAATTAACCTGTGTTACTTTTGTTATGATTCATAACACTAATCAAGGTATGTTAATATTTTTTTCTCATCTTAGGCAATGGCTAGCCTCTCTGTATTGTATTGTTTTTTACATTTTGGTAATGCTTTTAGTGTTTCACTTATAATTAATTTGTTGCTTTTTCTCCATTAACATAGTTAATTATATTAACATAGTTCTTATTCATATTTGATCCTCAGAAATGAAACTTACCTGATCATGGTTCTGATTGGTTAATATATTGTTGAATTCAAATGCCACATATTGGACTCAGGAATTTTGGCTCTATATTCAAAACTGAGATTGGACTATAGTTTCTTTTCTGTGTGCCTGGTGATGTCATTGAAGTTTTGCTAGCCTGAAAAAATGAATTTGGAAACTATGTAAGAAAAATGTCCACACCTCCCACCCTTCTGCTATTTTTAACAATGGGATATGACTATGCATAGTCAAAGTGCTAAGTACTGTGTTCTCATATTCTTGCTAACGCTCAGTACCTATTGTACAGCGTTATATATAATATTGTCTTTCAATTTGAACTTTCTCCTTGATTACACTTTCTAGGGACATTTCTGTTGACTGAATTTTTAAATTAAAGAACCAGATTTTGAAATTATTTATATTTTCTTTTATTTCCCTTTTCCCCAACTAGTCGTTTTCTTCTTTAATCATAACTCCTTACTTTTACATTTACATGTTTTGTTCCTTTTCTAACTTTTTGGTTTGAACATGCAGTCTATTTTTTTCTAGGTTTTATAATAGTAGCTTTAATAACAACAGCTTTAATAATTATGCAGTTTTTCTGAGTAGAGCTCTGAAATGAGGCCCTTATTTGCTTACCTATCTGCATGATATGACTTTGACTTCATCCCAATAGAGAACTTCTCCAATTACCAAAGCAATAAGCATGAACACCTGTTGACCAAAATACATGGAATCAAAGTATATAAAGCAAAATATACAAAATGGGAAATATGTTAGAATACTGTGGGAATTTCAGGGTAATTTTCTCAGTATTTGACTCTAAATTAGTGAAAAACCACATAAGATAGAAGTATCTTTGAATAACCCAACATTTATATTTCAATACTTTTATAAAAATATTTGCCATTCAAAAAGGTAGAACTCCTTTTTTTTAATTAAAAAAAATTTTGGTATCGTTAATCTACAATTACATGTGCAACATTATGGTTACTAAACTCCCCACTTCATCAAGACCCCCCCACATGCCCCATTACAGTCACTGTCCATTAGTGTAGTGAGATGCTATAGAATCACACTACTTCTCTTCTCTGAGTTGTACAGCCCTCCCCGTGCCTCCGCCTACATTATGTCTGCTAATTGTAATGCCCCTTTTTCCCCCTTATCCCTTCCCACCCGTCCTCCCCAGTCCCTTTTACTTTGGTAACTGTTAGTCCATTCTAGGGTTCTGTGAGTCTGCTGCTGTTTTCTTCCTTCAGTTTTTTTCTTTGATCTTATACTTCACATATGAATGAAATCATTTGATACTTGTCTTTTTCTGCCTGGATTGTTTCACTGAGCATAATACCCTCTAGCTCCGTCCATGTTGTTGCAAATGGTAGGATTTGTTTTCTTCTTATGGATGAGTAATATTCCATTGTGTATATGTACCACCTCTTCTTTATCCATTCATCTACTGATGGACACTTAGGTTGCTTCCATTTCTTGGCTATTGTAAATAGTGCTACGATAAACATAGGGGCGCATATGTCTTTTTCAAACTGGGCTGCTGGATTCTTAGGGTAAATTCCTAGGAGTGGGATTCCTGGATTAAATGGGATTTCTATTTTTAGTTTTTTGAGGAACCTCCATACTGCTTTCCACAATGGTTGAACGAATTTGCATTCCCACCAGCGTGTAGGAGGGTTCCCCTTTCTCCACATCCTCACCAACATTTGTTGTTGTTTGTGTTTTGGATGTTGGCCATCCTCACTGGTGTGAGGTGATATCTCATTGTGGTTTTAGTTTGCATTTCTCTGATGATTAGAGATGTGGAGCATCTTTTCATGTACATGTTGGCCATCTGAATTTCTTCTTTGGAGAAGTGTCTATTCATGTCCTCTGCCCATTTTTTAATTGGATTATTTGCTTTTTGTTTGTTGAGGTACATGAGTTCTTTATATATTTTGGATGTCAATCCCTTATCGGATACGTCATTTATGAATATATTCTCCCATACCATAGGATGTTTTGTTCTGATGGTGTCCTTTGCTGTACAGAAGCTTTTCAGCTTGATATAGTCCCACTTGTTCATTTTGCTTTTGTTTCCCTTGCCTGGGGAGATATGTTCATGAAGAAGTTACTCATGTTTATGTCCAAGAGATTTTTTTTTTCAAAGCTCATTCATCCAGATTTATTGTTGAACACACACTCGTGACTTTTTTTTAAGTTTATTTTGATATCATTAATCTACAATTAAATGAGTAATATTATGGTGATTACACTACCCCCTTCATCAGGTTCCCCCCCCCAACCCCATTGCAGTCACTGTCCATCAGCTTAGTGAGATGCCATAGAGTCACTACTTGTCCTCTCTGGGTTGTACAGCCCTCCCTGTGCCCCCCGAACATTACATCTGCTAATCGTAATGTCCCTTCTTCCCTTTTACCCCTCCCTTCCCACCCATCCTCCCCAGTCCCTTTCCCTTTGGTAACTATTTGTCCGTTCTCGGGTTCTGTGAGTCTCCTGCTATTTTGTTCCTTCAGTTTTTTTTTTCCTTTGTCCAAGAGATTTTTGACTATGTTTTTTTCTAAGAGTTTTATGGTTTCATGACTTACATTCAGGTCTTTGATCCATTTTGAGTTTACTTTTTTGTATGGGGTTAGACAGTAATCCAGTTTCATTCTCTTACATGTAGCTGTCCAGTTTTGCCAACGCCAGCTGTTGAAGAGGCTGTCATCTCCCCATTGTATATCCATGGCTCCTTTATCATATATTAATTGACCGTATATGTTTGGATTAATGTCTGGACTCTCTAACTGTTCCACTGGTCTGTGGGTCTGATCTTATGGTAGTACCAGATTGTCTAGATTGCTGTAGTTTTGTCATAGAGCTTGAGGTCTGGGAGCATAAGTCCCCCTGCTTTATTCTTCCTTCTCAGGATTGCTTTGGCTATTTGGGGTCTTTTGTGGTTCTATATGAATTTTAGAACTATTTTCTCTAGTTCATTGAAGAATGCTGTTGGTATTTAATAGGGATTGCATTGAATCTGTAGATTGCTTTAGGTAGTATAGCCATTTTGACAATATTTATTCTTCCTAGCCAAGAGCATGGGATGAATTTCCATTTGTTAGTGTCCTCTTTAATTTCTCTTAGGAGTGTCTTGTAGTTTTCAGTGTATAGGTCTTTCACTTCCTTTGTTAGGTTTATTCCTTGGTATTTTATTCTTTTTGATGCAATTGTGAATGGAATTGTTTTCCTGATTTCTCTTTCTGTTAGCTCATTGTTAGTGTATAGGAAAGCAACAGATTTCTGTGTGTTAATTTTATATCCTGCAACTTTGCTGAATTCAGATATTAGTTCTAGTAGTTTTGGAGTGGAATCTTTAGGGTTTTTTATGTACAATATCATGTGATCTGCAAATAGTGACACTTTGACTTCCTCTTTACCAATCTGGATGCCTTGTATTTCTTTGTTGTCTGATTGCCATGACTAGGACCTCCAGTACTGTGTTGAATAACAGTGGGGAGAGTGGGCATCCCTGTCTTGTTCCCGATCTTAGATGAAAAGCTTTCAGCTTCTTGCTATTACGTATGATGTTAGCCATGGGTTTGTCATATATGGCCTTTATGATGTTGAGGTACTTGCCCTCTACACCCATTTTGTTTAGAGTTTTTATCATGAATGCATGTTGAATTTTGTCAAATGCTTTTTTAGCACCTATGGAGATGATCATGTGGTGTTGGTTCTTCTTCTTGTTGATGTGGTGAATGATGTTGATGGATTTTCGAATGCTGTATCATCCGTGCATCCCTGGAATGAATCCCACTTGATCCTGGTGTATCATCCTCTTGAAGTATTTTTAAATTCGGTTTGCTAATATTTTGTTGAGTATTTTTGCATCTACGTTCATCAGGGATATTGGTTTGTAATTGTCTTTTTTTGTGGTGTCTTTGCCCGGTTTTGGTATTAGAGTGATGGTGGCTTCATAGAATGAGTTTGGAAGTATTCCCTCCTCTTCTATTTTTTGGAAAACTTTAAGGAGAATAGGTATTATTTCTTCTCTATATGTCTGATAAAATTCAGCGGTGAATCCATCTGGCCCGGGGTTTTTGTTCTTGGGTAGTTTTCTGATTACCGATTCAATTTCATTACTGGTGATTGGTCTGTTTAGGTTTTCTGTTTCTTGCTTGGTCAGTCTTGGAAGGTTGTATTTTTCTAAGAAGTTTTCCATTTCTTCTAGGTTTTCCAGCTTGTTAGCATATGGATTTTCATAGTATTTTCAAATAATTCTTTGTATTTCTGTGGGGTCCGTCGTGATTTTTCCTTTCTCATTTCTGATTCTGTTTATGTGTGTAGATTCTCTTTTTCTCTTAATAAGTCTGGCTAGGGGTTTATCAATTTTGTTTATTTTTTCAAAGAACCAGCTCTTGGTTTCATTGATTTTTTCTATTGTTTTATTCTTCTCAATTTTATTTATTTCTTCTCTGATCTTTATTATGTCCCTCCTTCTGGTGACTTTGGAACTCATTTGTTCTTCGTTTTCCAATTTCAGTAATTGTGACTTCAGAGTATTCATTTGGGATTGTTCTTCCTTCTTTAAATAGGCCTGGATTGCAATATACTTTCCTTTTAGAGCTGCCTTTGATGCATCCCACAGAAGTTGGGGCTTTGTGCTGTTGTTGTTTGTCTCTATATATTGTTTGATTTCTTTTAATTTGGTCATTGATCCATTGATTATTTAGGAGCATGTTGTTAAGCCTCCATGTATTTGTGAGCCTTTTTGCTTTCTTTGTACAATTTATTTCTAGTTTTTTTCCTTTGTTATCTGAGAAGTTGGCTGGTAGAATTTCAATATTTTTGAATTTACTGAGGTTCTTTTTGTGGCCTAGTATGTGGTCTATTCTGGAAAATGTTCCATGGGCACTTGAGAAGAATGTGTATCCTGCTGCTTTTGGGTGTAGAGTTCTGTAGATGTCTGTTAGGTCATCTGTTCTAGTGTGTCGTTCAGTGCCTCCGTGTCTTTACTTATTTTATGTCTGGTTGATTGGTCCTTTGGAGTGGGTGGTGTGTTGAAATCTCCTAAAATGAATGCATTGCTTTCTGTTTCCTCCTTTAATTCTGTTAGTATTTGTTTCACATATGCTGGCGCTCCTGTGTTGGGGTCATATATATTTTAAATGGTTATATCCTCTTGTTGGAGTGACCCCTTTATCATTATGTAATGTTCTTCTTTATCTCTTGCTACTTTCTTTGTTTTGAAGTCTTTTTTGTCTGATACAAGTACTGCAACACCTGCTTTTTCCTTCTTGTTGTTTGCATGAATTATCTTTTTCCATCTCTTCACGTTTAGTCTGTGTATATCCTTGGGTTTTAGGTGAGTCTCTTGTAAGCAGCCTATAGATTGGTCTTGCTTTTTTATCCATTCTATTACTCTGTGTCTTTTGATTGGTGCATTCAGTCCATTTACATTTAGGGTGATTATTGATACATATGTCCTTATTGCCATTGCTGGCTTTAGGTTCATGGTTACCAAAGGTTCAAGGGTAGCTTCTCTACTATCTAACAGTCTAACTTAACTCTCTTGTTAAGCTATTATGAACACAGTCTGATGATTCTTTATTTCTCTCCCTTCTTATTCTTCCTCCTCCATTCTTTATATGCTAGGTGTTTTATTCTGTACTCTTTTATGTTTCCTTTGAGTGTTTTTATGGATAGTTGATTATATTTTTTGGCTTTAGTTAGTATTTGGATGGTCTGCTTTCTTTGCTGTGATTTTTTCTCTGGTGACATCTTTTTAGCCTTAGGAGTGCTTCTATCTAGAGCATTCCCTTTATTAAGATATCCTGTAGAGGTGGTTTGTGGGAGGCAAACTCCGTCAACTTTTACTTGTCTGGGAATTGTTTAATCCCTCCCTCAGATTTAAATGATAATTGTGCTGGATACAGTATTCTTGGTTCAAGGCCCTTCTGTTTCATTGTGTTAAATATATCATGCCATTCTCTTCTTGCCCATAAGGTTTCTGTTGAGAAGTCTGATGGGTTTTCCTTTGCAGGTGATCTTTTTTCTCTCTCTGGCTGCCTTTGATACTCTGTCCTTGTCTTTGATCTTTGCCATTTTAATTATTATATGTCTTGGTGTTGTCCTCCTTGGGTCCCTTGTGTTGGGAGATCTGTGTGCTTCCATGGTCTGAGAAACTATTTCCTTTCCCAGCTTCGGGAAGTTTTCAGCAATTATGTCTTCAAAGACACTTTCTATCCCTTTTTCTCTCTTCTTCTTCTTCTGGTACTCCTATAATGCAAATATTGTTCCGTTTGGATTGGTCACACAGTTCTCTTAATATTCTTTCATTCCTAGAGGTCCTTTTATCTCTCTCTGCCTCAGCTTCTCTGTACTCCTGTTCTCTTATTTCTATTCCATTAACAGTCTCTTGCATCTCGTCCAGTCTGCTCTTAAGCCCGTCAACCATTTCATTTCTGTAATGTCCGTCCTGTCTTCCTCCCTTAGCTCTTGCATATTTCTCTGTAGGTCCATCAGCATGGTTATGACTTTTATTCTGAATTATTTTTCAGGAAGATTGTTAAAATCTGCCCCACCAGGTCCTCTCTCTGGTGTTGTCTGGGCAATCCTTGACTTGACCATACTTCTGTCTTTTCTTGGCTCTAGAAGTGGTTGCAGGCAGGTGCCACGTGTGTCAGCTGGGAGGACAAAGTCCCTTCCTGCTTGTTGTTCTCCTTGCCTTTCTCCCCAGCCTGTGCTGGTTACCCACACACTGGGAGGCAGTCTCTGGGATAATCCCCTGAGCTGTCGTGTGCGGTGCTGCCCTCAGGCTAGCCTAGAGCTCTGCGGGGGTTTTCAGCCACGCCACCCGTTGTGCGCCGCTTGCTGCCTTCCAGACCTTGCTTTGGCTTCCACGGCCCTTCCCGGTTAGTTGCGCACCTACCGGGAGGAGAGTCTGTGTGGTTGCTGTGGGCGGGGATGCTCTCCAGCTGTTCTGCAGCTGTGGCGGATCCGCCAGACCATTTGCGCCGCTGGCTGGGGGGAACTCATGGCAGGCTGCTTATCACTGTAAGGGGCTTCGGCAGGGCTGCTTTACCTGGCAGCCAGTTAGGGGGCCTGACAGTCCTCAAGATTCCCAGCCTGCTGGGCTGAGCATGCTGGGATGATTTTGTTCCGCTATTGGGCCCTTGTCTCTAAGGCTTTCAAAAAAAAAGCACCTGCTTTTCTTTTGTCCCAGGGGAGCTTATTGTGGGGACCCACTTGCATTCTCCATCTCGGATCCTGCCCTTCCGTTTCTCTAATCTCCAATATACCATGCGAGGTGTGTCTGTGCTCCTGATGCAGATCACCAGGGCTGGTTATTTAGCAGTCCTGTGCTTCCACTCCCTCCCCATTCTGATTCTTTTCCTCCCACCAGTGAGCTGGGGCGGGGGAGTGCTCAGGTCCCGTTGGGTCACGGCTTTGTATCTTACCCTCTTTGTGAGGCACTGAGTTCTCGCAGATGTAGCTGTAGCCTGGGTGTTGTACTGTATCTTCTGGTCTCTCTTTTAGGAATAGTGTATTTGTTGTATTTTCACAAATATATATGGTTTGGGGAGGAGATTTCCGCCACCCTGCTCACGCTGCCATCTTCCCAACGATAGCACTCCTTTTTAAACATTTTTCTAAAAATTGGTACTATAGTAGCCACACATAGTAGTTAAAGAATTCTAAGAAGTAAAAATGTGGCACATACCACACACTCTACCATATATAATTCAGTAAAGCTAGATTTATTTATAAAATGCTAGTTAAAAACTTTCTAACTACTTGGAAATTGAAAAAGGATTTTTCTATTTATCCTTTAGTCAAAATGGAAATGAAAATTCTAATAAACTTTTGAAATTATCATGAATGATAGGAATTTAACTCGGGCTGAGGCCATTAGAAAAAGAGTGTGTAGCCATATTTAATAGACACTGGTTATTCTTTTTTGGCCTTTAATATCTAAATACCCTTTCGATGCTTTGGAAATTCTAAATTGAGGTGGGAGGAAGAGTCCACCTTCCACAATAGAGGTGGAAAATGTCAGGTTCTTTTGTAACCCCCCATTACATGCCATTAGAGCACACACATGCATCCTAGGATCTTTCAATCAGACGTACCCCATGCGAACTGAATCAGAGGCTCCTGGTGCAAAGAAGCAGGGCAGTGGAGGATTCCCCCCTGTTAGTGGCAGTATTTGCAGCAACATCATAAGGACAGAACAAGCCTTCTGAGGGATCTGCTCCACCTTAGGGTAACCACACAATCCCTCATGAATCTTCTTTCACCTCTTCCCTTGGAACAATGGGTTGGATTTGGTGGGCCCTTGAGCGAAGGTCAGCTCTTCAATAGTCTGGCCTGCACCCTGGCATCTGGCTGGACAGAATGAGCTAGCACAGATGGACTGAGCCTGACAGCACTGAGAGCTGAAGTTAAGCCTATGAGACAGAGAAGTCCTGTGGCATCATGGCCACCAACCTTTATGAAGATGTGGAAATTATTAATATGATGAAGGTAAAAGAGTAGAAACCATAAAATCTGTGATAGATATACAAAGTAGATGGAAAACTAAGTGAAAGGAGGGGAGTGGGTGTGTAACAAGAAGCTGAGTCGTGGTCATGGCACCTACATACCCACCTCCTGGACACCCCTTTGCTGAAAACTTTCCAATGGTTTCCCTGCTCCCTCAGAATCATTTCCTACAAGGCCATACATGCTCTGACCTCTTGCTATGTCTCTTCTCATTTTCCGTCACCGTTTTTCTTACTAACTCCACCTAACCACATCTACCTCCTTGTTGCCACAGTGTACCAAGCACACTCCTGCCTCTGGGCCACTGCACTTCCTGTGCCTGCTCTGCTTGGAGCAGTCTTTCTTCAGATGTTCTCAGGACTCACTTCTTTCAGGTTTCTCTTCAAATGCCACCTTTTCAGGGAGGCCTTACCTACCCATCCTATCTAAAATGGCTGCTTCTTACAACCACCTATTCATTTATTTGATTGTTTGCTCTGCCAATTAGAATAGAGGCTCCATGAAATCTCTGTTTCCTGTTTTTTTTTGACCTGGGAGGGAAGCTGAAACAGAGCATGCCTGGAATACAGTAAATAATAAATATTTCTCAAATGAATAAATGGACTAAAGACAGATTAATTGCAAGATCCTTTTAATCCCTCTTTACAGGTAGCTGATCTCCCCCTCCACTACCACCGTGTTGGCAGAATCCCATTAGCAAGGCTTCCAGTTAAACAGTGAAAATGAATTATTACAAAAATAATAAAAAAAAATAATTTTCATTCTGATATTAAGGGTCCAATAGAAAGAAAGAACTGGCTTTCCACTAATCACCTAAAAGCAAAACCTATCAGTTGAAAGTCTTACCTATATATGCAGAGCTGCTCAACAGCGTTTTAGTGCCTTACTTTTAAAGATGGACCAAAAAGTATTATCTGACATTAGCGAAAACCCTTTATGAAGGAGAGGCCAAGAGTATCAAACAGGAAGAATGTCTTTGCAGAAATGGAGATAATACAAGGAACTGAAGAAAGCTGAGATAATATTGTTTCTGTAAAATAACAGGAAGCTATTAAAAGGTAACAACTGGAAGATAAGAAAAAGCTGTAAATTAACAATCACTGGGGAAAATATCAATAGAAAGGCTGGAAAAATAAAGATGAGTAAATTTTCTGGAAAGAAGAGGAAAAAGACAAAAAAACAGGGAGAAAAAAATAATCGTGATAGAGAATCAATTGATGAACCACAGCTTTTCAATACCAATTTTAGAAACAGAGGAAAGAAAAGAAAGGAGACGAATTACTACAGAAATTATACCAGGATAATTCCAACGGTAAGAATGTGGATTTTTAGACTGAAATGATCCTTTGGATAAGAAACTCATGCTTAGAAACAAAATTGTAAAATTTCAGCACCCAAAGGCTGAAAAAAGTCTTACGAATTTATAGACAGGGGAAAACAAAAACACAACCCTTAGAACATACTGTATTAGTGGGGTCTCCAGAGAAAAAGAATCTCTATGTATGTATATAAAAAGAGATTTATTATAGGGAGCTGGTCATGGAGGCTGTGAAGTCCCAGGATCTATGTCAGCAAGCTGGAGACTCAGGAGAGCCCACGGTTTAGTTGCAATTCTTGTCAGAAGGCCTGAGGATCACAAGAGTAGTGGTGTGAGCTTCAGATGGAGTCAAGGTGGGAGAAGTCTCCTGTCCCAGTTCAAGGACAATCAGGCAGAGAAAGCGAATTTGCCCTTACTCCACTTTTGTTCTGTGCAAGCCTTCAGTGAATTGGATGAGGCCCCCACATTAGGGAGGACAATCTCCTTTATACTCAGTCTTCTGATTCAAATGTTGATGTCATCCAGAAGCACCCTCACGGAAACACCCATAATAAAGTTTAACAAATATCTGGGCATCCCATGACCCAATTAAGTTGACCCATAAAATTAACCATCACACATACCTCTAAAAAAAAACAAGTAGCAGCATGGAATACTGTTTGCTAGAAGATCTTAGAATAATGCTTCTGCATTTATGATGGAAAAAGATTTTCAGTCTGGAATTGAATTTCTCCCTCTACTATCAATCAAGAGTAAAACTAAAAGTTACTTTAAGACATGGCAAAAACTCAGAAAACTTATTTCTCATAGAACTCAAGGGAATTGCTCAAAGAAGTCACTACAGTGAAATGATCGAGAGCACCAAGAAAGAGGGAGAAATGGGACCCATATAGTAGTGGGTTCAAATCACAGATCCAGTGAAGTCCCCAGATCATCCTGTGTGTTACTGTAACCTAAATGACCCTCAGTCCAGAGAAGAGGAGGAAGAATGGCCTTGGAGGAGGCAAACAGCATAAAGAGAGACTCACTAGAAAATGTGACTGGATGGAAATGATAGAAAAATCAGACACTTAATAAAGGCAAAGAGTACAAGATAACAATAAAGGCAACAAGCTCTTCAAAATGTGATGTAATAATGGAAATGTTACACAGTGATGTTTGTTTCTAGTGAAAATATTTATATGATTGTCTAATATGAATATTATTGATTTTTTAACTTTAGAATCACAGAAATGTGAGCAAAAATTATTATTTCAGAACAGAATATGAATATTATTACCTTTGACAATGCAAGAATAAATTTGGCGATGATACGTTTTTGGGAGGTGGTGGGTAAAAGTACTGGAGGGTAGCACCAATTATCTTAAGAAAATGAACCACCAAAGTACATGAAGCAAGAAATAAAGTTTTTAGTAGTTTGCTGAGTGTTACAAAAATATCAATGAAGCATGGAAAAAAGGCAATGAACATGGAATAAATGAAGAACATATCTTGTCAGCAGAATGTCCATAGAGAATGCTTAAAATTGATTTAAAAATGGTAATAGAGGTATGTATATTATTTAGAAATATGTTAGCTACCAAAAAAACCCAATAGCTGAAAGTAAAAAGGTTGCTCTGAGAAACAGAAAAGCAATGGATCAAAGGGACTCTTGTTTATAACCATGTGTATGAATTACTCTGAAATCTGTGTGTATATCTTCATTATATATGTTAATATTTTCACCTCATGTACACATATAAGAGATTAAAGATTGGTCATTAGTCATATACAGAATCAATATATGTTAATGATAGTGGTACCAATTAGTGTGGGAAAAGACTATATTATTTAATAGTTGGTGCTGGCCTATAGTTTTGCAATACTGAAAAAATAAAGCAAGTGTTATTTCCTCGCATGGTCTACAATAAACTCTAGCAGACTTGCAAAGTTAGATATTGGTACTCTAACCCAAAATGATATATATATAAAAAAAAGTCATTGCTTTTTCCACTTCAAGCCAAGTAGGCTTAATGATAGTAACTAGAAAACTAAGCCACATAAATCCCAGCAGTTAAAAAAAAAGGTAAATATCTTTTCATTGGATGAGAAAGGAATTGCCACAAAAGTATTAAAATAAATTATAAACAAGTGACAAATTACCTTTATTATTAAAAATGTGCTAAGACACCATAACCAATTAAAATGCAAACCACAAACTGAAATAATTTTACTAACTATGACATAAAATGAGCTACTATCTCTCATAATCAAAAATCTCTTATGCATTTTGCTGGTTATTCTGTTTGTCCCACCACATCCATGTTATCCAGCCTTCTGTGTGCCCTGGCAGGCTCAAACTTAGAGTATGTGTCAACCAGACTCCCTTGCCCTCTGCTTTCCAACTGGGTTCACCCAATGGGAGGTGTGGCAGGAGACTGCAGAGTGGGAGGAAAGAAGGGCCAGGATATTTATTCAGCTAGTTCCTTCCCTTCAGGATTACATGATTGGGGGCGGTTATGTTCTTTCAAAAGCCATGGCTTCTGATGAGTGTTCTTTCCCCAAAGGCTACTGATTTTACTGGACTCCGGTTCCCCCGTCCCCATGTCCCTCAGGCACAGGGGTGGTAGTGGCTTTCAAGTGAGATTAGCCCTGTGTGCTTCCCCATCTCATGTTGCTTTCTCTTTTTTTTTATTGTTAAAATTGTTCTATTATAGCTTTTGTTGTTAATCTCTTACTGTGCCTAATTTATAAATTAAATTTATCATAGGTATGCATGTATATATAGGAAAAAACATAGTATATATAGGGTTCAGTACTCTCCACAGTTTCAGGCATCCAGTGGGGGTCTTTGAACATATCCCCCATGGATAAGGGGGGACTGCTGCAAAGTTCCCTCTAGAATGGTTGTGCCAGTTTGTATTCCTATCAGCAATATATGAGATTGCCTGTGTCCTTAACATCCTAACAGAATATTTTGTTCTCTTTTAAGATTTTTTTGCCAGTCTAGTAGGGTGAGAAATGGTATCTCAGTGTTATTTAACTTGCATTTCTCTAAATATGAGTGAATTTGACCATTTTAAATATTTTGGACTGTTATTTTTAATATCTTTTTGATCAATGGTCTGCTCATGTCTTTTCCCTGCTTTCTATCTGGTTTTGGTCTTATTTTCTCTTTTTCTTTCATTTTTATTTTTTACTAAAGTATCATTGATATACAATCTTATGTTGGTTTCAAATATACAGCACAGTGGTTCAACAGTTGCCCATATTATTAAATCCTAACCCCTTTAGTGCGGTTACTATCCATCAATGTAGTAAGATGTTACAGAATCATTGCCTCTATTCTCCGTTCTGTACTACTATCCCCATGACCAACTTATACTGTGATTATAAATTATTGTGCCCCTTTATCCTGTTCACCCTCTCTCCCCCCACACCAACCCTTCCCCCTTGGTAACTACTAATCCTGTCTCAGTGTATATGAGTCTACTACTATTATGTTCCTTCTGTTTTGCTTTGTTTTTATACTCCACAAATAAGTGAAATCATATGGTATTTGTCTTTCTCCACGTGGCTTATTTTACTGAGCATAATACCATCTAGATCCATCTACATTGCTGAAAATGGGAGGATTTTTCTTCTTATGGCTGAATAATATTCCATTGTGTATATGTACCACCTCTTCTTTATCCATTCATCTATTGATGGACACTTAGGTTGCTTCCATATCTTGGCTATTGCAAATAGTGCAGTGATAAACGTAGGGATGCATATGTCTTTTCAAAGGGATTTTGTTTTCTTTGGGTAAATTCCTAGGAGTGGAATTTGTGTTGCTTTCTCTTAATGCTGCCACACCACCATTGTAAGTAGCTCCTTCAGTAAGCTGTCTTCAGCCCCTACCTCGAGTGTCCTTCCAGACCCTGACCATTACACAAGAAAGACACTAAAACTGCAAAACAGGACATGTATAGGTAAAAGTACACAAATTGTTAACAATGTTTTGAAAATGTTCAGTCTAACAATGTCATTTCACACAGCAACTATATAACATTTTTTACCTATCAAATTAACTTCTAGTATTAAAGCAAGTGATAGTTCTTGAGGCCTGAAGAGGTACTCAGACTGGTCTGTTGGAAGTATGCATTATAATATTCCTTTTGGAAAACAATGTCAGTTTTTATGAGAGATTCTTATAAAATAACTGTACTTTTTGATCTAGAAATTTTGTTTCTAGGCACCCAAGCTAAGGAAAATAATTGGAAATATAGATATATATACATGAAAATATCACAAAATGTTGTTAATAACAGTGGAAAAGGTAGAAATGAATCAAGTAAGCTATAAAAATTGGTTATATGAAAAATTTAAAAATCTACATAATGAACAGATTGCATAGTCATAGAGGATATTTTCGTGCTTTGGTAGAATGCTGACAGGATAATTTACGGTGATACAGCAGGATGTAAAGGAGTAAATACAACTATGTATCACCTAATCTGTCCTTAGAGCTGGTAGCCACTTACTTATATTCTGGTAAAATTGGGTTCTACCCCAGGACTATACCACTGCTATCTCTTCCTGAATTCTCATTAAACTTAAAAATAGAGAAATATATTAAATACAAATAAATGAATAAATCTGTGCTGTACTAACCCTGAAACACATCCAAACCCTTGGGCTTGGACAAAACTGCTGTATTGCATGTCAGTGACTGCAGATGCCTGAGAGGATGGTTGGTTTTGCCTTTGAGATATTTTCTTACTTCTTGTGAGTAACTCACTCAAAAGTGAATTTCCTGTGAGCTGCACAGCCCATATTTTAAGTTGGACCATTCTAAACATGCCCTCCTAATTTGATGAGAATCCTTTCAGATGGTTTTATCTAATGCTATGCCAGAAATATAAATTTAATTTTATTTATGTTATACACACATTTTAGAAAAAACAGAAGGAATTATTCAATGGATACTTTTGGGCTGATAAGATGCCAGGTCATTTATATCATTTAAAATACTTTCTGGTATTTTCAAGTATTTTCTGCTGATGCTGGTTAACCATTACAATATGAAATCAAACTTGGAGAAGTATAGACAAGAAAGGAATGAGAAGCAGTTGAGGCCATTGGCTGTGGAGACATCTGAGGCGTTTCCTTAGGCTCACTAACCACACATCTCCTTCTGTCATTTTTAGCCTCACTCACAGTAAGCCTTGGCTCATTTCACCCCTTAAATCTCTGCTGGTTTTTCCCTCTGTCTCTTCTATATCATTTTCTTTATTTGTGCGATTCTTCTTTCTTTTTTCTTTTCACTTGAATCGTTGTCCTGTCTGTTCATCCATTTTTTCCCCTTTCATTTCATTTTCTGACTGTAAAGAGCCCCACTGGGTGAAAAAGAAGTTTATGCATTAAATTGCATGATCTCTTCTTCTGTAATCTATAAGACTTCAGAGGCCAGCAGCCACCCTTATGTGTCTACTTACAAATGTGTCCATTTATTGAGTGCTTACCACATGCCAGGCTCTCCTGTAAGTGCATTATACATATTATTTCATTTAATCCTCAGTACACCTATGCAGTTGCCACAACTATTGACCCCATTTTATGAGTTGAAACAGATTACATGAGTGGTAGACCCAAGAGTTGAGCCCAGGCTGTGTGACCCTAGAGCCTTTAACAGCTGTTTGCTCCTGCTCCGTATTCTGGCCAGAGGGCTGCTGACAGCTGGTGCCAGGCCTGACGGGACACTGTGGATTTCTTCCCAAAGGGAAGGTCTGTTGTTTTAGGGGGAAAGAATAATACAATCTTATTCTGCTGGGTCCCCTCTTCACTTAATAATGGAGGTGCCTCAAAATATAAAGGCATTTGGAGACTCCGAAAATGTATTTACTACATATAAGCCCTATGTTGTTTAAAGCATTTACCTTCAATCAGTCAGCCTTGTAAAAATTTATTTAATCAACAAAGTCAGTCAACCTCAAGTTTCCCTGATATTTTCAGTGGCTCCCTGGGTATTCTTTCGCAGTGCCTCCACCCCCGTGCTTCCTAATGAGCCTCGGCCTAGCCCTAGAGAATGTTTCTGGGAGGTGCTCCTCTGCCCCCAGTGTTATGTGGCTCCTCTCCTACACCCAGGAAGGACTGACGGCTCCCCTCGTTGCTCCTGTTGTGCCCATACACAGCTCTTCTTCTTTCACGGCACACAGGACACAGTGCTTCCCAATGCTTTTCACTTGTTAGACTGTGAGACCCTCTGGTCAGGCATCATGTCTAATTCACCTGCCCACTCAGTACCCAGCCTGGGGCTGAGGAGATGCAGAAGAAATGATTTTGAAGGTCGGTGTGTCGTCCAAAAGGGCCACCATTGTCCACACAGAAACTCTTTGTCCCGGAGTTGACCTGACTCAGGGATTCTCTGTGTCATCCTAACGAAGCTCACAAGAGACTGATGGATGTGGTCAGATGCCACTTTACTCAATTACGATAAGAAAAACTAGAAATATAAGTTCAAGTAACGTGGAAAACCTCCCTCTGCTGCTCAGCTTGTCAGTGTACCATCAGAGTAGGGGGATTCTGGTATGATGCAGCATTACATGGCAGGAGGTTCTAGGGGGTTGGTGTGTCCATTTTCCAAATCAGGAGGACAAGATATTCGGGTTGGACCCACAGGACCCTTCTCCCATGGATGGTTTTTAGAGCGTATTGCTATATGTTGGTCCACCAAACTTCTTGCATCCTTTGCTGACACATTCTCCTTTTAATGGTACATTGTTCTGAAGAATGAAGAATCCTGTGTGCTAGCCTGTGAGGACCAGGACCATAGTATATGAATGGGGGGGAGTGAATGCCAACCCCAGTGGGAGAAGACATGCAGAGATGGTGAGGATACATGTCCCGTCCTCAAGGAGCCTACAGTCCAGTGGGAGCAACAGGCACACCGGCACCACTTTGCACGTGGTGGCGGGTACAGTGGGGAAGGTAGGCCGCTTTGTTCTGACCTGGCCTGAGTTGTTTCTTTTGCATTATTTCTACGGGGCTCTTTCAGGCTGTCACTGCATTTACACCTAAGAAAAGTACACAGAAAAAAACATCTACTGAAGGCAGAAAGAACATGTGACTCAGTAGAGTTTCCAAAGGCTAGAAAGATCAGATTGCATTGTGACTGCCGTGTGCATGTGTTCAAGGGGGTCAAGTGCTGTAACTTTCCTAATAATATATCCTCAGAATTTCCTCAATAGCAGGATTAGTATTGAATCCCAGGGGGATAGTTGCCAGAACCCATTTGCTCAAGTTATTTAAAACTCAGACTCGACAGACTCCCCTCATTTACAGCACAGTATGAACCTGGCGGCAACTCAGTCAAGGTAGCAGGACGCGCAAGTAAGTGGCTTCTAGCTGCCGCGCCTCCGGTGTTCTATGAAAAGTTGCTTTAAAACTGTAACTCACAGGCATTACATTTAGCTTAAGGAGGTTTAAAAAGCTGCACTTGAATTCATCAGAAGGTGTGTGTAATATATATGACAATTTAGTCCGACTCAAATTTTAAATCAGTGTTTTAAAATAAGTATTATTAGTGCCTGAATGCTGCAAAGTTTTTAAGGTATCATAGCTTGGAACATTATTTTTTAAATGCTCCAATGGCTCTTAATTGAAATATTTCTTCTTACTTATTTTTTTGCAGGGGCTTATGAATTATTGTTCTGTTGCTAATCAAGCAAAGGTTTGTTAGGTTTTAGAGGCTGTTCCTTTCTTTTCTTTTATTCTTATTTAAGAATTTTAGCAATTATTAGGTCCTCATATATCACATCTCAAAAATCGGTTTTCGCTACACAACTGAGAGGTTCAGACAGGATTTAAATTGTCAAAAAAATCGGGTCCACTCTAATGCTTTTTGAATCATGCCAGTAATTTGACCCTGTAGTTTAAGAATGTACAGAATATGGATGTAAAAGGAATTGCAGGGCTCCGACATCTACTCTGATGTGAATGATTTACCAGAATGGCCCATGGAAGGAGAGCCACCTCTTTGTCATAAGGGGCCTCACGTGTGTGCTCTTTGAAAGAGAACATGTAAAACCTTCAAGCAGCCTGCGTGTGCTTTATTCAATTCCTTATTAGAGTTTCACACCTGAAAACTCTTTGGACAAAAGCAAGCGAGGCTTCTGGTGCAGAGTGAGCATGAAAAGCTTTGCTGTACCTGGGTAACCACCGAGAACAGTCTGATGTCCCGGCCAGCCCCCTCCTCAGCTCTCCTGCCAATCCCAGCAGGACCAATGGTGAGGAAGCAGTTCAGTCCTGATGGGCACAGCGACAATAGGTCACAGCAACTGACTACAGTGCTCCTGGGAAGCGGCTTGGGACCCAAATGTGGCTCCATTGCTTCCACATGCAGCAGGAAGCGGAGGGCTCTTGGGCCATCTCCAGCACCCCGTCCAGTGACATGCCAGTCAGGGCACTATATTTCTCAGTTTTCCTTAAAAGGAAAGTGAAAAAAAATGTCTTGAAAAACCTCTGCATAACTTCTCAGGAGGACCTCAGATCTTGCAGCAGCGCCTGCCCCTTTGTAAAGGCAGATGAGCAATCTCCTCCCCATGTTTGAATCTGACCTCCAGCATTTGCACACTGTGATCCAGGATATGCTGCTTAGCTTCTGTAAGTTCCCCTTGCTTACCTGCTGTCTGATTAACAGCATGTGCCACTGTGATGACAACTGAGGTGTACCCACATGCAAAGTGATTAGCGGGGTGCCTGAAGGGAAGGGAGAGCCCAGCGCATGCTAAGTGCAGGGATTAAGACCTGTGATAATGACCCAGCTCTTTGGGGTTGTTACCCTGGGATATTCTTAGCAGACTCCTTGGTGCATTCTTTATGGCAGTTAAATCCAACACATAAGAGAATTAATATGTCAGCAACAAGTCCAGACAAGAAGGGCGGAGATTTGTGAGTTTCTAGGCACCAGCTGAATTCTGACAACCAGACAGGTGAGAACAGGAGGACTTGATTTCTTTGTCTTGAGGCCTGGAAGTCAGGAAGAGCCCTCTGAAACTGTGGCATTTAAGTTCTTGTGCAGAACAAGAGGACTACTAAGCAGAGAGAAAGGGTGAGGTGACATATGGCTAGTTGGTGGGTAAAACAGGTCTCCTGATTCCCATTGCCATGTTTCCTTGATTGCATCAAACGGCCTCTGTTAGTGTCTCCTTGGATTCTCTAGAAAATATTTTGGATGGTGCACTGATACACCTGACTGTAATAAGGATCATATGAAACCACATTCATCCATTAAAAAAATAATCAAATCATTGCTATGTTCAAACCTCTGTATGGGTATCTGAGCACCCAATATCTCTCTGCTAAACCATCTCCCATTTTGGCCAACAGCCTCCCAATCAGACATCTGAAGCCCCAGCAACATCTTTATTCCTCCTCATCTTATTCCTACCCTCTCATCCCACAATCCCCACTCACTGGACGTCTAGATTGTGGTAGCATCCTTTTAATTTGGCCCCTGACCTAGGCTTGGCACTGGGCACTAGGAAGGAAAAACCTGGGGTTAAAAATGTAAGCAAGACCTTGGCTGAGGGCTTAAGACTATATATCCTGAGTAGGATTGAGTTCTTATTTTTTGTTTATTTCTAAACAAAGACATCAGTAAAAAGCACCTGGATTTTATCAGCTAGAAATAACCAATACCAACTACTACCAGCAATCTGTGTATTTCTATATATTTCACATAGTTTTTAACAAATAAAATTATGCCATATGATTAATTTGAAACCCTTTATACATACCTCATGTGTGTTTTCATGAAAATAATATATACTTACCTTATTTTAATTAATGCATTATTATATATATAATTGCATCATTTGTCCCTTAGTAATCAGTCCTTCATTGAAGCATCTTTATATTGCTACTAATATTTTACTGTAAATTGCAAAATGCATAGATCTTTTTACACTTCTTGGAGTATTTTCATGAAATAAATTCTTGTAAAGAAAATTGCTAGATCAAAAAGAAGTTTAATATTAAGGCTTTTGGTGAAATCATCAAATTGCCCCTTGGAAATTTTGTACCAACTTAACACTCCCAAAAGCAACCTATACACATGCCTATACTCTTTTCCTACTCTATCACATGGCTATTAATATTTATTATCTTTGCCAGTCTGATAGGTGAATGATCTCACTATTGTATTAACTTGTATTTCCTTGAGTGCTAATGAGACTGAACATCTTTTGCATATTTTTGGCATTTTTTTGCGAGTTGTCTAGTCATATCCTGTACCTGCTCTTTTATTGATTTATTTTCTTATTTGTCTATATTAATTCTGTCATATATACATCATGAACATGTTCCCCTTTGATGTTTGTCTGGGTGTTTTGATTACTGTAACAGAAATTTAAATTTTTGATTTCACCAAAATTTAAAATTTTGATGTCACACTTCTTATTTACAATTTCTGACCTTAGCTCTTTTCTTAGAAAGGCTTTTCCTATTTCCAGACTGGCAGATACTCATCTGTATTTTTTAAAGTATTCTTAAGGTTCCATTTATTATATTAAGATCCTATTAATCTGAATTTATGTTGGCATAAGGTGTAAGACATATGAGTGTATTTGTGGCTTGCATTCACTCTAATTTATTGATAAATTCATCATTTCTCTACTGGTCTGAAGTGCTGATATGATCATGCACTATAGTCATACATATGTGAATCTACTAAGGATCTTTGAAATGGGGAGATTAAAAACAAAGACACAGAGAGATCCAGGTATAAAGTCATGATAAGGGTGGTAAGGGGAATGGAAAGGAAGGGGTAGATAAATAATGGATAAATCTTGTCTCCTTTTTGAAATATGAAGATAACAAGGAGAGGTCAAATGTAACTATAATTTTTGTGAACCAGGCGAGTGGGGCAATGTGCCATGTGCAAAACTGTGAAAAGCAGAAGAAGCTGGCTGTGAATAGAAGGTAACGGTCAATTTGATCATCAAGATTTGGAGCTTGTGGTCCCAACAGAGCACCTATGTGATGAGGATGTGCATGTGTGTGAGACACAGAGAACAAAATCGAGAGAGTAGATTAAACCAAGATTCAGTTAACTTTATTGAGCATCTACTGTAGTTAACAGGCAACTCTGCATTAGCCTTCATGGTCCATCAGCACTTGAATATTTCACTCTTCCTCAAAGAAGGAAAACACTGGCCAGCCTCCCATGGGGTCTGAGGAATGACACATTGGCTTCTCCCCTGCGACCTTTCTTCCCCTCCTGCCCAGCCTGAGATCCTCACATCTAAGGTCCCTGATTGCCCTCTTCGCAGAGCAAGAGAGGAGGTAGAAGTCCCATCCTAGCAGCCCCTCTGCGAGAAGGTAGGAAGCACTGGAGGGGACGGAGGGTGGGATGAGGCCTCTGCAGGCCCTTCACTCTCCTGCTATTTTCTGCCCACCTATTCCAAGCTTACTGCTAGTCCCAGCAGAGGTCTTGAGTTCGGCTCTGTGAGGCCATGCTTTTTTTTTTTTTAGGTAAGCAAATCTTCACCTTTCAGGCCATACGTGACTTATTTTCTTGGTTGGCATGCAGCCACCTACTACATAGTTCCCCAAAGTGGATTAATACACATAATCAGCAGTCAGCTAGAAGCATTGTGGCCATACAAGCACAGCCTTCTTTTAATAAATTTAACAATGTATAGGGAAATATGAGTAGGCCAGGAGATAAAATCCTGGCAGACAGTGTCTTAACACCTAATTAATTAAAGCAGAGCAAAAAACAATATTCTTAGATTAAAGCTGATAGAGTTGTTATTTTGTGCCTGTGGACACTTCAGGACCCATCTGCGATTTGTAGTTAATACAAGAAGGGAAGATAGTTTAAATTTGTGAGAGATACTTTTTAAAATAGATATGAGTCCTCACAATATACATTAACAGGAATCAGAGTTTCCTTTCAATTTGCTACTTTATTACATTAATTTTAGCATTGATTTAAACTCTGCATCTAAAAGATTTGTAAAGAAAGCTAGTTGCTAGTTTTGCTATGGCAGATGATAAGTAAACATACTATTCGTGATAGCTTTCAGATGAAAGGATGATAGGGATAAGGAGAGTTAAAAATGGTTCTAAGAGGGAAAACATAAAAATGGAATAAAAACCTTGGGAAACTCAGAAGTGGAGCTAGGAACTCTCCCTTTACTTGCCCAAGTATGAGAAACCTGCGGTCATGCAGAATTCCTAGCTGAAGGTGAGCCAGAGGTGAGCTGGAGAGTGCTTGAACCTGGCAGGCTTTTTTTCTACCCTTCTTGTACCACAACCAATGTGGGCAGCCAACAGGATTGCCTGTAGGAGGCGGCAGAAGCTGCACATTGGTAGCTGTACAGGTGCTAGAATGGACACCTGAGCAAAAACAGTGAGCTTGTAGGAATAAAACAGGGTCTTTCAGGCCAGAGAATAAAACCTTCTGGAAACTGTCTCTGTTAGGACAGTTAAGCTCTTGCAATGACATAAGAAATAATTATTTGATTAAAAAAAAAGATGATTCAATTTGTTGTATCTTACCAGAGATGGAAGTTCTAGTTATTTTTTTTTAATTTTTAATTTTTTTCCTTTTTTTTAATTGTGAAATGATTATCACAGTAAGTTTAGTTAACATCCTTCAACATACATAGTTACAAATTATTTTTTCTTGCGATGTGAACTTTTGAGGTTTTTTCTCTTAACAACTTTTCAATATACAAGACATTATTGCTCCCCATGCACCGAACAAGTTCCAATACAGTGAACAAGCTCCCACAAGGTGAACCATGCAAGGAACATAGTGAACAAGTTCTCACAAGGTGAACAATGCAAAGGCAGTCATATCAGAGAAACGAATTCAGTTACTATAATCAATCGAGTCAACTATGATTATTCATATGATTTTTATACTTAAATTATAAGTGAATCCCACATTTCCCCCTTTTTTGTTTTAATTGACACAAATGCATATGCATATATTTGTGGAAGGTACCAGAATAATGATTAGCTGGGCTCAGCCTGTGACATAGCTTGTCACAGGCAATGTCTCTCTCGTCTGGAGGGGTGAGGTTCTATGCCTCACCTCAGTTGAAGTTCTAGTTATTTATAAAATGTCGCTTTTACAAAAAGAAGAGCTTGGAGGAACAAGCTGAATCTGTCACCTTCCCAGGAGCCTAAAGTCCCCAAGTTCTGACATCAGCAGCTCCCCATCTCTCTGGTGGATGCACCACTACTTAATTGCAGGTGGGAGCCACTCTTAAGCACTGAATTAATATTTTCCAATCAACCTTGCTCTCCAAAGAATGCTAGAATTATACATAAGGCAGAGTTGAATATTTGGGGGCCCACATTTGAGATTTAAAAATTCTTAAGTTTCTGAAATACTTATTATACATCCAATAATACAAAAGAAAATGAGTAGAATTTGACCTATCATATTTCCATTTTTCATGATCAACATCATAAAAAAAATCCTTTTGGCATGTTTCTAAGCATGACGAACCAATAGAGTATTAAGTGAGGAGACATTTAACTTAAGCTGATTAAAGAATTCAGAATTTTATGTGCAAATGAGTATAAGTTTATGTATACATATTTACATGTGATATGTTTCAGTTACATATTAGACTTGTTAATGGAAATTGTCCATGTAGTGAATGCTGGCAAATAACATCCACTTCCAGGATTACCATGAGGAAAATGGATTTACATCTTATTTATATGTGAGAACAGTTTTATTTTCACTTACAATGAAATGTTGAACTCTTAAAATCTGATAAAGATAAAACCATCACTTTGGCAACGTTTACGTACTAAGAAGATATTTATTTGAGGCTAAAAAATTAGTATAATTATTTTATTAATTGAAACAGCCTCACTTTATAAGTGAATTAAGGTATAATCATGTTTGTTTCTCTTACAGCTTAAATATTGTCATTTTAATACTACACATGTGTATAGTGTGCTATATATATATTTTAAATGTAAGTAATTGGAGAATTCTGCACCTGAGACTTTTCTTACAATAAGGCCTAAATCAGAGAGAGAAATCTGTAAGACAAAGGGGCCCCCAAGGGAAAGGAAACAGAAAATATTAGCTTGAAATGTAGCTGATTCAGACCTTTCCTCACACCTACCTCTTGCTTTTTAGGTCTGTAGGCAATTTAGGAACACACAGACTTATATCCTTCATAATTTATGAATACCATGTTCTTAATTTTCCACTTTGTTTTACAGGAACTCAAGGAAGCATATTGAACACATTATACACATTCAACAGCCGAAAGGTGTTACAGAGAGGTCCCGTGGCATATTTTCTTCATTTTTCTCTAAAGAGAACTGGAGAGCTGATGAAATGTACTTAGACCATGAGTGTAATTCTTTTGCTGAGAGACGTATTAAAACATGAGATATCTATTTACTGTTCTTTCTTTCTTTTTCTAAACTAAAATGACATGGAAATAGTCCTAGAAAAAAATTTAAGAAACGAGTATTGCTTTTTATTGAAAACAATTTCTCATCTAAGTGTTGGTACCTCCTTATTTTCTTTATCTCATAACAACCTCTTCCTATAGTAACGGTCCCCTGGCTGTCATGGCCCATCAGCAACTCTGGTGGCTACCATCTTCCCAATATACCACCTTCCAGATGCGTCTCTTCCACCGGCCAGGTTGTGTTGTGCCTTTGCGTGTCTTTCTGCATTAAAGACATTAACCTCACTGGGTGGATATTGAAAAGTCTTTCTGTCCTGACACCAGTAACTTCCTTCCCTCTGTTTCTTCCCAACCATGGAGTCATTACTGGGTCCCATGTCCACCCGTCCATTGGAACTGGGAGTAAATACAGAAGAGTTCAGCTGGATTCAGCAAACAGTTATGATATGTGTGTTCTGTGCCAGGACCTGTGGTAGGTACTGGGGTGCAAAATGAAGAGATAATCTGTTTAGTCTTAAGGAGCTTGTGCTCTAATAATCTGTCTCATATCATCAGCATTTTCCTATCCACTTTGCTTGCTCCTTCCCTATGCAAGCTTTCTTACCTCCTGGGCTTGCTTCATACCCTTCCTCTCTTTGTTCCTTTATGCTGGTAATATCTTTCTTTTTAACCATAGTCAGCACCATTCCCTAAGTAGTCAGGAATACAGGTTGCAACTCAACTCTCCAGAAAGGAGCTGAATAAGAGAGTAAGCTGAGTTACTGAGCTTAGTAAGAGAAGTTTTAGCTGTCTATTTAACTTTTTATTTTTCTAAATTACTAGATCACAAGCAGCAATAAAACAAACACTCCATCATATTACTCTAAATGTTAATTTGGGGGCAACAGGGACCCCTTAATTTCTTGATTAATTTAAAATTAATTTTGCGATTGATTGATGATATTTGTTCCTAGTTATTTTTTAAAAAGTCAGAATAATAGTCACATTTGAAAACAGTTTAGTGGGAAAAGCGAATGGTTTATGACAGATTTGTATGTCTTTAAAATTATTTTGAAGAAGCATGAAAATTGGGCTTGGAAAACCAGAGTGCTCATATTCTTGCCTGAATTTAAAAAAAAGAGAAATTTGAGAGATTTTTCTTTTATCAAACCTTCCAACAGCAAGAATTTAGATTTATTTTGGAGAAAGTTAGACTCTCAGATCTGTGGAAAGAGAAACAGAGAACATGGATAACATTGCAGGAACAAAAGTGTTTCTCTAGATCATTCAAATTATTTAAGGCAATAATTTCTTTTCTCAGAAACATGCATATTCAGGCCTGGTTACCTTAGGAGATGGTCCCTCTTTCCCTTTCTCTTTCTCCTCACTTCTCTTTCCCTTTCTTAAATTCATCTATAACTCCCTCCTCTTCCACCCTTCCCACTAAAAATCACTGTAACTGTACTTTTCAGATACTAGAAAAATTAAACCCTGACTGCTGAATAAGTGACTACTTTTTAACATCTCTGAAAGTACCCTGAACTCCGTCTGTCTCTAATTAGAAGAGATACTTTTCTAAACAAACAAAAACCCCACATTTAACTGATTCATAGTTTTTCTGCCTCCCCCTTTATTATTGCTGTAATACTATTATTTCCATTGTTCATTTTAAGCATGCAATATTTCAACTGCATTAGATTAAAGAAGCTTTTTGTGATCTGGTCTTAAAATTTAGCCACCAGCTATAGCAATATGTTACGAAGAAATATGTTTTTAGACTAACAAATAATTTGCTACAATATGGCCCATTTTAAACTTGAAAATGTTGCTAACAACAGATATTCATGTGTGCCATTTTGTATCCAGACTCATTAGTTTATAGTTTCACCCAGAATGTGGCTTTTTAGGATTTTTTTGTATTTATAGCTCATGTTATTACTTAACTGGTAGTAAGCCAGTTCCTGTTCAACATCTGAAGGACATAGTTATTAATCAGGCTAGCTTATAAATCATTTCTGATTAGTTCATGATAATTGGTGGCATTACATATTACTGTGTCAAGCAAGTAGACCAGTACTTCTGAACTTTACAAAATCCAGACTGGACTCACTCACTGTGATTCCTTGCCCTCTACCATCTTTTTCAGGATTTCCTTCACTTCTGTGTTCCTCAGGCTGTAGATCAGGGGATTGAGCATGGGGATCACAAGACTGTAAAACACAGAGACCGCTTTGTTGTACTTCCATGAATTCCCGGCTTTAGGCTGCCACAGATACATGACAAACAGCGTTCCGTAGAAGATGCTGACCGCAGTGAGGTGGGAGGCGCAGGTGGAAAACGCTTTGCACTTGCCTTCAGAAGACTGGATTTTTATAATGGAGATGAGGATGCAAATGTAGGAAATGAGGACTGTCAGCAGGGATCCAGTGAGGTTCACTGCAGAGAAGATGAGGAGCTGCTTTTCTTTGTTGTGGGTGTCAGAGCAGGAGAGGGCCAGGAGGGGGGGGTCAGCACAGTAGAAATGGTGGATGATGTTGGAGTCACAGAAAGACAACTGGAAAGTCAGAACTGTCTGTATCACAGAGTTTAGGAAGCCGTAGGTATAGACCCCTATCACCAGCTCCCTGCAGACACGCTGGGTCATAATGGCTGTGTAAAGCAGGGGGTTGCAGATGGCCATGTAGCGGTCATAGGCCATTGTGGCCAAGAGGAAGCATTCAGTAGTGGCAAAGGCACTGGAGAAGTACAGCTGGGCAAAACAGCCTGAAAAGGAGATGGTCTTTTTCTTCACCAGTAAATTCTGCAGCATCTTAGGCCCAATGGAAGAGGAGTAACAAACATCAATGAATGCCAGGTGGCTGAGGAAATAGTACATGGGGGTGTGGAGCCTTGAATCCACCTTGATGAGCAGGATCATGCCAAGGTTTCCTGCCAGGGTGATGAGATAAATTGCCAGGAACACCACAAAAAGGGGAAGCTGAAGCTCAGGACAGTCTGTGAATCCCATGAGGACAAACTCAGTCACTGTGGTAAGATTGCCTCTCACCATTTTGTTCTTTCTCTGGTTGGAAAAAGAAGAAACGTGATCTCAGGGATTAGGTACTGAAGAACGAAGACTTCTTACCTGTTGGTTCCAGTAGCAGATGATAAAATTTGGCTTCACTATCCCAGTGGTTAAGGGCTGTCATTGGCCGTGGGGGACCATGTCACTGTCACTGCGCTCATTCATTTTCTCCTTTGACGGTGACTGACAAATTGACCTCCAAGTAAGTTGCACAAAGTTACACCCCCAACAATATTGTACAAGAATACTGGTTTTCCCACAAACCCCAAATTTTATGAAATTGTAAACTTTTGTCACCACGATGGAAAATTTTGATAACTCAGGTCCTCTCCATTTGTGTGTTTTTTAAAAATTATGAGCAGATGTTAGCATTTCTTCAATTATTCGCATGTGTGTTTCTTTTTTATGATCAGTCAGTTCAGTTCCTTTGCTAATTTTGCTATTAGTTTGTTGATCTTCTGAACATTATATTTACCAGGGCTCTTTGTTTGTGAAGGAAACTGACCATTTTTTTGATATATATTGAAATTATTTTCAGATTGTCACTTGTGCCTTAATGTTGGTATGAGTAGTTTTTTCTTTGTGCTATGCAGTAAGTTTTAAGTGGTTTGATGTCAAATTTATCAATCTTTTTCTTTTTGAATTCCGATCTTTGTAACATGGTTAGATAAGCCTTCTTCAATTTAAGATTATTTTAAAAATTATCTCTTGTTTTATTCTAGAACTTGACTGGATTTCATTTTTACATTACAAGCTTTAATCTGTCTATAGTTTAATTTTGCTATAAAGAATGAGGTAATCAACCCTTTTTATTTATTTCTCTAAATAGCCAGCCAGGTGTTCTAATGCCATTTGTTGGTGAAATCATTTTCCAGCTGATTCTGTTGATTTAAAACTCCAGCTTTATATAATCAAACATTCATAAGTATTTGGGTCAATTTCTGATTCTTTATCTTGGTAGTCTTTTCTAAAACAAGGACTAAACATTTAAATACAATAAGCATATAATTAATTTTAATATCTTGGAGCAAACTTTTTGACTATTCTTACATATATTTTTCCAGGTAAACTTTGACATTATTTTATCAAGTTCAAATATATATATATATAATCTTTTTTTTGTATTTAGAATGCTATTGCATTGAATTAATATGTTAATTTTGGAAGAACTGACATCTTTACAGTCAAATCTTTTCAATTACTAAGGTATGTATTTAAGACTTTCTTAAATAGAATTTTAAAGTTTTCTTTAAACTTTACAGATAAACATCCTACATATTTCTTTGAAGTCTATTTGCAAGTGTTTTACCTTTTTGTAGCTCTAGTAAATGAAATTATCTTTTTCATTTTGTGGTTTATTTGAGAATTGTCTACATATAGGAAAGCTATTGATATTTCTAAATTAATTGTATAAGCACCTTCCTTACCATAGTTTATCATTTTAAAATAGTTTTTAGTTGATTCTCTTTTTTTCCCAATACAAATTTATATAATATGAAAAGGTTATGAATGTCCTCCCTCATTTCTATATAATATCTCTTATTCCTTTGTCTTCTCTACTTGCATTGGCTAGTACTTCCAGAACAATATTAGACAGTACTAACAATGGTGGTAATTTTTGCCTTTCAACTTCTTAAAGTATGCTTCAGGAGTGCAAAGATACTCTCAGGCATTATACACAGAGATATTAGCCTGTACAAAGTAACTGATGTTTGAGAAAGGCAAGACAGTAGAGAACTGCAAATATTTAGTGTGGTTAGAAAACTGGCTCCCTAGGAGCAAGCCTGCCTTTGACATTGGCAGGGCCCAGGGCAAGAATAACAAATGAAGACCTATATATATATCATATGCCTAAACATGTAAAGTTAAAAATAAAGGTAACAAATTAATAAAATGTGTTTTAGTATCTCTCCCTAATGAATATACCTTTATACTAACTTGGAAGGCAGAATTCTAGGGATCCTCAGAATTCTATGTTGGAATGAGGTAGCATGAGGAGATTCTATTTCCAGCCCTTGCATGTAGTTGCACATATGTGGACTTGACACCGTGCATGTACACAGTCTGTCACACTCCTGCCAGCAGCAGCCCTTTGCCTATCCTTAAGGCCGGGGTGGGTGGCTATCAGCGGTGCTGTTCACCTTTACAAAGGTGATCTGGGAAAGAGACTCTTGTAGCTTCTGGGAATAAATCTGGGGCCATTTAGGCAAGGAATTTTACAGTCCTATTACCTGGAAAGTGATTTAAAAGGGGTGGATATGATGGACTCAGGGGGGAGGCATCCTTTTGACCTTGTCCCATGGGGTGTGATGCAGTAGGAAGAGGCTCAGAGTTGCCCTAAAGAATGTGGCCATGGCAGAGTCCCTTTTGTTTGAATCTAAGAGTAATAGTTCCTTTATGTGAGTGATTAAGAAACTTGGCTAGAAATGCATGTGTGGGCTAGATAATTGGGGTCCTCATCCATTATAAGGAGTATGATCTTTATCCTGTAAGGAGTAGGAAGCCTTTGAAATGAACTGAGATGGTCATTGGAAGATGGGAAAAAAAACCTCAAAAGGTGAAAGATGGATTAGAGGAGAGCATTTTAGGAGGGAACAAGTGAGCAAGGAGTTGAGTCTGAACAGCTCAGAGCATGTTGGGGGACTGTGAGAATCCTTTCGGGTAGGATCAGGTATATATGAAAAAGATGAGTGAGAAACAAGCTCGGTGTGTGTGTGTGTGTGCGCGCGCGCACCATATTCTGAGAAGCTTTGCATGCCAGGGAGAGTTTAATGACTAGTTCAGTAGTGAATGTGCACCCATTAAACATCTGAGCACTAGAATGGCTTGACCAGTGCTCTGCTTTGAGAAACTGATCTGGCAGCATGTGCGGAACAGATCGAAGGGAGAGAGGGACCGCAGCTAGAATGTTTTCCATGTAAGAGATGATAAGGATTTTAAATAGGGAAATGATGGCAGGAAGGAGGAAAGGAGATAGGAATGAAAGATACCCCAAAGGCAGAATCTGTGTCACTTGGCAATTGAC
Organism: Smutsia gigantea; assembly: GCA_032199065.1. Taxonomy (NCBI): domain Eukaryota; kingdom Metazoa; phylum Chordata; class Mammalia; order Pholidota; family Manidae; genus Smutsia; species Smutsia gigantea. Next base: position 170,490 of record JAVSCE010009247.1, read on the forward strand.
TGGGACTCTCAGTTTTCCAGTCTGGGAAATGAGGATAATGATAACCTAAGAACTGAGTGTTTAATTTTACCTTGTGTCCCTCCTAAGAACATCTGACACAATTTAACACAATCAAACACCAAAACCAGTATCATAGAATTCAAAAATTGAAAACATAATTGAGGGGGAAAAAAGAAGCAAATTAATTAATTAATTAATTTAACAGTGTTGGTATGGGGTAGTGCTTTTAGAGAGACAGAAAGTCTGGGCTAAGAGAGGAGAAGGAGGGAGGGTGTAGAATTCAGGTGGAGGGGTCGGTGGGTGTCTGTCGCACAGTCAGAGCTAGTACGCTGATTTGAGAGTCATCGGCAGAGGGTGGTAAAAGCTGTGGAAACGGATGAGTTGCAGGGAGAAATAGGTAACAGCAAGGGTTCAAGGAAAGACCTTTGGGAAAAGTGCATTATTTTTAAGGGCTGTGGAGAGGACCAGTGGTCTTAAGTCATTTTTGATGTTCAGGCTGGTTCATAATCAGGGAATTGTAAGCAACTTTTAAAATATGGCATTTCTGAGACATATGGTGGATATGACCTGTTTCGTTTTGGTCTTATCTTTCTCAGTAACAGCTTAAAACAGCCTAAAATTAGCAAACTTTGAGATCTCCAGGCACTGCATGCAAACAATCTTACTGAGTAAAATGTTTGTTTTTCTGGATCCTGTGCCATCTAATGGAAGGAAAACATTATTTTGGATTCATTCCTAGAAATGGCCAAATCTTCCTGCCTCCATCTGAGGCATAATGGTTCTCACCTCTGACTGCGATGTGGAATGGTTTAGTTAGTAATGCTGGAAGAGCCTGGAAGCCAGGGGGCAAACTCTAGCTTTCTTCAACAGCTCTTTGTGATAGATTTGTACTATGTTAGCTAATACTGGTATGATTGTACATTTGCTTATGAAATTTCTTATCTGTGGTTAATGCATTCTAATTTCTAGATTTTTACAAATTTCTTTTTGAATAGCTAAATATTTATTCATCATTTGTGCTATGGAGATGCTTTTCTGCATACCAAAAAGCTCCTAATCGAATGCTCCTTCACCTTTAGTACATACTCTGTTTTTCTTCATGGGCAATTAAGTTTGAGGCTTGCTGATAACATCAATGTTTAGTGTACTAGATCTTAGACTGTACTGACAATAAATTCCAGGAAAAACAAACTAATAAATCTCTACTAATAAATAAATATTTGACTATAATTTTCTACCTAAGAAAAAATTTATGGACCCTTTTAAAAATAAAATACTGAGTATTGTGATTTAATTACTCTCAAACTTAATGATAATAACAAGTAATTATTTGAATACTTCTAATGTACTCATTCTGTTTTACATACATTATTTATTTAATACCTAATGATCATTTCTGCCATTTTCTTAATGAAAACTGAGACAGAAACATTCAGTAGTTTTTTCAAATTCACAAAGTAGCTGAAGTAGATGAGCCAGGATTTGAAACCAGGTAGCCTGATTCCAGAATCCTCAGCCTAAACTATACTGTCCATTCATGATTCCTTAGTATTTATTCATTTCATGATTTGTTTTCCTTTTTTTTTCTTGTAAACTTAGACTCTTATGAGAAAATTTTAGGCATGTTAGGATGATTTCAGTAATGCGTCTCCTTAGTTCATTCAGGCACTTCTGGCATTTATTGTTGTATTTACTATGTTCAGCTTTTGGTACTTCGAAGTGTTGTTTTGTGTTTCACCATTCGTTGTTTGCACAACTTGATTTAATAAACCTAGGAAATATTGTTAACCCCTGGGAAGGGAGGGGCACCTGGATTGCGTTAAGAATCTGATGAAAGCTAAGCATCTCTTCCTAAGAAAAGTTTCGCTTACACAAAACTGTGCCTGCCATTTCAGAGGCTTCATGAACTCCTCAGGTGCCTACTGTGGTTTCCTCACAGAACAACACAATGACAAAAAACCCAGCTTTTCTGAGGAAGAGTCAGCGGAGCCTTCCCCAGGTGCTTCCCTGACAGAAGCAAAGCCTAACTGGCCTACAGCCCTGGCCGCTTCGCAGTCCCAGCACTGAAACCCTCAGAAGTGAATACAACTTACCGAGCACTTATGGGGCAGTCAGACAGGATTCCCAATGCCCTGGAAGCATCCTCTAGGAGTCTTTCCAGTCAGAGAAACCGGCTTCTTCATGTCTGTCTGGAAGGCTTGGTTTTGTGTTCCTCCCTGACAAACTTAGTATTTATAAAGTTAAAGTGTAATGAGTCTGTTATCTCTTGTTATTCCAATGCTTCCTGGGTACCAAGGGAACAGTTTATACAGAGTTTCTGTGAGGTATTTTACATTTGATGTAAACCACCCTTGGGAATTAAAATCCCTGAGTCATCTGGTAACTAATGATGACTCAGGTTATACTGCTTGGATGGATAATCTCAGGATGACTCCCGAGGCCAGAAACTCTGGGGTGATGCTTGAAGACAGCCTTCCTGCCCTTGGCGGGGCAGAGGGGCAGCCTTGAGGCTGTGGCTGGTGTCGGGGCTCAGTGAGTGTTTATGGGGGACCAGGTAAGGTATGACTAAGAAGCACACATGGGATATTTTTGTTTACAAGGGAAAGGTGGCCTTGGCCAGCATATTCATCATGACAGATGGTAAGAGAAAAGCAGTCTTCATCTTTCCTACTGTTACATATTTCCTGTTGAATCAAATTAAGAAATAAAATCAAATTCAAAACCAGGTCGGCAGCTAAATGTTCTAACGGGCCCTTAGGCCTCGTCCTTCCTTTCTCCTTTCCCTATTCCCTTCATATTGAAGGGATTGAAATTGGGGCAGTCAGTACTACCTTAGAGGGCCACCATCAGTTTTTCAATTTATCAGGTCATTCCTCATGGCCAAAAGGGAACAGAGATTGGAATGTGATCCTCCAAGTCTCCAATTGTAGTGATTTAGCACAGCCCTTAAAGTATTGCTGCAAAGAACACTGCCCTCAACTCGGCACTTGAAGCAAGGCAGAGCTAAGGTGAGAGCATTCTTCAATTAAAAAGTCTGTGCTCTTTCTCAGCATTTTCCAAGTTCATTAATTCACACAAAAGAGGAGGAAACTGGCACAAAAATGTGTGTGTGTGTCAGACCCAGAGGCATGGTTCTAGAAGGCTTTCTTAGCGAATTTTGCCATATTAAGTAATGTGTAGCAGGTAAATTTATGAGTTTCCATTCTGGTTAGAAGGCTATATTTAGGCACATTTCTAGGCTATATATGAAACATAAGTTTGGTTTGCTAGTCACAAAGTCCATGATTTTGCAAATACCACATTTGATCACAAGCAGGTTACCTTGACCATGAGCAGGGGGACTTCTACTGTCGGAGACCCTTGGACAGTACACCTGTCTTGAGTAGTGGCTGAGAGGGCTGGAGTAAGGGCCGGAGGCAGAGAGTCAGCTGAACTACTGCCATTTATGTTACGTCTCGTGTCTGGTCCCAGTTCAAATAATGATCAATGTACTTTTTACCAAGAATTGGTTTCTCCATGGAGTTCTCATTCCATAATGAGCCAATAATAGGAATTAAATATCTAGGGGAGAAGCCAGAGGCTCCTAAAGGCTGAACTTGCAGAAAGCAGGTGACATTGTGCATTTTGTTTGGGCGAGTGCCTAACAGGGGGAAGATAAGGAGAGAAATGGACACTGGCAGAGCTGAGGAAAACTCACCCTGGCATTTTTGAGCCAGAATTTACACTATGCTCCACCGCTCAGCACACTGGGAAAGAGAAGTTCTAAGTCTAGGAGTATCAGATAGTCACATTGAGATTCTAAAGAGGAAGGCATCTTTAAGGATCTACTGGATCGTGAGGTTTAATTCTAGGTTTTAGGAAGGCCTTGTATTAGAGGAGGGTACACATATGATTCGTACATCCAGCTGGGCACGATGTACAAGAGCACGAGCAAGAGCATTCTCTAGGTGTGCAAGAATCTCTGTGATGTTCGCTCTGAGCGTGGTGAGCAGTACGAGTGTCAGAGGCATAACTCTGCTACTTTGTTCTGCCGCAGCCAGGAGCCCATATGGATTTGATGATTCTTCCACTGGCCAGTGAGCTGCTGAGTGCTCTGAACACCATGCTGGCCCCAGAGTTGCTGATGTGGGGCTGTTGCATTTGGTTTGAGGCTTAATAATACATTAGATTTCCTTTGGTGAAATGTTCCCTTGTTAATACAGTGTGGACTAAGTTAAGCAACCTGGAATGTCCACTTATGATTCTGTCCTTATGGTACCAAAATTTAAACAGCCCTGGAAGAAATGTTGGTGTCATGACCTGAGTGGAAAAGTTCAACCTTCAGCATAAAGGAAGGCTTTTCCCCCCTGTATTTACTGTTTTTGTATTTGCGAGCCATGCTTATGCTATTTCTTTGCATAAAACAGCTTAGCTGTCTGGTTTGAGGAAGGTCTCTTCTCTTTAATACCTGAGAAAAGAAACATTCTGGACGGTGATTGCATTAGGGATAATGCCTATTGATTGCATCTGTCTGTGATTGATCTGAATATCAACATATTGACTTATAGGATTTGTTCAGTAATGTGCTGTAACAGAAAATTATTTTCCAAGAAAATGATTCACATGTACTTGGAAATTTCAGTGAACTTGATATATATTTTCCTTCAGATAGAAAGCCCATGGATGAGAGTAACTCAGAATTTTTGGCATTTACTACAGATTTTGGGAGTTTACTTCAAAGCTCAAAATAAAGAAGGTATGTTATGTGATCTGAGAAATGAATGCCTTCCGTTTGCCCCCTGTAGACCCCATGGAGTGTAACAGAGAAGAAAACAAATGGGATGAAGAAAATTTTTATTTAAGGAAACAAGAGATAAACAACCACTAAACAAATTTTCTGATATAGGCTGTTATTCTTGTTTTATGTAGAACATTTTGGTTTTCTTCATTTGATAGTTATTTTTATAATTCAAACATATTATCCCAGTTTCTGAGGCTAGGTGACACCAAACAGATTGGGCCCCAGTTCAGCTTTAATTATTATCAGCAAATCCTGCTTTCCTTTGAAGTACATTCAACAGCCTTTTTCTTTGGTGCTGTCTCTGGGAAATTTCACTTGATGCCAATATTATCCAGCTGTGAAAAATACACTATTGTCCTCAGAGTCTTTTATGATCACCCACTTCTCATTTTTTAAGACTTTGGGCCTAGGACTTCTTGGTCCTTTCCCCATATCAGTCCTTGAGCCCTGTCAAAGCACTGGTGGTATCACTCGCCATGTGGTTCTGCCATTAGATAAGGTGACCTCAAAATGTCTCATTCTTCTTACAGTATCTAATAGCTTCCACGATCTTCAGTAACACGGTCTCAGTCAGATTTCATTTACATTTAATAACCACCACATCTGTGGATTTCATCTATTAGAAGCTATCTTTATCTATGTTCTAATTCAATTTAAACAGTACTTGAATTATTTTTGTTTTTTGAAGACTTAAAGAAGCTAATTATGAAAACATCTAGCCATATCATTTGTTGTGGAATGAGAAGAATAGCTCTTAGATAGGATTTTCTATATTTGTCCTAAATTTTGGTGTGGAATAGAACAGAATCAAGAAATAAATCCTCACATATCTGGTCAGCTAATATTTGACAAGAAAGCCAATACTCAATGAGGAAAAGATGGTCTTCAGCAAATGGTGTTGGGAAAACTGGACAGCCACATGCAGAAAACTGAAATTGGACCCCCAATTTATTCCACTCATAAAAGTTAATTCAAAATGGATTTAAGAATTAAGCATAAGCCCTGATACAGTAAAACTCTCAGAAGAAAACAATGACAAGAACTTCCTTGATACTGGTCTTGGTGATGATTTTTTTAATATGAAACCAAAAGCATAAGCAAAAAAGCAAAAATCAAGAATTGGGCCTAATCGAACTAAAAAACTTTGCGCAGCAGATGAAATAATCAACAAAATGAAAGGGCAGCCTATTGAAAGGGAGAAATATTTGCAAACCATTTATCAGATAAGGGTTAATATCCAAATTGTATAAAGAACTCATACAACTCAATAGCAAAACAGTAATCTGATTTAAAAATGGGTAGGAGATCTGAATAGACATTTTGTTTGTTTGCTTGAATCTTTCCAGTCATCACTGACCATGGTGCATTTATAGGTAGAAATCTCTTTTGAACATATTCCATAGCATGGACTTTGAATAGCATGTAGAGAAATAATATCTGTGGACACACTTGTATCACATTAGATGGGATGTAATGGTTGGTTCATACCTCTGGTGTTTTAATTTGGAAGACGTGTGTTTTGTGTCTTAAGAACTGAAGTCAGTGCCATGACAGCTCTTGAAAAGCTCCTATTCTGACTTGGTTTAAACCCGACCACAGCTGTAGCCTCCACAACACCTTTGAGAGCAGACTTGATCCAACCAATTCAGTAATCATTTTGAAGGCACTTTAATCACCTCTTCTTGCCCATGAGCTCCTTCCATACAACCCACTGACCAACCCTTCTAGATAAAATCTATGCAGCCCTCGTCACCTGAATCTAACTCAGTCTTTAAAATATATTGAATAGGTGAAGCCTATATATCACTATTTTAAATGGGAAAATATTAATGTGGTCTATGTCTATGCAAAATTCCACTTAATTTTCCAAAGTCCTATTATAATGCACATTACAACCCACCAAGGTTTTAAAAGTATCCAGTTATGCAACATTATTGAACTCATGGATCAGCGTATCTGTGTGTGGTATGCAGTGATAACTGTACCATATTGAATAAGAATTGTTTTCCTTGTACTTTGCAAAAAACATGATGTAAATATGTAAAAGACTCGTAATGATTTTTCACTTAGCAAAATCAAATAAAAGAACAAAGCATTTTAGAGAACGGTTACTTCCTAACTGAGGAGTTGCCTGAGTGAGGTTTGGAAACAGAAGAGGCATAGAAGCTGAAGTCACATTCCCTACTGTCGGGGCCCAGGGGTTTCTGTTGAGGTTTTGGGGCAACGTGAAGAGCAAAGAAGGCTGCAGGAGTAGTCATGGAGTGTGCTCAAAAGAAGCATAACTTTATTCTGCATAAAGCTGTGCTTTTTATACTGCTATAGTGCTGATTCATGGTTGCATAAGTATTGAAAATGTGCATGCATGTGGCCTTCATGGCCAGGTGTCTGACCTTCAAGGCCCTTGTCTAGCTCCCTACTCATGGGTACAACACGCTGTGCTTTCAAGGTTTCATGGACAAGGCCAGACATATCCGGGTGAAGCAATGGACAGCTGTCCTCATAGAACAGTAGGGAAGGTAGTGGTGGGGGGTCTTCCCTACACCTACCGGATGGTAGGTGAAGGTGAGCAAGAGTGGCTTAGAAAAGGAAGGAGTGGAAAAATAGATGCCTAAGATTCTTCATGTGTGAATTCAAGGGACAGGTGCACAGTATTTTCTCCTTGTATTCAAAAACCTGAAACTGGGTAGCTGAGAACTTACATCTAAATTATGGAAGAGCAGTTAGATTTAAAAATACCAAACAAACTCAAAATGAAGCCCTATTTTCATTTCATTTGCTTGCAATTATACAGCTGTTGGTAACTAATACTACCTTTGTTTGTAATTGCATTTTTAATGTGATGCTCTGGTTATGCTACTACCATACACTGCAACAGAAGTAATATTTTCCAAAAATCTAAAATTTCTCTTGATGATTTGGTTTCTCTTCTTCATGCATAAAGAGTAATAAGCTCAAGAGATGGGGCCTGGACATAGACATGCTTTTCCTTTCATTTATTCATCTTTCTCTATATGCTTTATTGCCTTCTCTTTTTTTTGAATGCATGGACTTTTCTGGACCTTTTTAGCTTCACCTACTTTCTTCCCAGGCTTTTCCTCTTTATTAGAAGAATTTACCTCTAAAAATGGGCAGCAGAGGATGATAATGTGCACAATGCTTTCAAAGGGCTCAAGCATGAAATGGGATCCTATCCAGAGGACAGCTAAGATGTGACTGGATCACACACTACATCTTCTCACCTAGATTCACAACCAGCTGAAACATATTTACCGATTTGAACATGTGAATTAATTACAGCTGGACAGTGAATTTTCAGTAAAAATTTTTGTAATATGTTGTAAGAAATATTTGGATAGTAAGTGTTTCGATAGAAAGTGATATTTGGGTTGGACAGTGAGTGAGGGAATGTGGATAAAGTGAAGGTTCTCACCTGGCCCTGGTCAGCTAACTTACTACACACGTGTGGGAAATACGTTGTTATTGACTCTATATAAAGAGCTCCGCCCAGTATTGTGCATGACACAGTGGCATGGCTGCTGCACGGCTGCAGGAGAGCAGAGGCTGGGGTGGTGGCAGTGCGGAGGACAGAGACTGAGACACGGGGCAGAGAGGCCCAGAGGCAGAGACCAGCTTGCTGCATGCATTGGCAGGATTCATTGTTGACCAAGGAATAGAACAGGCTGCCCTCACGGGACAAGTGTTTCAGCAGGCTGTGCCTATGGATGGGGAGACCTTTGAGTGTCCCCCAGTGGACATGTGGTCTGACATGGCTTGCCTCCTAGAGGACTGGGCTCTACCCTAAGACTGGGAAGGGGTGGAGGCAACACCTGAGGCAGTAAAGTTGGCCCTCAGCAAAATAGGGAATTCCTTAGAGAAACAGAGTGTCTGTGAGGCCGCAGGAATGGTGGGGAGTTTTCTTCTCACAGTATTGAGAAAGGCTGTAAGGGAGAAAGACACCCTCCTGCAGGAAGCACGAGAACATGAGCTGCAAGGTGCCGTTGAGTAAGTAAAAAATTTGTTGGTGACTGAAATGGCGTCACTATGAGGTGCTGTGGAAATGGTAAAGGGTGTCATGGTAGCCCGGGAGGAAGCAGCACGAGAAGGAGCAGCGGCCCGAGAAGAAGCAGCCCGAGAGCGCAGGCTGTAGGTGCCACGGGGCAGGTGAAGGGTGTAGTGGAGCCGTCAGCCCCAGGAATGGAGGAGCGGAGGTTTGACGAACAGGTGGGGTGGAGGCCCTGCCGGTGCCGGAGGCATCAGCCCCTCCTGGGTTGAAACCCCACCTGGTTGAAAGCTGGTGGAGAGCCCGAAGGAAAATCAAGACTCGGCAACCAGGGCTTCCTCCTGGAGAGGCGCAGCCCCGTCCTCAGGTCGTGGAGCACTCCATGCTCTGCTTCTATGCTCAGGCTCAAGCACAAAAGGAAATATGGTCTGCTTCTCGAAGGAAGAATTTAGAGGGCCCCGTGAAGGTCACGAGGCCCCAGATGTGGGTTGATTTGAAAAGGCAGGAGCAGACAGAAGGAAATTGGATGACTGGAGCTGTGGCAATAACAGACCTGAGCAGCGGTTCCAGCCTCTGAGGATAAAGCAGAAGCCAAAGAAAGACAAAGCGATAAGGCCGGCCTGTGTGCTGCAAGACTTTTGGCTGGAGAGGCTGGAGAAGGTGGGTATTGTAAGGCCCACCATGGTTCTTTTGGTTAACTCATTTGACTAGAACTGGTTTGAATACAGCTGGGATGACCACTTGGTGGTAATGGATCTCCTCAGGTTTGAGGGTTGTTTTAATTTATTTGTATATTGTATTATGTTATTATGGAATTTGATTACAATGTTCCAGCTTCCTTGCACAGGGACCATTGCAGAGGGTACATAGATTGAGAGGCGAGAATCCTGGAGGGGTGGAGTGTGGATAAAGTGAAAGTTCCTGTGGCCAGGATTCTCACCTGGCCCTGGTTGGCTAGCTCACTACACATGTGTGGGCCATGCATCATTATTGATTCTATATAAAGAGCCCTGCCCAGAGTTCTGGGAGACATGGTGGCACGGCTGCAAGGCTACAAGAGAGCAGAGCAGAGGCTGGAGTGGTGGTGGCTCCGAGGACAGAGACTGAGACGGCTGTGGGGGCCGAGAGGCCCAGAGGCAGAGACCAGCTTGAAGCATGCAGACTCACTCTGAGTGGACGGGATTCTAGTGATTGACCTGCCACTGTGGGACTAAAGTTGGGTATAAACGCTTTCACCCCAAGAACATTCCATTGTCATTTCTTTGTTCTCACTGAATCCATAGTGAACTTGTCCGGGGCTGAAGCCCATTGGTAAGACAGGGAATTTCTTCCAATGATCTAATGGAATGAAATTATGGAAGGGTATTTGTTTTCCTAGGCTTTCAGCCCAAGGAATTCCCTGCAACACCCTCTGTACTGTTTTTCCTCTATCTCCTTTCCATTTCCCCTGCCACTTCTGGCACTCATTAGTTTGCTGTGTGTAATCCTATTGGAATTACTGCAACCAATGAGGAAGTATTCTTCCTGCTTCAAGTATGATCTTCAGTTTTGAAACTAAAAATATTGATTACAAAAGGAATTCATATTTTTAGGTAAATTAAAAAATACACAGATATATCAGAAAATAAAAATAGAAAACTTAAAACACCCCATTAGTGCTAGATATCTCCTGTTTGCCTTCCCAGGTCCAATTTCTACCCATTTCCAACATGACTTAATCAGGTAGATTTATATGGACTGTATCACTAGGCTACCTTACCTGTGGCTTCTGGTGGTTAACAAAGGCAGAAACAGACTGAGGTTTGACTATTTCCATGGCTCTTTCCTCCTGGATCACCAGGGCTGACTGAGATCTGCAAACAGCCAGAGTGCCTGATGGGTAGTCCTCTCATCACAGCCCTCCAGCTTCCAGAAACTGCCCAAACTCCTGTTCCCTGCAGGTCTTGAGCTAGTTGCTAGCCCTAGGTACAGAATTACCCTCAAAGCTTTTCCTAAACCCTGCCCAACTTTGAAAATAGTCCCTTTATTAAACTCTCCTCAATTAACCAGACTGAGTGAGCCTCTGTTTCCTTCAGATACCCTGAATGATACACCATTTTCCATAAGTTATCTCTTCTCTTGCTAACAATTCAATGTTTATTCTCCCAAACATTAATTTTTTTGCAAGAACGTACTTATCTTTTTACAAAAATAAAATCATACTATAAGCATAAATATATGTAAACCATATATATGTATATAATATGTATACATAGACATACAATACCTAAATAATATTCACATATATATATAGTTTTCCAACTCTAATTTTTTCTGCACACTAACAGATTTCTTCATTGCACAGTAATAGACACCATAAACTTCATGAAGCCAAAATGAAAATATTGATTCTTGCTCCCACACCACCCACAGATTTCCTTCCCATGCCGTGGCAGATTGGAGATGCACACAAATTCTCTGCTTCTCTTTTTAAGAGGTGCAGTCTAATTCCTGTCCCCTTGAATCTGGACTGGCCTCAGTGCCATGCTTTACCAATAGAATCCAGGAGAAATAATGATCTGAGAATGTCAAGTCGCAGTAATACGAGGCTTTGCAGCCTCTGCCTGGGGCTCTTGGAAGATTTCCTTACTGGGCTCTGAGCCCTGGGACAACAAAGAGGGAGAGGGGACTAGCTAAACCCCAACTTCAAACCCTCCCCTCTAAGGCACCAAGCATGTAAGTGAAATCATCATGCATCCTCCAGACTAGGCCAGCCACCAGCTGAACACCCCTCAACCCCACTGAGCAATCCAGCAGTGTCATGAGGGGTGGAAGATTCACTTAGCTAACTAAGTCTTTGCTGTTGATGTTGTTTTGAAGTAAAGTTTTTAAAGTGTTTCTATTTTTAATTGAAATATAGTTGATATACAATCAGGTGTACAACACAGTGATTTAACAATATATACATTGAAATGCTCACCATGATAAGTGTAGTTACCACCTGTCACCATCAAAGTTATTATACTATTATTCACTATATTCCCTGTGCTTTCATCCTGATAACTTATTTATTTTCTAACTGGAAGTTTGTCTCTTTGTGCCTCCACCTGCTTCACCCATCCCCCTCCCAACCATAGCACCCACCTGTTCTCCATATTTATGAGTTTTTGTTTGTTGAGATTCCACATGTAAGTAAAATCATGTGGTATTTGTCTCCCTCTTTCTGACCTATTTCACTTAACATAATACCTGTAGGTCCATCTATAGTGTTGCAAATGGCAGGATTTTTATTGTTTTTTTATGGCTGAGTAATATTCCATTGTATGTACCACATGTTTTTATCCATTTGTCTACCAATGGATACTTAGGTTGCTTCCATATCTTGATTATTGTATATAATGCTGCAGTGAACATGGTACATATATCTTTATGAATTAATGGTTTTGTTTTCTTCAGGTAAATATCCAGAAGTGGAATTACTGAGTTGTATGATATTTCTATTTTTAATTTTTTGAGGAAACTCCATACTGTTTTCCACAGTGGCTGCACCAATAACAATACCATCAATAGTGCACAAGGGTTCCCTTTTCTCCACATCCTCACCAACACTTGTTATTTCTTATCTTTTTGATACTAGCCGTTCTGACTTCATCTAACTAGTTAAGTCTTGCCTGAACTCTTGAATCATAATATCATAAGATATAATCAAATAGTTGTGGCTTTAAACACTAAGTTTTAGAGTAGTTTGTTATGCAGTATAAAACACCAGATCGGAATTTGACACCTGAAAGTGAGATTTTGCTCTAACAGAAACCCAAATTGTGTGGTATTGGCTTTAGGACTGGATAGTGGGTAGAAACGGGAAGAGGTTTAGGGAGATTTTTTAGTGACATCTGGAAGGTTCTTAGATAGGGCTTGAAGGATAGTAAGGAAAATATTTTTGAGTTAAAGTAGACACTTGCTAAGCAGTGATGGAAAGTTTGCCAATACCATCACCTGTGATTCAATGGAAAATATAAAGTGTACATAATATACTCTTGGATTTGGCTGGGAAGATTTCCAGGAAGAATATATAAAGTGCTATTTAGTGTCTTATAGCTACATACGTGAAAATATAAGAAGAGATATGTGAACTATAGAAGGATTTCTTTGGTTCTTGAGGAAAATTCAGAAAAAATGTAAGGGAGCCAGGTGTTGCTAGGTTTGAAAATGAGGCCATTTCTTATCCCCAGTATCAGGAGTGTTAACCTCACTGGTCCTCTGTTTCCATTCTTCCCTTTTATAATCAATTCTCTATACAACAACCCAAGCAATCTTCAAAAACATATTCATATTAGATTAGACGTACTTAAAACATTTAATAGCTTCGCTTCCCATCCCTTCTAGAATAAAATTCAAAGACTTTTCCATGGCCTATAAAGTTCCTCCCTTTTGTGTATCTCTCTCCTCCTGCTTTACCATGACTTTATTTACTTTATTTCTTGAGATTATCAGGATCTCAGCACTTGCTGGTTTCTGTTTGCCAACACCCCCCCCCAATATAAATGGGTCTTTCTCATCTTTCAAGGTTCTTCTCAACTCTCCTCTCCTGCAAGCAGCTGTCCGTGTTATGCCATCTAATTCAACACCCCCCACGTCACAATTACCCTTTATAGGTCATGGCGAACCAATTGACTTGCCTCTTCTATACCACTTATCTGTTCTGTATTTATGACGTTTACTTATTCTCTAGTGTCTTCCCACTAAAATCTAAACCACGTGAGAACTTTGTTCTATTCATCAACATATTTTCAGCATTAACTTAGTTCCAAGAACATAACAAACACTCAACAAATATTTCTTAAGCCTTTTTAAAAATTTTGCTATTATTAATGTACATTTACATGAGCAATATTATGGTTACTAGACTCCCCCTATTATCAAGTCCCCACTACATACCCCATTACAGTCACTGTCCATCAGCATAGCAAGATGCCACAGAATCACTATTTGTCTTCTCCATGTTATACTGCCTTCCCCATATCCCCCCCCCCCCACTAGATTATGTGTGCTAATCATAATACCCCTTTTTCCCCCTTATCCCTCCCTTCCCACCCATCTTTTCCAGTCTCTTTGCCTTTGGTAACTGTTAATCCATTCTTGGGTTCTGTGAGTCTGCTGCTGCTTTGTTCCTTCAGTTTTTTCTTTGTTCTTATACTCCACATATGAGTGAAATCATTTGATACTTGTCTTTCTCTGCCTGATTTATTTCACTGAGCATAATACCCTCTAGCTCCATCCATGTTGTTGCAAATGGTAGGATTTGTTTTCTTCGTATGGCTGAATAATATTCCATTGTGTATATGTACCACCTCTTCTTTATCCATTCATCTACTGATGGACACTTAGGTTGCTTCCATTTCTTGGCTATTGTAAATAGTGCTGCGATAAACATAGGGTCAACAAATATTTTTTAAATGAATGGGTGAATGATTATCCCATATATATGTGTAAAATGACTACAGGGTCTTGATCAAATATTCTTCATAGAATTTGAGGTCAAAGTGGCAGAAAATTATCAGTTTTTGAGGTTTTCTCCCCCACCTTCTGAATTACTCATAAACATGCCTAGAGGTATATACAACGCTTAATAGATTTGGAAATTAATGTTTGCCACTGGTCTTTGATTCAAATTAAGTCCCAGATAGCAAAGCTCAAATGATACCTGAGGTAAAATACAGAAGACCTACCAACACTCTAGCATATGCATCCAAAGTGTGCTGAGGGAAGCTAGTTTTTATATTCAGGACTTTAGAGTTCATATAACAAGAGTTATGAGATGTCATGGGAGTAAGGATACACCTGGAATTTTTTGCAGGGCAGCTGGAAATGCTGTCGTTGATCGAAACCCCAATATTAACAGCTTAGCTCAGTCATGCCAGATGCCTGAAAGAGTGAAACATTGTATGCATTGGTGAGACCACTTCTGCTTTTAGAACTGGACAAAATCAAATGGAAGCCTGCAAACTGGGATAGCTTCACCTTTGGGGATACTTCCATCACATGATGATGGACTGAGCAATTATTAATGACTAAATGGGAGTCTAATAATGTGCCAGTATGTTTGGACTTTTATGATCATTTTGCTTTGAGGTCTGTAACCACATACCAGGGAGTGGACATAATAGAAATACATCTCTGGTCTCTACCCCGAGTTCCTGACACAGAGTTCCTAAATACCTTGTAATTTCCTGAGTGACGGGGGTGTTAGGAGCATCTTTTGCTCTAATATTTGGTCTTTGATCCTGGTCCCTGGCACAGAGCTCCTGAATCTCTTGGAATTTCTTGGGTGGTAGGAGCATCTTTTGTTCAAATGAGGAGACTCTCGGTGTGTTCCTGGATGGCTTCAGCTTGGGGGCTGGTCACTAGGAAGACCAATTATGATTAGAAGTGTGGAACTTTCTGCCCCATACCCCTCTTCTCAGAAGAGAGATATTTGACATTGAGTTAATATCAATCATGTAGCCTCCATAAAAGTCCCTAAACTATGGGTGGATGGCTTCCAAGTTGGTGAACACATCCATGTTCAGGAGGGTGGTGCACTCCATTTTCATGATGACCCTTCCAGACCTCATACCATGTATGTCTGCATCTGGCTCTTAATTTGCATCCTTTTTAATACTTTCTATAATAAATTGGTAAATGTAAGTTAAGTGTTACCATGAACTTTTTTGAGCCATTCCAATAAATTATCAAACCTGGGAAAGGGTTGCGGGAACTCTGACTTTGTAGCCAAGTTGAACAGAAGTGTCGGTACCCAGGGGACTCTTGCTTGCAATTGGTGTCTGAAATGGGGGGACTGAGCTTTTAAACCTTTGAAGTCTCATACTACCTTCGGATAGTGTCACGACTGAATTGAAGAATAAGGCACCAAATTGATGCTTAGATATTTAGAGAATAGGTTTTCCAACTGGTTGGCATGGGGAAAAAAACACCATATATTTGGTGTCAGAAGTGTTGTGAGTAGAGCAACAGTTTTCTGTTACCTATTATTTAATCATGTCACGTGTTTAAATTATACTTATCTTTCAGACTTTGCTCTGTTTTTCATCTATAGTTTGCAATATTATTATAGATACTCTACATTTTTACTTAAAAGTCTACTATAAGTATTTACTGTTTTGTTAGATTTTTTCCTTTTATCTCCCAGTCCTCACTCCTCTCACCCCACTGCACTGAGAAAAGAACTCTATGATCTAAGTCTTGCTTTCAGATGCTCCAAGCAGTTGTCTCAGTATTTGCTTTGAGCTGGGAGTTCCTAAACTCTAGAAAATCTTTCTTCACTCTTTCCAGACTCATGATAATGATGTAAATGAGAGTAGATCATTACCCAAGAAATGCATTTGTATAAAAATACAGTTTTGACCACATTTCTATTATTTTTTATATGTTCTAGTTTCTTTATCTCTCCAGACTATGGGACTGTAATTGTTGTTAACACATTAATTGCAATGCTTAGGTTTAATTCCAAGATGCCTTTTCAATTCCTACAAATAAGACAGTATTGGGGTGTTGTCTTTTTAACATGTGTTTAAATATGGATAGACTTCCAGTCAAATCATGTGATTTTGGTGTCCAGGCTTTCTAAGATATGAGAATCAGCCCAGTTTTCCCATCCTCAACCTTGATTTGGGGAGTCCTCACAAACTAGACCGTTTTGGGAGTAGCATTTGTTCAAAAGACTGATATAAAGTAAAAATTTAGGCCTGATTACCCTGCTCAATTCCCTAGATCAGTAACGGTGCTAAAGTCATTAGATTAATTGTGGCATTATAGTATAGGTTAAGCATGCAGAATCAGAGGACTTGATTCCTTTAGAATTAGAGTTGAGTCCACATCTCTCCAATCTCTTAGATCTCTCTAAGACTCAGTATTCTCATCTGTAAACTGAGGTAAATTTATAATGCCAGCGTCATGGATATTGCTGTGAAAATTAAATGGAAAAGCAAAGTGGTTTGGGACCCAGACATTCTGGATTCCAACACTGGTCCCATAGTTTCCTAGCTGCATGATTTGGGGCAATCTACTTAATGTCTCTGTGCCCCAGATGATTTCTTTGTAAAATAGAAATAACAGTACTATTTCATAGGATTTTTTTGAGGAATAAACCAGTTAATATATGTAATACACTTAGAATAGGGCCTGTCACATAGTAAGTGCAAATCATTGTTTGCAAAATAAAAAGTGCTTGGCACCTACAGGTGTTAATAATAGTGATTGTTACTACTTTCATTATTACTGATTTCAAGGTGTCTCCCAATTGGTTTGCAGGTGTACGAAAGTGAGAGAAGTGTGATTTGAATTTAAGCAATCAGTTAAACAGCATTTGGAAGGGCCTAGGTATGATATTGGTGAGTAAAAACCTTATAGGTCATCTGAAATGCTAAGAATGGACCCTAAGAATGTATTCTGACAGTTGCCTTTCTCAGCGCCTCCTTTACATCTCTGTTCCTCAGACTGTAGATGAGGGGATTCAACATGGGGATCACCACTGTGTAGAACAGAGATACCACTCTGTTCTGGCTAGTTGAATAGCTGGATTTTGGCATGACGTAAATGAAGGTAATGGTTCCGTAGTAGAGGGTAACTGCAGTGAGGTGAGAGGTGCAGGTGGAGAAGGCCTTGTGGCGCCCTTCAGTGGAGTGCATCTTCAGGATAGCGAAGAGGATGCAGATATAAGAGAGAGCTATGGCAAATACTGTAACCACAATGATGGTTCCAGAAGAGATGGAAGGGATAATTTCAATAATGGAGATATCTGAGCAGGAAAGTTTCAATAAAGGGGAGAAATCACAGAAAAAATGGTCTACTTGATTTGGCCCACAGAAAGACAGACTCAATAAACAACAAGCAAATGTCCAAGCATTCACACACCCACCCAAGTAGGAAGTCCCCACCAAAAGGATACAGACTCTGGGGGACATGTGGGTGGAGTAGAACAAGGGCAAGCAGATGGCCACATAGCGGTCATAGGCCATGGCAGCCAGCAGGAAGCACTCGGCTGTCCCAAACATGACCACAGAGCAGAGCTGGGCTTCACAGCCAGCCAGAGGGAGGGCCACAGCATGCCCAAGGAACCCTATGAGCATTACAGGTGTGACTGATGTGGAGTATCCGATGTCCACAAAGGCCAGGTGGCTGAGGAAGAGGTACATGGGGGTATGAAGCTGGGAACAGCTTCGTATTAATGTGATTATGCTGATATTGCCTGCTAAGGTAACAACATAGACTCCTAGAAATATCACAAAGAAGATGACACAAAGTGTAGCGTCCTCTGTTAACCCCAGAATGATGACCTCTGTCACAGTGGTGCGATTTACAGCTTCCATCTCCTGTGAATTGCTCCTGTTGAGGGAAATGGGAATATTCATTTGTTTTACACTTTGGTTTCCTTTGTTTTATTCCACACTCATTCACAGTGATTTCTTCCTCTGCCAGCCTGTGAATATGGTGCTCTACAGGACTTTTTCTTGGCCTTTTTCTTCTTTGCATGCAAGGAGAATGATTCAACCTCATTCTCAGAAATTTCAGTTATAATCTTTATCAACTATTTTAAAACACCTCTACATCCTTGACTCCTAGACAGATCACACTCCCTAGGTCGAGATCTATTATTTCAATTATCTACTGGGAGTCTCCAGTTAGAAATACCACAAATACCTCAAACTCAGCCTCCTCTGTATCAGACTCATCCTTTCCTTGGACCACTCTTCCTATCTTCTGGATCTATGAATGACACTACCAGCCACCCACTCTCTCGTGTCTGAAGCATGGGAGTCATTCTAACCTTCTTCCTCTCATTGTACTACATCTAATAAAATCCTCTTGGTTCTATCTACAATTTGCCTCCCAATTTTATTTCTTTATCTTCTCACTTCCATTCCTAGCCTCCTTACTTTAGTCAAGGTCCTAGTCATTTTTCCGCTTTATTTCATTTATCTGTTTACCTCCCTGCCTTCCTTCTTATCTCCTTATAATTCACAATACATATGCTAAAGCGATCTCTTGACAAAGTAAAAATAAATGATACCAAAGGGAGTCCTTTAAGTCTTCCAGTGCGTCTCAAGCTTTCATGATGAAACCTAACCTCTTTAGGATGGTACACTGCACATTTTCTGATATATCCCCTGCATGGGATTTTTGCTTAGTTTTCCTGATATTTACATCCAACACTGGCACTGATCCAAACTTCCTGAATTATCTATAGTCCCCTCAATGCACTTTCCCCTTTCTAGACTTTGCTCCTTATTCTCCTGCTTGGATGGCTCCCAGCCTCCCACCCTCATTCCCTGGGTGACTTCCACTCATCCTTCAAGTTTGTTCCTCTTCAAGGCCTTCTCTGACTTCTAAGATTTAATCAGGTAACTTGCTTTCATGTTGGCATCAGACTTTGAAGATGTCCAGACTGCCATTGTTTACACTGGGTTATGGTTTTGGTGTTTGCTTATTTACATTTTACTCTCCCCAATTAATACATATTCTCCTCAATAACTGTGTTTTATCACTGTATCACAAATAACTAGAGCTTGGGAATGAAATATGCTGGAGGAAAATTTTTTAAATGAATGAATGCATGATTAACATAATGAATGGGCTGTGAGGAACCAGAGATGAGTATATTTTAAATTCTTTGTCCTGAGAAACCAGGTTTTGTAGAGAAGGAAGACAATGAAGATACTATTAGTGCACTGAAAGTCTATAATAGTTGTATATTAAAGTAGTGGTTTATTTTGTTTCTAAATAAAAATTATATAACCATGTTGGTGAAAAACACTTGAAAATTCAAAAGAAACATTCCTCTCAAATCTGGATACTATCACACAAGTCAACAATTATAACTGGTACCTTTCTTTCCAGGAATGATTTCTTTTGAATATATGGCTTTTATAACATTGTAGATAAACTTCTAATACTGCCACTTCTACTTTACATTTCAATGTAAGAATTTTATCACATTATGATTCTTCACAAATAATTTTTTAATCTGCATGATAATGTATTGGGCAACTAGACCTTAATTTGATTAATCATCCACTAACTGTGGACATTTAACTGTTCATAACTTTTTATCAGAACTAGTAATCCCACAAATTGGGTAAGCATCAGGAGGGCAACATAAGAAAATATGATAAATTAAAAAAATAATCCCATTCCTAGATACTTTTCTTAAGGCAGTAATTCAAAATAAGCATGTTCTGTGCTGTAAAGGTAAGTGTGTCCCCATGATTTGCAATAATGAAAATACAAAACCCAAGTGCTCAGTGTTGCTTATATGTTTGTTGAGTTTTTGTCTACATTTTCATTAAAGAGTTTAGTACTCTCTCCACATTTTGCCATTGTGTCATGATAGAGGCAAAGTTCCTGTATTCTGAGGCAGTCCTGGAAAGCATAATTAATGATAAGCAGTGAGAGAACACGAAGAGGAATTACCGCAGCCCAATACAATAATTTCAGAGCATACTAAAGATTTAGTGAAAAATTAGAAAAGAAAGTTATGTTTATCAGAATGAGAAAACAGAAGTATGAAAATAATTATAAAATATTTCTCTCAAATATTATAAAATAAAAAAAATTTAAATTAGAACTTAGTGATCTGAAAAAAATCACTTATGCACATCTTTTCTTTCTAATAACTTCAACTCAATAAAAATCCCTCCAGGTAAGTTCTACAGATTTATAAATCCTTTTGCATGCATTTTCTTTTAATTTTTTTTTACATATAATTACCAATTAAAGAAAGACTCACAAATCTTTAATTTTAACAATACCTCAAAATCCATTGTGATTTGTTTTAATTTGGGGGCATATGTAGGTAGTATTTACATATTTGTAACCATATTATATATTTCATTTTGTAATTTACATTTTCACTTAATATTATCAATAAAATATTTTCCAATTTCTTTAGGAATTTTCATTAACCAAAATACTGGATGGACTATATATCAAACTCCATAGCATAGTATTCATGGAGCTTCATAATCTATCTCTGATTACTTTTCTAAATGTATCTCCCTATATATGCTTCCTTGCAAATTTTGTGCTTTTAAGGGTCATGTTAACATGATTCAGATATTTTCTACTCAGTGTTATTGGTTATTTTCATAGAAACACCATTCTCTGCTACCAACATGATTTCAGTTTTTAAGGTTTTAAAAATTTACCATGAATGAGAAATATTAGGACCTAATGTTTTCAAAATATCTTAATTAAAAATTTAAAAATTTCTTACTTTAGAATAAGAAAGCATCTATTATTTCCAATAATGGGATATAGTTCTTTGAATACATTAAGAGGTATAATAACCAGTAGTTGATAACGTTCAGGTCATTAAAAAATGCGTTCTATCTCTTCTTTGATCTTCATGCAGTGCATTTAAATTACTCTAGTGACAGCAGCTTACTGCTGTTGGTGTTAGCCCTATCATTTAAAAAATTTCTGTTTTTAATCTTATCAATTGATCCCCCATGAGTGTAGTGGTACAAACCACTTCCTTTCTATATAAAAACTTTGAAATATTTAAATGTAGCTAGCATAGCTCCACTGTCTTCTCTTTTCTAAAATTAAGCAGCCATAGCTTTTATGGCCATTCTGCCTGTGGCATACTTTTTAGATCCCTCACAATTCCCCTTGTAATCTCCAAAACACACCCTGGTCTGAGGAATGGAGCCAAACGGAGCAGCCTCGTGCTCTTTGTCTTCTGACTCAAGCAGAGTTCAGTGGAGCCAACCCTGTACTCACTGTGCACACTACGTGAGCTTCAGTCTGTGCTGACAGCACAGTCAGGGAGACAGAAAACTCAGATCCTCGGCCTCCACTGGCCAGCTGTTACAATTGCACATGGCACTTAATCTCTCTGACTCAATTTTTTTTGTTTGTAAAATGGGAACAACTGTTTCTATAATGCAGTTGTGTCGTGAGATTAAAAGAAGTGATCTCACTAGAGTACCCAAAGGTATTTGGTCATACATCAGGGCTAAATAACTATTTTCCGTTAAGTAAAAGTGAAGTGTTGGTAGATTTTCAAATATTTGATTTTTTGATAAGTATAATTTTTCTTTCAACACATGGCAGAGATTTTTGACCACAAATCCAAAAGAGGACAGAAGTACAGTATCCAATGCCTTCTTTGTTCTGGACTATGCTATTCAGATGCATAGTATGACAATTGACTCATGCCCTGCCCTTCCTCTCCACCTGGGGTTCTTTCCAGAGCTCTTCATTTTGGCATCCCATTCCTGCTTGCTCACCTGGGTTAGGATCCCTGACTCTCAACTATCTTTTCCCTCAATGCATGGGTAGCTTTTGATGATGACTAGAAGATGTAGGACTGCGAGCCTATTCAATTGGAGCCTCAGGAGGTTTCTTCCTGATTGCCATTTCATAGCTTCAGTTCTACAGCTTAGCAGTGGCTTGGCTGCTGCAGGACATCCACACTGCCCTGAGGACTGCTGAGCACCTCGTTTAGGTGCCCAGAATCACTATTTTGCAGTTCATTCCTTGCTCAGGCCAGTTTCCACAGGGGTCAAGAGCCAATATTGGTGAAAGAGTTTCTTTTATTTTTAATTTCTCATTGAACACATAAAAATTAAATTATTTAAACAAAATCCATGAATATTGCACTCACCTTTCAGAACCAGAATTGTTGATGCTGAATTCTAAAGAGAACTTTATAAAGCAGGTGTTTTACACTTTGTGTATGAGAAGTTGTAGACTAAACACTTGACAACATGAACCACTGAATGCTCCCCTTGGTCAAGGCATATAGTTATATACATGCTGTGAGGATGAGGGTAGCTGTCCTTGAGTATGCGGTGGAATGGAAAGGAAAGTTCTAATAGAACATGACAAATATCCTAACACAAATTTCCCCTCTGAGGAAAAGGTCCTTGGGTTTGTTGTAGCGAAATGACTTGTGGAACCAAGTGACTCATTAAGGTCAGGCTGCCCTCCCAAAGGAGCATCTATGTGCTACGGTGTCCTTTGCAAATCCTTCTCCCTTGTTTAATGAAAGTGAGGAAGGGAGTTCTTGGTTTCCCAGAGCATGTCTGACAGTCAGAAGAATTAGTTTGTCTGCTTGATTGAGTCAGTAGGATGATGTAAAGGCGTTTTCCAGTTAAAGGAAACTCTGAGTCAAATTGGAAAGAAGCATTAGAGTTGAAGGAGGGAATAGTAAAGAAGGAAGGTTGAAAAGGAGTAAGGAAGGATAGGTTATAAAGATTCTGGATTGGTTGTAGTCCTTTCAGACACAGCCACTGCATGAATGTGCCACAGTTTCTTCACCTGCTCATTCAATGATGGGCATTTGAGGATATTCTATTTTTTTAGCAATTATGAGTACAGCTTCTACAAATGTCTCTGTACAGCTTTCTGTGGGGCATGTATTTTCAGTTCTTTTGGATAAAAACCTACTATTGGAATTGCTGGGTGTTGTGGTTAGTGTATGTTTAACTTCATAAGAAACTAAATGTGTTTTCAGAATAGCTGTACCCTTTTGCATTCCCACCAACATTGTGTTTAAGTTGTGTTTGCTCTGTGTCCTTTCCAGCATTTGGTATTGTCAGTTTTTAAAAAAGAGCCATTCTAGTATGTGTGTAGCATCAATTCTTTTTTATTTCAATATACGTTTCTCTAGCGATTGTGTTCAGCATCCTTTCAGGTGCTGATTTGTCATCTATATCTCTTCTTTGGTGAAAGTCTGTTCAAATCTTTTACCCATGTAAAAAAGCTGGGTTACTTGTTATGATATATGAGAGATGTCTTAACATTTGGTGCTATTGTAAATGGTAGTAATTTTAAATTTAAATTTATTTATAATTTTCAACTGTTTATTGTTATTACACAGTTGATTTTTTATTTTTCTTTATTGATCTTGTATACTGTGACTTTATTAAACTAAGTAATTCTAGTCACTTCTTAAAAATAGATTTTTTTGATTTTTTATAATCAGTTGCATATAAAGACTGTCTTTCCTTCCAAAGACCACAAAACATTTTAGGAATTTTCTTTCATTTTTATTTTCTATTGTACTAGTCAGTGCCTGTAACACAATGTTAAAAAAAGAGGGGTGGGGGATGGGGATGCATATTCTAATCTTGATCTTTGGAGCAAAGTATTCAACTGTTATTGTAATGAAAAGTGAAAGATTGTATACTGAAAACTATAAAATTTTAATGAAAAATCAAAGATGAATCTCGGTATGTGGAGAGAAATATCATGTGCACAGAGGTGATGAAGCACCATAGTAGAGATATCAACTGTCCTCAAATTGACATATAGATTTAATGCAATTCCTATCAGAATCCCAGCATGATTCTTTATAGTTACAGACATTCTGATTCTAAAATTTATATGGAAAGCAAAATAATAGAAAACATAATTTTTTAAAGAAAGGAATGACATAACCTGAATTAAGACTCACTACATATCAATAGTAATCAAGACAGTATGGTGTGTCAGGCAAATGGAACAGAATAGAGAATTCAGAAGTAAGCCCACTCAGGTACAACCAACTGATTTTAAACAAAGGTTGAAAAGCAATTCAATGGAGAAAGGATGGTCTTTTCAACAAATGGTGTTGGAATAATTGGACTTTCATAGATAAAAACAAACAAAAATAAGCATACCTCAATCTAAACCTCCTCCCACCTTATAAAAAAATGAACTCAAAATTGATCATAAGCTAACATGTGAAGTGTAAGAGTTTCAGAAGAGAGCACAGAACTATTCAGGACTAGGAGTAGGTGAAGAGTTCTTAGCACCAAAGCACAATGCATAAATTAAAGATTGATAAATGGGATTATCTCAAAATGCAAATTAAAAGCATAAATACATACCACTAGACTAACCCATTCAATGGCTAAATTTAAAGACTAATAATAACAAAGTTGGCAAGAGTTTGAAGCATTTGGAACTCTAAACATTGCAAGTGGGAATATAAAACAACACAATCACTTTAGAAAACCCGTTTGAAAATTCTTAAAAATAAACACCGTATCTCATAGCAATCCCACTTCTTAGTACTTACCTAAGACAAATGGAAAAATATACCCCCATGGAAATGACTCAAATGTTCATAGCGGCTTCATTCACAATAGCCCGAAACTAGAAATAACACCCACTAACTGGTGAGTGGATTTAAAAAAGTGGTACATCTATGTAAGGAAATACCACTTTCTAATAAAAAGAAAAAAAAAGTGCTGATACACACATTATTCATGAATCTTAAAATAATTAGGCCGAGAGAAGTCAGATGAAATAGTGTACATATTGTATGGTTCCCATTTTATAAATTTACAGAAAAAGAAATCAGTAGTTGCTGTGGCTGGTAGCAGAGAGAAAACTGCACTGCAAAGGGGCAGAAGGAACCATTGGGAGGTAATTGAAATGCTTTTTGCTTGATTGTGATTGTGGATTCATGATTGAATAATATATGTAAATGTGATCAAATTGTACACTTCAAGTAGATGTGTTTATTATTCTGAAGTTTATTTACGTCAGAATAGGTTTTTTTTTTTTAATCCCCAAACTTGCAGTTAGCATGTAGTGGATCTTTCTCCTGTGAGGGCATTGTTCTTCAGTGTGATTAGTGTGTGGATTACATGTGTGTATACAGTTGTCAGAAGCCCTCGAACTCTGAACCTAAGATTTATGCATTTTACTATATGTAAGTATGCTTCAATAAATAAAGGAAAAAAAATTTATTAAATTCCCTTTTTGGCATTTTAGTGGGGTTTCGAGAGGGAGTAATATTGGATGCTTGTATTTAATTCACAATCTTTATCCAGAAGTCACTAATTACATATGAATTTTAGAATTAATTTGTACATACTGTAAACAAATCCAGTTGGAATTTTACTCAGAATTACGTGTTAGAGAATAATATTAATAGAATTGACATCTTTATTATGTCGAGCTACTCAATGCAGAGCATGATACATCTCATTTTTTTGTGCCTTCTTTTTGGTTCTTTTGTTATTTTTCTATTGCTGCATAGAAAATTACCAATTAGCACACACACATATGTTATAGACCCATATCTTTCATTTCTAGTTTACTTCATTCCTTCATATACATCCAAATTACAGTCAGGAATTGCTTCCTACAGCTTATAATGCACATGATAGTACTTAAGAAAGTGGTGTTATAAAAAGGCATCCTACAGTATGGGAGAATATGTTTGTAAATGACATATCTGACAAGGGGTTAACATCCATAATATATAAAGAACTTACATGCCTCAACATCCAAAAAGCAAATAATCCAATTAAAAAATGGGCAGAGGATATGAAAAGACAGTTCTCCAAAGAAGAAATTGAGATGGCCAACAGACACATGAAAAGATGCTCCACATCACTAATCATCAGGGAAATGCAAATTAAAACCACAATGAGATATCACCTCACATCAGTAAGGATGGCCACCATCCAAAAGACTAAGAACAACAAATGCTGGTGAGGATGCAGAGAAAGGGGAACCCTCCTACACTGGTGGTGGGAATGTAAGCTAGTTCAACCATTGTGGAAAGCAATATGGAGGTTACTCAAAAAACTAAAAATACAAATACCATTTGACCCAGGAATCCCACGCCTTGGAATTTACCCAAAGAATATAAGGTCTCAGATTCAAAAAGACATATGCACCCCTATGTTTACTGCAGCACTTTTTACAATAGCCAAGATATGGAAGCAACCTAAGTGTCCATCAGTAGATGAATGGATAAAGAAGAAGTGGTAAATATACACAATGGAATACTATTCAGCCATAAGAAGGAAACAAATCCTGCCATTTGCAACAACATGGATGGAGCTGGAGGATATTATGCTCAGTGAAATAAGCCAGGTGGAGAAAGACAAGTGCCAAATGATTTCCCTCATTTATGGAGTATAACAACGCAGCAAAACTGAAGGAACAAAATAGCAGGAGACTCAGAGACTCCAAGAAGGAAGTAGTTGTTACCAAAGGGGAGGGGTGTGGGAGGGCGGGTGGTGAGGGAGGGAGAAGGGGATTGAGGGGTATTATGTTTAGTACACATGGTGTGGGGGATCATGGGGAAAACAGTGTAGCACAGAGAAAGCAAACAGTGAATCTGGCATCTTACTACACTGATGGACAGTGACTGCATTGAGGTATGAGTGGGGACTTGATAGTATGGGTAAATGTAGTAATCACATTGTTTTTTCATGTGAAACCTTCATAAGAGTGTATATCAATAACACCTTTAAAAAAAGTGTTATAATCCATTATGAAAAAGTTAATTTTTAACTTGGTTTAGCCGAGAGCTGAGTTTAGACTTTTCCTGAGTTATTAATTTTTTTTACCTACTACAGGGGTTAACATGTGACAATAATATTTATGTAGAAATGACAGATAATCCTTATAAAAACCATCAAGTCCAACCAAGAAAATAAAATTATATTCTCAGCATAGGCTCAACTGGTGTTTAGGTATGTAGTTTTGGCAAAGGACTTGACAGCTTTGCCAAAGAAGAACCAGAGGTAGCACCTCTTTTATAAAACCCAGAGGCATGTAATATTTCTCTGAGAACCCTTAATGGCTGTATATAAGTACACAGGGTCGGAGGCCCACTTCTCAGTACTACACAGGGCCCTTGTATTCTGCCTGTGATCCAGGACAGAATCCTAACAGTGCATTTGTTCAGAATTCTGTAGAGAGACAACATGGCATTAAAATTCTAGATGATATAGATCATCCTTTTTATGGTAAAAGGTTAACAAGATCCTTTGACTTCTCCACAACAAAACTGACCTTTGTGAACTCTCTTTCTCCCAAATCCAATAAAAATGGAATATTAGCTGTGTTACATACAGCATTGGTCATAACAAAAATGATGCTTTAATTATAAAATGCATCTGGACTGGGAGGACAATATATGTAACATATTCTTTATGCTCTTATGCTTCGCTGAGTGCAGTGATTCTGACAACTGGGAACAATGCTTGCAAGGAACCTGAACGTACATCTGGCAGTATTATAAGAGCATCTGCCTTCTGACCGGTGGGAGGTGAAATCTCATTATGGTTTTGATTTGCATTTCCCTGCTGATTAGAGATGTGAAGCATCTTGTCATATATCTGTTGGCCAACTGTATGTTTTCTTGGGGAAAATATCTATTCAGGTCCTCTGCCCATTTTTAAATTGGATAATTTGGTTTTTTTCTTGTTACTGAGTTGTATCCATTCTTCACATTTCTTGGGTATTAGCTCCTTGGGATACATCATTTGCAAATATACTCTCCCATTGAATAGGCTGTGTTTTTATTTTATTGATGGTTTCTTTTGTTGTTGCAGAAGTTTTTAGTTTGATACTGTCCCACTTGTTTATTTTTGCTTTTGTTTCCCTTGCCTAGGCAGACATATCCAGAAAAAAATTTCTGATGCCAATGTTCAGGAATTTACTGCCTATGTTTTCTCTTGGGAGCTTTATGGTTTCACGCCTTATATTTAGGTCTTTAATCCATTGCCGAGCTTGTTTTTGTGACTAGAATAATCACGGTCGTGAGGCTCCTTGGAAGGATGGCTCCTTTGCCTGTGCTGTTACTTGGGATGCGATGGGAAAGCCTGTGAGGATTGCGCTGGCCAAAGAGAAAGGCCTGGTAGAACGGCTGACATTGTGCATTTTTCAGTGTGATTGTTTTACAGGCTATTTAGTCATTATTTTTGGTTCTCTATGACTATATACATTTTCAAATAGTCTTTTCTCTTTTTAAAGAAAGTACTATTACAATCTGTGTCTTTTAAGTCCTACATTTTAAGTCCTAGTGGCTCTGCCTCTGTCACCTGCTGTCTGCACTAGCTCCCATATCTGGTATCTTGTTCCCTTTGTGCTGGTCATTATTTTTCATAGTGTGCTTTTTGTTATATTTGAATAATTATTGATAGGAATAAATGAGGCTTAGGTTGTTTGTTTGCTTATTCAGTTCACCCCGATCTACCACCTGTCCTTGACCATCTTACATCCAAGTTCAAGGCTTCAGATTCTCTAGATCTTCAGGGCTGCACGTCTGTACAAGATGTGGTCACTTAAGGTTTCCCCTTCTCCTGAGGGTCTGTGTAAGGCGCAGCAACAAGAATCCTCACCTGACACATCCTACACTTCAACTTCTGTCTCTCTCACCCCTCGAGAACACTTCCTTGTGGCTTGTCAAATTCTCTCATGGCAAAAGCATTTTTGAGTGTTAGGTTTACTTCTCTGAGTTCTCAGTTTCTGGTGAAGCAATTCCTTATTATCCCATAAGCTCTATTGTGGTAGGTAAGACACATCTAACATTTTGGCACTTGTTTAGTTGTGCTTAACATGGGACTGATTAAAATCTCCAAGACTGCCATTAGCTCACAGGTAAATTACATGCACATGAGTGGAAGATCAGACTTGCACAAAAGCACAAAGGTGACGCCTTATTCGACAGAAGTGTCCTCACCTGCATCCTGCTCAGATGCTACCTTCCCAGTGAAGCCTGCACGGCCACTGCCTGCCACACGCACATTCATCTCCATTACTCTGCTCTGCTCTTTTTCTCCAAGCACACATCCCCTTCCAATACTCTGTATCACTAGGTTGTCCGTGTTTTTGTCTCTCCTGTGCTCTAAGTTCAGTTCCATGAGGGTGGATGTCCTTGGGTATTTGTCACTTATATTTCCAATAGCCTAGTTCAATCTGTGAAATATAAGAATCACCCAGTATAATTTTTGAATGTATGAAAGAACAAATGAATGAATGACGTGGTTAATTTCCTATGAGTCTATCAGCAAAAAGACAGATTTTGTGTCTGAAACACTAAAGAGAGGACAGGAAAGTTTCATAAATACAATTTTCAACAACCCGTAGAAGCTGATTCAGCCTCTTCGGGGGACAGTCCCGAATTCAGGGGAGAGACCATCCACTTGCCTTCAGCTTCCTGAGCAGGTTGTGACCTGACCATGAACGTTTAGTTAGCTCCACTCAGTCCCTGGTGGCTCAGGAACCCTGTTCATTCCACAGAGGAGTCACCTCTTTGGACCTGACAGAATTCACAGGTCATTCAAGGACATCCTGTTCTTCTCTGGGGACCCCGTCTGGTGGCTGCAGCCAGAGATCAGGTGCACAGGCCAGAATGTGTGGTCCACAAAGCCATCCTCAGCAGGCAACTCTCCTGCAAGAAGAATGTCTCCAGCAACGGTCTGTCTGGCTCCACTCTGTCATTTCCTCTCAGAACGTTCTCCGTCATCACTGTAGACATCACGTTCATCGTGGGATAAACTGCTGTTGACAACAGACACAGTCTTAAAGGTTCATGGGCCCAATACCTGAACTTACGGCAGAAAACAACTATTGAGAAAGATTTTTTTGTGAATAAATGTTGAAAGGATTTCAACTGATTAGGTATTTTTTCTTGTGAACCAATATGTGCTTCCTGTTAGAAATTTAATTGAGTTTTATTTAAGTTACTCATTACGGGTCTCTGATTTACAATTCGGTGTCAGAAAACGTATCCTCTACATTTACTAAAAGGCTCCATGCTAACTAATGACATCTGGACTGGTATCTTTAGACCACAGACACTGCATCTTTCCATTTATGGCAGATGAGTGTATCCAGTTCTGCAAAATAACAGCTTCACTTAGAAAATATCTTTCTGTCAAGCTATCTTTTCAGAGCCCCCTTCATCTCTTGTTCATGAGGCTGCAGATGAGGGGCACCACCACGTAGAACATGGACACCGCTTGTTCTGGTCGGTGGAGCAGCTGGACTTGGGCATCATATAGGTGAATGTGATGGTCCCATAGAACAGAGTGACGGCTGTGAGGTGGGACGTGCAGGTGCAGAAGGCCTTGTGGCGCCCCTAGGGGTGATGAGGATGTGGAGCAGGAGGCGGCTATGACACACAAGGTAACCCCAGCGGCAGCCATGAAGGAGGGGACAACCGCAGGGAGACCGGTAATTAGAACAGGAGAGTTCAACTAAAGGAGCAAAGTCATAGAAAAAATGACTGATGCCATGTGGTCCACAGAAGAGGAAGGAAGAGACACCCAGAGGGCAAGAGCCAGCATTGAGAACCCCGCCTACGGAAGCCTCGAGGGACTGCGCACAGACGCATGTGGACACTGTGGCTGAGTGACGCAGCAGGTTGCAGATTGCCACGAAGCCATCATAGGCCGTGGCAGCCAGAAGGAAGCACTCGACTGTCCCAAGAGAATGGCTGAGCCCAGCTGGACGGCACGTGCAACACAGGACATTATATTTCCCCCCCCGCCCCAACCAAGTTTCCCAGCATACTGGGTGTGATGGAGGATGAATAGCCCATGTCAGCAAAGGCCAAGAGGCTCAGAAAAAATACATAGGATGGTGGAGCTGAGAAGATTCTGATGAGAATGAGTGTGCTGAGGGTGCCAGATGTGGTCAGCAGGTAGGTGCACAGGATGGCCATGCCAAGGAAGACTCGAAGGATCCGGCTGTCAGTCAAACCCAATAAAATGAACCCTGCCGCTGATGTGTGGTTCCCGCCCACCAGGAAGTCCATGCGGCAATGTAGCTGCTACCAACATGAGCCTGTGATGAAAACACTACTTTAAAGGAGTTATAAATTTGATGTTCACTTTCTTTAATTCAGAAATAGGAAGTGATTATAAATAAAGATATTCAAGCATCGATGCATATTTGAATGCAATGATGTCTTTCTGAATTTAAGAAATTATTTTTAGCGGAAACACCAGCCAACTGCCTTTAAATAATGTCTCTTTCTTTTTATATTACATTATTTCCAAAAATGTACTTAAAATGGCTTTCAAGTCAAAAAACAAATAATATAAAACAGATTAGAATAACAAAAAAACCCACCAGTGAGTATAATAAAAAAAGAATAAAACATGTAAGGTTTTATAGTAAGACTTGAGTAATAGCTAATAACATTATTACATACTAAATTATAAGCCTAAGATTAAGAATTTTATATATAACATGCTTATGACAGTATATATATAGTCCATGCTTATAATTTAGTGTGTATATATATATATATACGCAGTGTATTTAGTGTGTGTGCGTATATATATGTATCTAACATGTATATATAGTATATTTTATTTTTCTTAACATAATATTACTTTCACTATTATTTTATAGATGAATAAACTGAGGAGGTTATGTAACCTGCACAAGGTTATGTAGCAAGTGATAGAGTCAGAATATGAAGCCTTAAAAGTCTGATCATTCCTTTAATAACTGTGCAATAAATCATACTTACCATGATGTCCAGTATACATGGTAATGCGGGAACAACAGATTTTCCTTTAAGCCTCTGGCGACTATGTAGGTAACTCACTATGTAGCGAGTGAATTATGTATTTCACAGCATCCATCAGGTAAAAAACATTCCCTTAAAAGGAGAAATAAAAGTGTTTTTGATACTGCAACACAGACCCCATGGAGAGAAATTCAGTCTGTATGACGATATGACTGACAATGATGGTTAAAAGTTGTAACTTGTTCCCCAGGGAGAAGGAATCTGAGGCAGCAATCAGAACCTGATGTTTATACTTAAAAAAATTTTTTTCAGTGTGTATAATAAAACATACAGTTCTCATTGCTGTGAATGTACTGAGACTGTCTTCCGACGAATTCTCTAAAAGCAGAGCCTTAGATCGCAGTCCTTATGCAAATGACTTAGGAGTGACCTCTGGGAAAATCTGTCAGGACAAGAGAGAAGCAGGACCAGTATGGGGAGCAGCTGGATAAAGATGAGGGCTCTGCCACAGGGTAGCTTCAGTCTCATCCCACAGGGATCGCCAGAGCACAAATGGCACGGCAGAGATGTCCTACCTTGTGATGATGGGATATTTTTGTTGTTGTTGTTTTTAAATCACTGTGCAATTAAGTCGCTGGCTATGGACCACCCTGGGAGTGAGGGGATGCACTCCCAGATACTTTCAGTCAATGACATTCCTCTTAGCCAAGAACAATTCCTGAAAAGATTGCATTAGCAGCTGGCCCTCAAAGAAGTTTGGTAAAATGTTCATTGGCCTATAAAGGAGATGTAGGAGAGGCACGAAATTGTCTATGTAGCTTCATAAAGTCCCCATTTATTGTTGTGTACAGCTACCGAGGTTGCTAGACCACGTCTGTGAGCACTGAGGTTCCTTTGTCTGGTGGAGAGCACCAAAGTGCGTGCCTCTCCCCACAGAATTCCTTCCTCCTGCTTGTAATTTCTTTCTTTGTTTTTATGCATTATTTGAGCAAGGGGCTTCTTGGATGAGGTAGCCTTTGTGGTGAACCACAGAAAACGGGCAAGAATATGGATAAGTGAACTTAGAAGAAG
Source organism: Smutsia gigantea (assembly GCA_032199065.1). Taxonomy (NCBI): domain Eukaryota; kingdom Metazoa; phylum Chordata; class Mammalia; order Pholidota; family Manidae; genus Smutsia; species Smutsia gigantea. The sequence goes on from JAVSCE010009247.1 coordinate 203,601, forward strand.
GGATTTTCAGACAGAACAGGGTACAGAATAAGAAAAGTGTAGAATTTAACAAGGAGACAGTGTGTTTACTGGTATGCCTTGAATATTGAGGTGATGATTGCAGATCTGGGACAAGGACTTGGTGGCAGGTCAGGTAGACGATAGTACAAATGATGGAGGACTCTAAAGGCCAAGCTGCTGAGAGGCACGGAGGAATCGTTTGCAGTATCACAAATGATACCCCAGTGCAGTAGCTGGGGATTGGGGTGAATGGGGGTTGTTCCTTTGCAGTAAGGTCTTCCACAGCAGAGTCACCTTTGAGAGAGAAATTATAGTGCTTACACTGTGTGTTAATCTTCTTCTTATTTATCTTCTGTATGTTTCCCCAGGCACTAGCTTCTCATGACACACTATTCCCGCAGCCTGTGTAGAGGACACAGGAGTCCTGAGAGACTTGGCAGAATTTCAGAATTGTAAAATAAATGATAGTGTAAGGAAGTAAAACATCCCTAAGGGAATCATCTCCATCCCAAGATAAATTTTTTAACAAGTTAATTCACGTTACTTCAATTGTTACTCAGAATAAGTTCAAACATCACTGAAAGGTCTCTATGGTATGCCAGGGTTTGAAAAACATTTGAGGACATCACATTGGGTGATAGAGCCACAGAGCACAGGGCTCCCGTATCTAAAGCAGCACACTGAGAAAAATGGTCTCCAGCGGCACCAGGACATTAAAATCTTCATAGTACTGAGCGCCACCCTCAAGGGGTGGAGAAGACACAGCCTTTTATATTATAGGAGAATCTAATGTCAGGGCAGACTCGTCACAGGCATTCAAAAGGAAAAATGCCTAAACCTTATCCCTGAATTACAAGATGCATGAAATTGCAGGAAGAATGGCAGGAAGCCATTCTTGAGTTGTGAAGCTGTAAGTTCTTCCCACAGCTTAATTAACACTTCATGAATTTAAGAGACTGGAAAGTGATTTTCCTTCTGGGGAAGGTGGGAATTTTAGTTTTTTTTTAAATGAATATTATTCTTTATCTTCTAATAACCAAGTGCCTGTAAATGTTAATAGCCTGATAAAAAATGTTTAAAGAAAACATGGATACAGAAAATCCAGATGTTAGGAATGTTGTCCATTCCCTGCTCCTGCTAGAGATGGAACCCAGAAAGCTGCATGGGAGAAGATTTGAAGAACTGAAACCAGAGACTAGGATGGCAAACTCAAGGCAAAAGCCAGGTGAATAAAGAGGGTGAGACTTCGGATAAACACAGAGAGGGGCTGAAAAAAATGTTACAGGCATCTTGCTCTCCAGTGCTTGCCAGGCTCATTGGAAAGAATGGAAATACCAGATGGACATAATCTTCTGTCATTCCTATACTAGAACAGTATGAGAAAAATAGAATTTATCATCAAAATATAAAAAGAAAGGTAGCATAAAACCAAAACTTCCAACTAAAATGAATGAATAAGACTGTGCAAACTACACATATTCTGATATCCTGGAGATTTCTCTCCTTGGAGAGACTTGCTGAGAACTTGGGGTAGGTATTGGTAGAGATGTACTATCTTGATAAAGCACCCCTGGAGGTCTGATATATCCCTTAGTAGATGACCACTTGGGCAGGTCAAGTGTGATTTGATTCTACAGTTAGTAGGGGTAGTATCTAAAATGAGAAGTGATAATCTCTTTCTCTTAGACTCTAAGCAACCACGGCTGGCATTTTCAGTCTGTTCACCATTTATAAATTCTATCAGGTGAGCATGTGGGAAACTTCTCTACATGCCTTTACACTGCTACGTGACAAGATTCTTAAAACTTATTAAGAGAAGCCAACTATTTTAATATGTGTCTAAATAAAATAAATGCTAGAGCAAAAAAAAAAAGGATTATGGAAGAATTAGTAAATGCACCAAAGTGATAATCACAAAAGGATTTCTGGAGGAAATGAAATTCTAATTTTCTTAAGGTCACTGAAAGAACCTTACTTAAAAACCTGTATACGTTATTAGACTTAGGTTGCAAGGTGGAGGATACAAAATTTTAAACTGGTCTCTGCTTATCTAGTATAGGGGTCAAGCTTGAAAAAGAGGAAGAAAAGAAGAAAACCTCATTGTAGTAAAATGGTATGCAAATAGAGAAGAAAGGATTGACATAGCCAGGGAAGATTGGGGAGGCTTCCCAGGGAAGTGACATGTGAATAGTCTTCAAGAGAGCTAAGTTTCAAGCAGACAGAGTAGGGCAAGATGAGTATTGCAGGTTGTAGGAAACAACATGTGCAAAGTAGAAGAGCCAGGAAGGACTTACTGTTTTTTGGAAACAGTGAGATGTTTCTGATACAGGGGAGTTGACAGCAAGAAATGAGGCCAGACAGGTAAGACCTTGAATACTGGGCTAGGGCACTTGTCCTGAGGGAGGCCGCCTAATTAACTATCCAAGCAAGTTGGTCCCCAGTCTCCCATGGCCTGGCTGCAAATATTCTGTGCATGTACACTTACAAGCTGTATCTCCTCTGACAAATTAAGTAAAGCTCTGTGCCACAGTTGCCTCACTATAAACACAGTCATAATAATAGCACAACTCTTAGGATAGCTATGAGGATATATGAGATTGTAGAACTGAAGCATGCAATAAAAATTAGACGTTATTAGAATTATCTAGTATGTAAACAAAGGGGATAGAAAACGGCAAGCTGTAGCATGATTGTAGGTTGAACATAGAAAAGTGGGTAGAAGGTGAAGGATAGGACTGGGTGAGGGAAAGATGAGGCTGTATAAGGCAGGCAGAGAAAGACAAATACCAATTGATTTCACTCATTTGTGAAGTATAAAAACAAAGCAAAATAGAAGGAACAAAATAGCAGCAGACTCATAGACACTGAGAAGGAACTAGTAGTTACCAAAGGGGAGAGGTTGCGGACGGTGGGTGGGAGGGAGAAGGGCATTAAGGGGCACTATAATTCACAATCACAATATAGGTTGGTCACAGGGACGGTAGTACACTACAGAGAATACAACTGATGACTCTATAACAGCTTACAACGTTGATAGACAGTGACCGCAATGGAAGGGGTGAGGACTTGATAATACAGGTGAATGTTGAACCACTGGGTTGTGTATCTGAAACCATCATAAGATTGTATATCGACACTTTAATAAAAAAAATTCAAATGAGAGATAAGGTAGAATGCAGGAGACATTTTTTGGTTGTGATCCTGGAATCTAGTAAATGTGGAAAGCTAGAGCCTGAAGAATGAGGTAAAGTCTGATAGGAAATAAAATGGAGGAAAGGAAACTGAGGCAGAGGGAACCCCATGGGCAAAGGCACGGTAGCACGAAGGACTGTGATATGTTTGGGGAAGAGAGGGCACTGCTGGCTGGTTTGAGTGCAGGGCAGGTAGAGGGATGTGGTGGAGACCAAGCCAGGAGCCATGTGTAGGGATCAGATTGTGGTGAGGACTGAATGTCCAGCTGGGGCATCTGGATGTCCCCTGATGAGCAGTGTGCAGCCGCTCACTTGTTTTGACATGAACAGTGACTTCATATATCCTGTGTTTAAGAATGTAACACCTGGTCACAATGTGGTAAGAAAAATAAAAATGCAGGAGACTTGAGCCTAATAGCCATTCTGGTGGCACTGTGTCTCCCCGGTGGGAGAGGTCCAGGACAATAGCAGGGGGAATAAAAATTTTTAAAGTAAAGATGAGGGCCAACCGCAGTGGGAAATTTGGAAACTATTTATTGTGTAATAGATGAAGAAGGAGTAAAAATTGCAGTCTGATGGTGGCTCTCTGATATCTGTAACTAACTCAAATGAGAAATACAGGAGGAAACTCTGACGTGGGTGAAAGAGAGCCAGGTCTGTTCTGAAAAACTTGCGTTCAATTATTGGAGGTCATTCCAGCATTGGAGATGTGCCAAGTAGAGGCGGGAATTGGAGAGTCACACAAGGTAAGTGGTAGTTGAAGCAATGACAATGGAAATATGTTGTCTTTAGAAGAAAATAGACTGGGAAAACTTCAGAGGAAAGAGTGTGGCTTGTTCAGGGTCCAGGTTGAAGATTGCTTGGGTAGAAGAGATTCCCACCTTAGGGTCTTTGTATTAGCTGTGAACTGTGCCTGTAATGCTCCCTCCCCTGACCTTTACCTGTTTGTTTTCTGCCATCCTGTTCTACATTTAAATATGTCACCTCCTCAGGCTGATCCCTGACTCCACAACAAAAGTAGTCATTCGGACTCATGTAATAACAGGAATCCTCTATCTCTGGTTCCATGTTCTATTTCCCATGTAGAAAGAGCCTGGCACATCATACACATTTAGACAATATGTATTGAATAAATTCCTGACTTCTATAGTCACTTAACTACTCTCTACCTCACGTTTGTCTTTTGTAAAATCAGAATGAAAATTCCTACCCTATAGACTTATGAGGATTACATGACACAGCTCCACCTAACCCCAGCATATGTATGGCCTGCCTCATTATAAGCATTACATTACCTGGTTACCTAGTCTGAATCTTCTTATATTCCTTGCCCATAATTACAAAGCAAAGAGAAAACAGCAACTCTTCAAATAACAGTATATTTTTCTTTTTTTCTTCTATTGTTTTTAATCTCTGTGAATCCTATAGAATAATTTCCAGCCAATGTTTCTCTCTCTCTTGAATACTCCTTCATTTCCCACTGTTGGTTGATTCATTACTGTTTTTCTTTCTCTTCACCTTTAACAGTGACTACGTGTACCTTTTGAATGTGTCCATTTCACTTTTCTGCCTCACCCCCTACAGGACCGGATGTTTAATGAACAGTCAAAATAGAAAAATGATTTGCTAAGTTGATCTGGGAATCTGGGTTGATTCTGTTCAGGTGTGCACTTCGAAACAAACCACATAACCAGTATACCTTCTGGGAAATGTCTTGGAGGTCTTGCAAAAAAACCCCAAAAGTTGATTCGAATTTTATGACCAGAATATGCATTTCTAGGATGAGCTAGTACCTTCAAAATCATTTTGACTCCAAGCTAGTCCATTATATTTAGGCATCGGGAAAAGAATTTCAATGTTATTGATATGTACAACAAACTAAGGACATTGTATATCTCACTCCAAATACTACCATGATGGGAACCCAACAGGAGTTACAACATGTTAAATTCATTCCGATTGTCTAGTCATTGTCCCAATGGTCACTTTTGAGCTACTTCACGGTGGTGCCCTGGTGGAAAGAGAATTATATTGAAAGAAAGTCAAAGTTCTTTTGGAAAATTTCACTGATCTTCCTAAATTTCTAGAAATGTGAATCATTTTAAGTGATTTAAATGATTGACTTACATTATTCATTCAATCGACAGTTTATTAAGCACTCCTGCATACCAGGGTACCATTAGGTCTCAAAAAACATTTGAAGAATGTGGCTTCACACAACCCAGTGGGTGAGACCAAAGCAATTTTATTCATTTTTCTTCTCATATGAGGATCCTGATTGGAAAAGAGAGAGTAGAGTGCTTTTGTGAGCAGAATCTGGGAAGATAGTGGGCTCATTCCATGTCATTCATACAGATTCTCATACTAGAATCTTTCCCATCCCTCTGACTCCTGAACTTGACTTCAGTCTGGTGTATTTAGCATCCTTTTCTCAAGCTCTCCACGAAGAGCTTAAGTTGCCTTAAACTTGCCCAGGTTCCCTTGATTAAAGTGTAGGTGACATCAGGGCATAAGGATCCTTTTACAACCGTCTCTGAGCCTTAGCCTCAGGAAGCTCTGCGGCTTTGGAAGAAAGTTGCTGTGTGCCCCCGCAGGATGGGCAACCACTCCACAGTGAGCACGTTCCTTCTGTGGGGATTTTCCAGTTTCCCAGAACTGCAGGGTCTGCTCTTTGTGTTGGTTTTCTTCTCCCTTGTGACCATCCTAGCTGCAAACGTGTCCATAATGGTGGCCATCAAGCTCAGGCGCAACCTGCACACCCCCATGTACTTCTTCCTCTGTGGCCTGTCCTTTTCCGAGACCTCTGCCACTCTGGTCATCGTGCCCCGCATGTTAGCGGACTTGCTATCGGACAGCAAGACCATGTCTCTTCCTGAGTGTGCCACACAGATGTTTCTCTTCTTGGGCTTGGCAGGCAGCAACTGCTTCCTCATGGCTGCCATGTCCTATGACCGTTACAGCGCCATTTGCAGCCCGCTGCGCTACGCCATCCTGATGAGCTGGCAGACGTGCGTTCAGCTGCTGATGGCCTCCTGCGTGGCTGGGCTCCTGGTGTCCCTGTGCATTGTCATCACTGTATTCAACCTGTCTTTCTGCGACTCCAACACCATCCAGCACTTCTTCTGTGACATCTCGCCTGTGGTCTGCCTTGCTTGTGATTACACTCCCTATCATGCAATGGCTATTTTTGCACTCTCGGCCTTTGTGCTGGTGGGTAGCTTTATTTTAATTATGACTTCCTATGTCTTCATTGGCTCCGTAGTTATGAAGATGCCTTCTGCAAAGGGCAGGCGCAAGGCCTTCTCCACTTGCTCCTCCCACCTCACTGTGGTGTTCCTACACTGTGGGTTTGCCAGCTTCACCTATTTGAGACCCAAGGACAGTGACTCATTCTGGGACGATATGCTAATGGCTGTGATGTATACAGTGCTGACACCTCTGCTTAATCCCATTGTTTACAGTCTAAGAAACAAAGAAATGCAGACAGCCTTGAGGAAGGTCCTAGACAGTGTATGTGCGTTTTCCCCACAGAGGGTAAACAAAAGAGCCCTGAACACTTCTTAAAAGCTTTACAGATTGCTGATTAATAAAAGTGGAAAAGTGGAGTACTTCCAGTAACAATCATCGCTTTGTGTACAAAACAATTGAAGTATTTTCTAATTGCCTGATATGCCCTGGTCTCACTCCTTTCCTACCACAAAACCAGATGTAGTTTTAAAATATTTTTAAATGAAATAGAATATTTTGAATGTTATTACACACATATATGTACATATAAGTGTATACACATATGTATATATGTGCATGCTCACCTGCACATATGTATGCAGCAAATGTTTAAGATTTAGAACACTGTATTTTCATAATGTTGGTTGCCTTTGGAGAAGGAAGAAAATTATTCTAAAAAGGAAAAGAAGAAAGAATGAGAGAGGGAGATAGAGAGAAGGAGAGAAAAATCTTGCTATTTGGGACAATATGGCTGTATCTGGAGACATTATGTTAGGTGAAATAAGCCAGACAAGACAAAACTGTAAGATGTCACTTACATGTAGAATCTAGGAAAGTCAAATTCATAGAAGCAGAGTGGAATGGTAGTTACCAGGGGTGGGAGGTGAGGGAAATGGGGAGGTTTTGGTCAAAGAGTACAAAGCTGCAGTTATGTAGAATAAATATGCTCTAGAGACTGAATGTACAGCATGATGGCTATAGTTAATAATACTGTATTTTTTACTGGAAATTCACTAAGAGTAAATTTCAGGTGCTCTCGCCAAACCAAACAAGGGAACTATGTGAGGAGATGGAATGTTAGCTTGACTACAGAAGTCATTTCACTATGTATATGTATGTCAAAACATCACGTTGTACACCTTAAATACATACACTTTTTTACAAAGTAAAAAGATGAATACAATTTTTTTAGATTAAAAACCATGGCAATTGCATTTTATTCATATACTTGAATGGAAACCATTTATTTGTAAGAAACATTTCTTTGTGAACTTCTTGAAAGAAAAACATGTGACATTTCCTCAGTTCATAACCTAATGCTAGGAATAAAGGAGACACTAAATAAATATTCATTGATTAGAGTTAATGTTTAACCAACAGATATGTGTTGAATGCTTGTTCTGTACCAGACACTGTACTTTGAGCAAAGGATAATTAGTTCAAACTCCCACATTACTACTTTCATCTGCCCACCAAAGTTTCTGCAACTGCATTTCTGACTCTCAATGACAACTTTACTCCAATTTTCTTTCATGACTCAGTTTAGATTTCATTTCCCAAGGAAAGCCTTCCTTGAGCCTCACAAGTAAATGCATTTGTGAAATGATATCATGAGGGATGAAGATGGATCAAAAAGCCACCCCTGGCGATTTTGACAGGGTGGGACATGAGTTTGAGGCCAATGATGCCATGGCAGCCAAGATTTGTGAGGCTAAGTTCCTGGAGAGGAAAAACCATGGAGAAGTGAGCCTGAAATTCTGTGTGTAATTTCTTATTAAGGAATTTGACTTCTCCAAAGTTGCACATGGGTTGGTGAGATATCAAAACATCAAACATTTTTACAAGTGTCCCCTGCAAATCTGCCTAGGGAGGCTAAAGATCTGCAGAGATTTTGTGCTGGTTTGATAGAGTTTGATGGACAGGCCATTAAATTTAAGGTACAGGGGCCCCATGACACCTTATGCCTTTATTTGAAAGTCCTGAAGGACCACCGTACTCGAGGAGTAATTGCTACATCCTAGAAATAAGGTCAAATCAAAAACAGATCATCCTCAACAAAGCACGACACCCACCTTACACTGGAAATACCATCACCACTCTACTAGGATACAGTTTTAGGAGTTATGTTATATAGAGAGACATCAGTTGTTTCTTTATGTGAATGACCCCTTTGGGCACTATTATTTCCTCAAAGTGGTCACTATATTTGGGCCTCAAAGGGCTAAATCCAGTGTTCTATCTTCTTGCTGGAAGAAAATTGAATACAGTTTAGAGGAAGATACTCTCATCTAGTGCCTCTACAATTTTTTATCCATATTTCCCATTGTTCAAAAAAATAATGTACACCAATAAACAAGACCAAATGATAAAAGCCTGGTATTTCAAAATAAATACTAAAAATGTATCTAGGAAAAACAGACTTATAAAATGAAGAATCACATCAGAGAACCGAATACAAATAAAATAAAATGAAGAATAAAAAGAATCAAGTTTAAATCTTACAAATAAATAAAATATATAAATATAAAAGAATAAATTATATAAATTACATAAATAAAATAACAGATGGGTTAATAATAGATTGAACACAGCAGAAAAGAGAATTAGTAAACTGAAATATAGGTCAGAGAACATATGCTACAGGATGGAGAAAAATTATCAAAAATACAAAGTGAGAGCTATGCAGGAAATTATGAAACTATGACGCATGTGTAATTGAAGTCCAAGAAAAAAGGACAGGTAGAAGAAATTTCTGAAGAAATAGTCAATAATAATTTTCCAAATGGATGAGAGACCATGATGACAAATACAAGAAACTGCAAATCCCAAATATGACAAGTGTGAGAGCAACCACTCTTAACAAAACTCATAAAAAAGCTATAGGAAGGCAAAAACAAAAGAAAATGTTAAAAGCTTCCAGGGGGAAATAAAAGACATACTCCCTTCAAAAAATAGAAAACAAGGGAAGACTGATAGCTGAGTTTTTGAAAAAAATGATGGAAGCAAAAAATAATTAAGTCTTAAAAGTGCCAAATGCTTGGTGACCTAGAATTTTACCCAAATTAGAAATAGCTCTCCAAAATGAAGTTGCAATAAAGACTTTTTGTGACCAGAAAAAACCTGTTAAAATTCATCATCAGTAAACCTCTTTTAAAAGAAGAAACGATAGTTTTTTTAGAAGAAGGAAAATCATTGCTGGTAGAGACATAGTGTTAAAAAAAAGTAATGAAAAGTACCAAAAAGAATAAATACAGAAGAGAGTAGAGGAGGTAGGTGAGGGAACAGCTTTGAGAAATAATGAAGGACTGGAATTGCCTGCATAGGTAGGTAGATGATAATACTGTCACCACTGCCTGTAGCCTCAGATTAAAATGGGAAAGAAACAGCCCTGTCTAGTAGAAACTTCTAAAACAACAACTTTATTGAAATGTAACTTACATATCCACAATTTAAAAACGATGACTTTTGACGGATGTATGCACTTGAACAACCACACCTCAATCACGACACACAACGTTGCCCCGCCCCCAAGAAATTACTTCTTGCCCCTTGGCTTTCAGTCTTCTCCAATAGTCTGCTACAGTTAGAGTTTTACAGAATGACAGAAATGTCAACAACTTGTTAAGTCCCAATCCACTTCAGAAGAAGACAATTTTCCAAAAATGTGCATAGACTAAGAATCTTTTAATAACAGTTCAAGATCTTTTGAAATTTCTCCCAGTTCAAATCCCTGCCTTCTAAGTAGCCATCTACAACCCACAGTAAACAGGAAACTTACAAACAAACATCTTACCAAAGTTCTTGATACCCACAGGGATATCCCTGAGCCTTGATTTTTGACACATTCTTTGGGGAAAAAGCTTTTTACCGATCCTAATATTCTTTATCTCCCTTTTGGAGGGACATCTGCTAGCGTAACACACCTGATGTCTTTCTAAGCCTTCATTCCCTCCTCCCCTAATTAGTAAATTAGTTGGTAGGAAGTTTGGAGGGAAAAGTAGATATGCAGTTATATTAGACCGCAAGAGCATCCATAACAAAATACTACAAACTGCTGATTTAAACAACAGAAATGTATTGTCTCCCAGTTCTGGAGGTTAGGAGTCCAAGGTCAGGTGTTGGCAGGGATGATTCCTTCTGGTGGCATCTGGTCCATGCCTCTCACCTAGCTTCTGACGGTTTGCTGGTGATCCTTGAAGTTCCTTGGCTTGTAGAGGCATCATGCATATCTCTGTTTTTATTTTCACATGATGTCTTCCTTGTATGCTGTTTCCCAATTCTCCTTTTTTTAAATAAGGATGCCAGTCATATTGGATTAGGAGCTCAGCCTACCCTAAAATGACCTCATCTTAACTAATTAATCTGTAACAAACCTATTCCCAGATAAGGTCACATTCTGAGGGACTGGAGGCTAGGACTTCAATATACGAATTTTTGAAGGATGCAGTTCAACCCCACAACAGCAATCCCAGCCCTTCCTCGCCCTTGATCTCGGGAGTGTGCCTGCCCTCAGCGCACTTGGCTGTTCTTTGCTCTGCTGCGAGCCGATGCTTCGGTCAAGGCCTAGTCTCCTTGGAGAGACCTGAGTGTTTCCAGTACTACCAGTGAAGGAAAGAGTGTCAAATTCTGGGATTCAGAACAGGAAAACACGTGTGCACAAATATGTGCCACATTCTGTAACATCAGCTCTTTAATTTGTACAAGTAATATTTTGCTCTCTTGTATACCTTCTCTTTTTGTCCTCCCCTCAGTTGACTTAGAACTTTGGAGGGGTCAACATGTGTCTGTGTACATCCCCTCACTGAGCACTGTAACAGGGCCACACCCCATCCCCTGCATCTGGGTGACTGAACTATTCGGAGTGGAAATACAGAAGAAAAGCCTCTGTGTGGACTCATCATAATCTAGGGTCAGTATGTGACAGGTCTTCAATACATGAGAGAAGGAAAGGGATGGACGGAGGCAGGCCATTTTGGTGGGTGTGCAGTGAGGGTTGCCCCAAATTTATTAGAGTACTAGGCTCACAGGGAGCTGCCATGTACTGAGAAAGGAACAGAGGAGAAGGGATAGTTTTGAGAGAAGGATGATAAATTCAGTCAGGGCACGCTGAGTTTGAGGGTCCTGGGGAAAAAGCCAGTGAAGACATTCATCTGTTCTCCAAGGAATGTTCTTTTCGGAGATGGGGATACAGTGACCACACAGATGGCAGCTGAGCCCGTGGTGGAGGCCACTCAAGGGGATCGCTGGGGTGGGGGGAAGGGCAGAGGGCTGAGGAGAAATCCTGGTGAAAAGCAAAGTATAGGGGGAAAGAGGAAGAGGAAGACTGCCGGAAACAGTCAATGAAAAACTTTAACCACCAGCATGCAGAGATCTCACCACAGCTTTCAGGTGGTCTTGCTAAGTCTGCAGTCAGACATTGGAGGGCCCTCTCTTTGCCTCAGAATTACTGCACTAGTGGAATTAGAAAACCCATAACTACTGCAAGTAAAAAGGGTTGAATTGGACAACAGGACCAGAGAAATCCCACAGAGTGGCTTTCAGGCAGAAAACGAGGAGGTTTTCTCCAAAGAAATGTTGGCTTCCAAAATCCTACTCTGTCCTGCAAGCCTTATGCTGGGAAGAGTCAGCTGAGATTTATACAGTTCCTTCTGTGCTACGTGGGTTAGATTTCTCAATGGCCAAACAGAGGAATCATGATCTTTGTTCTAGATTAAATAAAGTGAAAATAAATAGAAGCTTTTCTGAGACACTAATGTCACTGTTCCCAAAAGTTTAAATATCAATTCCCAAAGCAATCTTTATCTTTAAAGGAAGTGACCTGAATTGCCTAGCTTGTTGATATTACCATCTATTTCACATCTCTTGGAGACAAGTTTCTTTCCTCAATATTACTTTATAAGGTGGAATTCACTTAAATTTGATCTTTGGTTGAAATATCTTTCTATTTAAATAGGACTCATAATTGGTGAATGGGGTTTTAAGCAGAAGCTATTTTCCAAAAGTATTCTTACCTTGGAAAATCCATACTTAATTTGAATCCAGCAGATAACCATGTTAATGATATAAGTAACTGTATGTATGGAAGTAAACATTCGCTTTTCATATTTGTAGGAGCTCTTCTCTATAAGAGTGATAAAGTTAAGGATAAGTATCATTCAAGTATCCAGCATAAATGTTTCCCAAACACAAATGTTTGTTATTTATGGATTTATATCTGATTGAATTCAGACAAACCAATGTGTTCTAGCCATCAGTTTTCTCATGGCCTCTTTCACCTCCTTGTTCCTCAGACTGTAGATGAGGGGGTTCAACATGGGGACCACCACTGTGTAGATCACAGATGCCACTTTGACCTGATCAGCTGAATAGCTTGACTTGGGCATCACATAAACAAACAAAACTGTCCCATAAAACAAAGTGACTGCAGTGAGGTGGGAAGTGCAGGTAGAGAAAGCCTTCTTCCTCCCCTCAGTGGAGCGCATATTCAGGATTGACTGCAGGATGTAGCTGTAGGACACAATTATGGTGAACAGGGTGCTTGTAAGAACCGATGCAGAAGAGATGGCAGGAGATATTTCAGCAATGTAAACATGGCCACAAGAAAGCTTCAAGAGTGGAAAGAGGTCACAGAAAAAATGGTTGATTTTATTTGGTCCACAGAAGGATAGATTCATCAAACAGCCAGTGAATGATGAAGCGTTCATGCATCCACCCAGGTAGGAAGCCCCCAGCAGGAGGAAGCAGACCACTGGGGACATGTGGGTGGAGTAGAGCAAGGGAGAGCAGATGGCCACATAGCGATCATAGGCCATGGCAGCCAGCAGGAAGCACTCTGTGGTCCCAAAAGTGACATCGGAGTCAAGCTGAGCTATACAGCCAATGACAGGAATAGTAGTTCTCTCTCTTAGGAAACTCATAAGCATGACTGGTGTGACTGATGTGGAATACCCGATGTCCACAAAGGCCAAATGGCTGAGGAAGAGGTACATGGGGGTGTGAAGCTGTGGGCTGCTTCGGATTAAGATGATTATGCTGGTATTTCCCACTATGGTAACTATATAAACTCCTAGAAAAATCACAAATAAAATGGCACGTAATATGGGATTATCTGTTAATCCCAGGATAATGAACTCTGCTACTGTGGTGTGGTTTGCAGTCTCCATCTATTCCTTGAACAATTCCTATTGAAATCAGAATCAGAAGAGATTAAATTGGCTGAAATGACCCCACATTTAATGTCTATACCAAAACATGACCTTAAAATTAAAATTTTTAAATGACAGCTTTCCCTCACTTACAGAATACTTTTGCACACAAATTTAATTTACAAATTCCATGAAAATGCTAAAATTGAATCTTAGTTACCTTAGGACCCAGCGATCTTACTCTTTTTTGTATACCATGGAGTAAGTCTTCCCCATGTGTACAAGAGATATGCTAAAGGATGTTTATAGCAATATTGATTACAATAACATAAACTGTAAGTAACATAAGAGATATAGAAAGGCCAGCTCTTGATTTTCCATCCCCTTCCCAAATGTACCTCAGCCCTACTATTTACTATCTTAGTAAATACTATCTCCACTTATCCAATTATAAGGCCTGAAAATACGGATTTGACTTTGACATCTCTTTCTTACTTGATCCTTTTTCTGGAATATAAAAATCACATCCTTAGTCATAATTGATACCAAGGGTTAGGAGGTATCTATGTTCAAGATGAAAACATCAAAAAGAATTTTTACTATTGTTATGTGCTATATCCTGGGTGTTCTGCAAAATCTTCTAGGACTGAACTCCTACACCACACCTTTTACATCCTTATGGGATTTCATGAAGCAATGAGTCTAGGTATTTTTATGGACTAGGATTAATTGGAAAGTGAACTGAAGCTTTCTGGGACCTGAAATACATAAATTTTGGCTTCATCAGTTCTATTAAGAAGCTATCAGGAAATAAGAAGTGGGGGTGTATAATGGGGGTTGGGGAAAGGAGTAGTTAGAGAGGAAGGCATAGGAGTAGCCAGCTAGGAAAGCTAGGAAATTAGATTGAAAGAAATATGAGCATTTCAGAAGAATATTCCCTTAGTTCAAATTAGAGCATATGAAGAGGGACAGAGAGCATCTGTTAATCACAATTCAGGCATCCTGCAGCTCCTCTAATTTGAAGACCAACATATTCTTGTGAATAATTTGCTTTTTTCTCAAGAACCTCTATCTGAAGAAGAATTAGGAAACCTACATACGTAGCTCTCAGCAATCTTGCACGTTTTACTCAGTGCTGCATGTGAATCATGACAATGGTATGCTCTTGTATGGATAGTGCTAGGATTATGTGTCTGAATTCTAGAGTTCTGGCTTTTTTTAACCAAAGACCCAAACATGAAGTGCATTTTATACTTTTAACAAGCATAGATGTATGAAAGACGCAGAAGTTTTCACAGTTGGGCATGAGTATCAGCATGGAAGGCAAAGCAATGTGCAGAAATACCATGGACTTCGGAGACCTGCAAACCTGAATTTAGAGCTCTGCCTCTCACTGTCTATGGAGTCACGGCAAGTTACAAAGGTTTTTTGATCTTCTGTTTCCTTACCTGTAAAAAGGAAATAGTCATACATACCTCATGTAATTCTTGTGTTAAATGATATAATGTGGGTGAAAACACCAAGCTCTGTTTACACAACAAACAGATGTTCAGTTACTAATAATTTGCTTTTCTGTGTCCTTAAAAATGAGCAAGTTTAAGTAAGCGGCATATCCACGGCAATGCTAGGAATAAGCTCCAAGGAATTGTTACCGAACAGCAAAGCCATATTTAAGTATGTGTGTCATTTGAGATAAAGTCCCAGTCACTTATTTCACTTGTAATTACAAATTAATTACTTGTTTTGTAACTACACTGAGAATCATTTGGGACAGAGAAATTACATGTACCCATCTACTGGAATAGAGAAATAACATGTAAACATGATTATGTAAAAGTGTAGGAATGATTTTCTAAATACCCTGAGGTCCCATTTTTTTAAACTACATTAAAAGAAATTTTAAATTTCAATTTTATTAAGTTGAAAAAAATCGGAACATTTTACTATCATTAAAGTTGATTATTAGCTCGACGTGACTAATATGGCTGTGACAATTTCTGCCATTTCTGAAATGTGGCTGTATTCAGTGGTACAGGTTTTCTTTTTTTTAATTGAAGATATCTCTTTTTTATTGAGCTATAATTGACACATAACAAGTTAGGTGTACAATATAATGATTCAATATTTACATGCAATGCAAATTAATCACCACAGTAAGTCTGGTTACCATCCATCACCATACAAAGTCTAAGATTTACTGTCTTGGCAACTTTCAAATACACACTACACTATTATTGATTATAGCCACCATGCTGCACATTACATCCTCATGACTGATTTTATACAGGAATTTTGTACCTCTTGACAACCTTCACTCATTTAACCCACCCCCACAACCCCATCCCCACCCCTTGCAACCACTGTTCTGTTCTCTGTATCTATGAGTTTTGTTTTGTTTCTGAATCATGAGGAAGTGAAGCTTAATAAACTTTTAATTCACTTGTTCATGGAGCAGTAACCTTTCAGCATTCTCCTTTAGTCAACGTTGTAGTTCTAAAACTCACACTAAAGTTTTCACATGAGTAAATTAGTATTTATATATGTTAAACATGTTCACTCCTTTTACATGAATATGACACAAGCATAATGTTTATATTTCTTTAATGAAATATACACATGATAAATCCCAGTAATTCAGCCTTCATATGAAGTATCCTTTCTTTTTGGTCTTTTAAGCTTGGTGTTTTAATAACCTGTCTCAGATAAGCCCTCTAGAACTGAAGTCCCAGATGAGTGGAGTGGCAACAAGGATATGAAAAGGAGAGCAAGATAGTTAGGTCAAAATTACCCATTAAAAGTGATGAGTAAAAACCCGGCCTGTGTTTTCTGAAGCTTAGGTGATATGTCTGAGACCTCAAAGCACTTCATTATATCAAGAAAATGTATTTCCTTCTAAAATGAAACTCAGGGTTAAGTCCTTATAAGTTACAGCTTCCTGAAATCTTCTGTAAATACAAGTCTTCCTTGGTCCTGAAAATGGACATTTATTGGCATCCTGTAAATCTTACACATTCAAGAAGTAACTGAAGAGGAGACTTCCGGGAAGATGGCGGTGTGAGCAGGGCGGCAGAAATCTCCTCCCAACACTATATTTATCTACGAAAACACAGAAAATACATCTATTACTAAAAGAGAGACGAGAATACACAGGAAAGCGCACAGCGTGCAGCTACACCCGAGAGGACTCGGCACCCCAAGAGGCGGGTAAGATACGGAGCCGCGACCCGGCGGGACCTGAGCCCTCCCCCACCCCAGCGCACCGGCGGGAGGAGAGGATTCAGAGCCGGGAGGGAGTGGAAGCACACCCCGCGAAGTAGCCAGCCCCGGGGATCTGCGCGGGGAGCGCTGACCCACATCGCGCAGTGCAGCAGAGATTGGAGAGACAGAGGGGCACATCTGAGTGGGGAACGCGCAAGGGTGCTTGCAGCCGGCTCCCCGGAAGGAAAAAAAAAAAAAGTGCGCGCTTTCTTCAGCGGTCTTAAAGAGACAGGAGCCCAGCGGAGGAGCCGGATCGCCCCAGCACACTCAGCCCAGCAGGCTGGGAGTCCTGGGGAGTTTCAGACGCCTTAGCTGGCGAGTGAGGAAGCGTAGCCATACTTAACACTTCTCACTGAGATCAACAGCCTCCTATTCGTTCCCACCCCTGCCAGAGGGATAAAGAGCCCTGCGGAGAGGCACAGTCACAGCTGTGGAATAGTGGGGCAATAGCGCCACCTAGAGCATTCCCACAGAATCTACGTCCGGTGGGCATTTTTTTTTGTTTTTTTTTTGTTTTTTTGTTTTGTTTTGTTTTTGTTTTTTCTTTTCTTTCTTTTTTTCTTTTTTTCTTTCTTTCTTTTTTTCTTTTTTTCTCTTTTTTTTTCTTTTCTTTTTAAAGTCTTAAAGAGCCCAGCTGACATACGTGGCAACTATTAGTGACCAAATTATACAGCCATGAAAAGACAGAGGAATATGGTTCAGACCAAAATCAACCAGACAACCCCAGAGAGGGAGTCTGAAGGGATGGAAATGCACAGCCTCCCTGAAAAAGAACTTAGAATAAAAGTCATAACCATGCTGATGGACCTACAGAGAAATGTGCAAGAGCTGAGGGAGGAAGTGAGGGAACTGAGGAAAGACAATACAGAAATCAGACAAGCGATCGACGGGCTTAACAGCAGAATGGATGAGAAGCAAGAGACTGTTAATGGAATAGAAAACAGAGAACAGGAGTACAGAGCAGCTGAGGCAGAGAGAGATAAAGGATTTCTAGGAATGAAAGAATATTAAGAGAACTGTGTGACCAATCCAAACGGAACAATATTCGCATTATAGGAGTACCAGAGGAAGAAGAGAGAGAAAAAGGGATAGAAAGGGTCTTTGAAGAAATAATTGCTGAAAACTTTCCCTCGCTGGGGAAGGAAGTAGTCTCGCCGTCCACCGAAGCTCATAGATCTCCCAACACAAGGGACCCAAGGAAGACAACACCAAGACACATAATAATTAAGATGGCAAAGATCAAAGATAAAGACAGGGAATTAAAGGCAGCTAGAGAGAGAAAAAAGATAACCTACAAAGGAAAACCCATCAGACTATCATCAGACTTCTCAACAGAAACCTTACAGGCCAGAAGAGAATGGCATGATATATTTAACGTTATGAAACAGAAGGGCCTCGAACCAAGAATATTGTATCCAGCACGATTATCATTTAAATATGATGGAGGGATTAAACAATTTCCAGACAAACGAAAGTTGAGAGAGTTTGCCTCTCATAAACCACCACTACAGGATATCTTAAATGGACTGCTCTAGATGGAAGCACACCTAAGGCTAAAAAGATGTCACCAGAGAAAAAAATCATAGCAAAGAAAGCAGACCATCCAAATACTAACTAAAGGCAAAGAATAAAACACCTATTATAGAAAGAATGGAGGAGGAGGAATAAGAAGGGAGAGAAATAAAGAAACATCAGACTGTGTTTACAATAACTTAACAAGAAAGTTAAGTTAGATTGTTAGATAGTAAAGAAGCAACCCTTGAACCCTTGGTAACCACGAATCTAAAGCCAGCAATGGCAATAAGTACATACCTATCAATAATCACCCTAAATGTAAATGGACTGAATGCACCAATCAAAAGACACAGAGTAACAGAATGGATAAAAAAGCAAGACCCATCTATATGCTGCCTACAAGAAACTCACCTCAAATCCAAAGATATACACAGACTAAAAGTGAAGGGATGGAAAAAGATATTTCATGCAAACAACAAAGAGAAAAAAGCAGGTGTTGCAGTACTTGTATCAGACAAAATAGACTTCAAAACGAAGAAAGTAGCAAAAGATAAAGAAGGACATTACATAATGATAAAGGGGTCAGTCCAACAAGAAGATATAACCATTATAAATATATATGCACCCAACACAGGAGCGCCAGCATATGTGAGACAAATACTAACAGAATTAAAGGAGGAAATAGACAGCAATGCATTCATCTTAGGAGACTTCAACACACCACTCACTCCAGAGGACAGATCAACCAGACAGAAAATAAGTAAAGACACAGAGGCACTGAACAACACACTAGAACAGATGGACCTAACAGACATCTACAGAACTCTACACCCAAAAGCAACAGGATACACATTCTTCTCAAGTGCACATGGAACATTTTCCAGAATAGACCACATACTAGGCCACAAAAAGAACCTCAGTAATTTCAAAAATATTGAAATCCTACCAACCAACTTCTCAGATCACCAAGGTATAAAACTAGAAATAAATTTTAGAAAGAAATCAAAAAGGCTCACAAATACATGGAGACTTAACAACACTCTCCTAATTAATCAATGGGTTAACGACCAAATCAAAACAGAAATCAAAGAATATATGGAGACTAATGACAACAACAACACAAAGCCACAACTTCTGTGGGACGCAGCAAAGGCAGTTCTAAGAGGAAAGTATATTGCAATCCAGGCCTATTTAAAGAAGGAAGAACATTCCCAAATGAATAGTCTAAAGACACAATTACTGAAATTGGAAAAAGAAGAACAAATGAGGCCCAAAGTCACCAGAAGGAGGGACATAATAAAGATTAGAGAAGAAATAAATAAAATTGAGAAGAATAAAACAATAGAAAAAATCAATAAAACCAAGAGCTGGTTCTTTGAAAAAATAAACAAAATAGATAAACCCCTAGCCAGACTCATTAAGAGAAAAAGAGAATCTACACACATAAACACAATCAGAAATGAGAAAGGAAAAATCACGACGGACCCCACAGAAATACAAAGAATCATAAGAGAATATTATGAGAATCTATATGCTAACAAGCTGGAAAACATAGAAGAAATGGACAACTTCTTAGAAAAATACAACCTTCCAAGACTGACCAAGCAAGAAACAGAAAAACTAAACAGACCAATCACCAGTGACGAAATCGAATTGGTAATCAAAAAACTACCCAAGAACAAAACCCCTGGGCCTGATGGATTCACCTCTGAATTCTACCAGACATATAGAGAAGAAATAACACCGATTCTCCTTAAAGTTTTCCAAAAAATAGAAGAGGAGGGAATACTTCCAAACTCATTCTATGAAGCCAGCATCACTCTAATACCAAAACCGGGCAAAGACCTCACCAAAAAAGAAAATTACAGACCAATATCCCTGATGAACGTAGATGCAAAAATACTCAACAAAATATTAGCAAACCGAATTCAAAAATACATCAAGAGGATCATACACCATGATCAAGTGGGATTCATCCCAGGGATGCAAGGATGGTACAACATTCGAAAATCCATCAACATCATCCACCACATCAACAAAAAGAAGAACAAAAACCACATGATCATCTCCATAGATGCTGAAAAAGCATTTGACAAAATTCAGCATCCATTCCTGATTAAAACTCTCAACAAAATGGGTATAGAGGCAAGTACCTCAACATCATAAAGGCTATATATGACAAACCCACAGCTAACATCATACTTAACGGCGAGACGCTGAAAGCTTTTCATCTAAGATCGGGAACAAGACAAGGATGCCCACTCTCTCCACTGTTATTCAACATAGTACTGGAGGTCCTAGCCACAGCAATCAGACAAAACAAAGACATACAAGGCATCCAGATTGGTAAAGAAGAAGTCAAATTGTCACTATTTGCAGATGACATGATACTGTACATAAAAAACCCTAAAGATTCCATTCCAAAACTACTAGAACTAATATCTGAATTCAGCAAAGTTGCAGGATACAAAATTAACACACAGAAATCTGTTGCTTTCCTATACACTAATGATGAACTAACAGAAAGAGAAATCAGAAAAACAATTCCATTCACAATTGCATCAAAAAGAATAAAATACCTAGGAATAAACCTAACGAAGGAAGTGAAAGACCTGTACTCTGAAAACTACAAGACACTCCTAAGAGAAATTAAAGAGGACACTAACAAATGGAAATGCATCCCATGCTCTTGGCTAGGAAGAATAAATATTGTCAAAATGGCTATACTACCTAAAGCAATCTACAGATTCAATGCAATCCCTATCAAACTACCAACAGCTTTCTTCAATGAACTGGAACAAATAATTCTAAAATTCATATGGAACCACAAAAGACCCCGAATAGCCAAAGCAATCCTGAGAAGGAGGAATAAAACAGGGGAAATTACACTCCTTGACTTCAAGCTCTACTACAAAGCCACAGTAATCAAGACAATTTGGTATTGGCACAAAAACAGACCCACAGACCAGTGGAACAGAATAGAAAATCCAAACATTAACCCAAACATATACAGTCAATTAATATTTGATAAAAGTGCCTTGGATATACAATGGGGAGATGACAGCCTCTTCAGCAGCTGGTGTTGGAAAAACTGGACAGCTACATGTAAGAGAATGAAACTGGACTACTGTCTAGCCCCATACACAAAGGTAAACTCAAGGTGGATCAAAGACCTGAATGTAAGTCATGAAACCATAAAACTCTTAGAAAAAAACATAGGCAAAAATCTCTTGGACATAAACATGAGCAACTTCTTCATGAACATATCTCCCCGGGCAAGGGAAACAAAAGCAAAAATGAACAAGTGGGACTATATCAAGCTGAAAAGCTTCTGTACAGCAAAGGACACCATCAGTAGAACAAAAAGACATCCTACAGTATGGGAGAATATATTCATAAAAAACGTATCTGATAAAGGGTTGACATCCAAAATATATAAAGAACTCATGCACCTTAACAAACAGAAAGCAAATAATCCAATTAAGAAATGGGCAGAGGACATGAATAGACACTTCTCTAAAGAAGAAATTCAGATGGCCAACAGGCACATGAAAAGATGCTCCACATCGCTAATCATCAGAGAAATGCAGATTAAAACCACAATGAGATATCACCTCACACCAGTGAGGATGGCCAACATCCAAAACACAAACAACAACAAATGTTGGCGAGGATGTGGAGAAAAGGGAACCCTCCTACACTGCTGGTGGGACTGCAAATTAGTTCAACCATTGTGGAAAGCAGTATGGAGGTTCCTCAAAAAACTCAAAATAGAAATACCATTTGACCCAGGAATTCCACTCCTAGGAATTTACCCTAAGAATGCAGCAGCCCAATTTGAAAAAGACAGATGCACCCCTATGTTTATTGCAGCACTATTTACAATAGCCAAGAAATGGAAGCAACCTAAGTGTCCATCAGTAGATGAATGGATAAAGAAGAGGTGGTACATATACACAATGGAATATTATTCAGCCATAAGAAGAAAACAAATCCTACCATTTGCAACAACATGGATGGAGCTAGAGGGTATTATGCTCAGTGAAATAAGCCAAGCCGAAAAAGACAAGTATCAAATGATTTCACTCATATGTGGAGTATAAGAACAAAGAAAAAAACTGAAGGAACAAAACAGCAGCAGACTCACAGAACCCAAGAACGGACTAATAGTTACCAAAGGGAAAGGGACTGGGGAAAATGGGCGGGAAGGGAGGGATAAGAGGGAAAAAGGGGCATTACGATTAGCAGATGTAATGTTGGGGGGGCACGGGGAGGGCAGTACAACTCAGAGAAGACAAGTAGTGATTCTGTAACATCTCACTACGCTGATGGACAGTGACTGTAATGGGGTTGGTGGGGGGGACCTGATGAAGGGGTAGTTTAATAATCGTAATATTGCACATGTAATTGTAAATTAATGATAATAAAATAAATTATATTTAAAAAAATAAATAAAATAAAATATAAATTAAAAAAAAAAGTAACTGAAATATCCCTTAAAAAGAAAACATAATGTGGTTATTTAAAATTTTGCTTTATAAGGTGCATATAACTACAAAATATTATCCTTACAATATTTTGCGCTTGTGTTTCAGTGCTATCAGAGCCAACTCATGTGTCTATAGAACTACTGGAAGAATAGGATTCATGTAACATTGCCATGTTTTTTTTTTCAAATTACAGAGATTGCAGTGATTACACAGAAAGGCAAGATAGATTAGTTGGCAAAGTAGGTCTATGGCCACTCTTTCTTTATCCTTTAAATAATCTGGCCATTTCTCGAAGCTCCACATACACATTCTAGATGCCAAGCAAGTGCGATTCTGGGTCCTCCACTGGAACTGCTCATCATTAAATAAATCCCTGTGTACTATACTTTCACCCCGGCAAGCAGTTGCCTTTTAAGTTTCTTCATATACTCTGATGTTTCTCATCTTTCTCTAATGCTTTTTATTTTTATTTTTTATTAAGGTATTATTGATATACACTCTTATGAAGGTTTCACATGAAAAAACAATGCGGTTACTACATTTACGCATATTATCAAGTCCCCACCCATACCCCAACGCAGTCACTGTCCATCAGTGTAGTAAGATGCCACAGATTCACCATTTGCCTTCTCTGTGCTACAGTTTTCCCCTTGATCCCCCACACTATGTGTACTAAACATAATACCCCTCAATCCCCTTCTCCCACCCTCCCACACCCCTCCTCTTTGGTACCCATTAGTTCCTTCTTGGAGTCTCTGAGTCTGTTGCTATCTTGTTCCTTCAGTTTTGCTTCTTTGTTATACTCCACAAATGAGGGAAATCATTTGGCACTTGTCTTTCTCTTCAGTGGTACAGGTTTTCATGTCTCCTATGTTTAGAGATAATTTGGGTTTTCTAGTACAGTTTAGTTTACAATCAAGCATCCAATAAAATTGCAATGTTATTTCCAACATGAAATAAGTGACAAACACTTAAAAAATCATACGTGTTTTCTACACATTTTATAGATTTGTCCCAGGATTCTTGAGATACACACCATGCTTATTGGCAGTAGGCATTTCTCATACATAGACTCTTCCCTCTCCTTGTCAACTCTGATCCATCACATGTATTTTTTTAATAAAACAATGAAGCTCACAGTAACATTTTTCTTATGAACTTGCCACCCACCACTTCCACACTGACTTTGGTTGTGTCCTTGAAGCATGGCCGTATGACTGAACATTCTCTAGTTTGAAGGCCAGGTTCCTTTGATTCTGGGCTTAAAGGATCCCATTGAATAATAACTTTTAGAAGAAAGCTAAGGCTGATAATCCACATTAGGAGGACCTAACTTCTCAAACACCTCAAGTCCAGTAACTCAGGAAATGGCCATGCTGTGGGGTTCCATCTATCCTACACAGACACGTTCCTTTAGATTTTTAAGGAAGCCCAATTGTGGCTGATGAATGGTACAAACAGGTAGCCACTGATTCCACAAAAACATCCCAGATGGTATCTAGGAAAAGTAGATTCCTTTTACCCTTGTTCTCTTCCTAACATTTTGTTTTACACCACTTGATTACGTCTTGTTCACTCCCTGGTGTGAAGGTGCTGTATCTATGACTATTTCTGTATCCCTCCTTAATTGTGCAATGCTGGTAATATAGGAAACACTAAAGATATGCTTATTGAATTAGTGTTAAACAATTTTAAAAAAGCTTTTGGTGTATCAGACAAGTTCTATGACCTAAAGATAGATAGTTCCACATCTCTATCTTTACCCAACTACAAACCATTTTATAACTGTATTCATCACTTGACCCCCTTCCAATGAAAGACAAACTCCTAGTTTACGCCTCAGGTTTTAAATTTACTTCACCGTGGAAGCCTCCCCTGACACCCTGGACTAAGTTATATTTTCCTTGTGAACAGTGTCAAAGCTACATGAAATAAGTTTTGCACTTATCAAACTTTTAATTATATAAGTACTGTTGTAAACAATTGCTTTAATGTCTTTTTTGTTCACTGTCCTATAACTTCCATGAGGGAGGGATCATGTCTGCCTTGTTAAATATTTTATTCTTAGAATACTGCAAAATGCCTGGGACATAGCAGTACAAATGAATGCATGAGTGAGTGAATAAATGAATGATCTACTTAAATACTTTTAATTTTATTATAGTAAGAACACTTAGCATGAGACTTATCCTCTTAACAGGTTTTCAAGTGTCTAGTGAAGTACTGTTAACTCTAGGTATGTTCTTTCAGCAGCCATCTATAGTTTATTCATCTTGCTTAACTGAAACTTTATGCCTGATGATAAGCAACTCCACATTTCGTTCTAACCCCAGCCCCTGGCAACCATCATTCTATTCTTGAGTTTGTGCATTTATCTATATTAGATGATACATAAAATGGAATCATTCAGTATTAGTTCTGCTGTGACTGGCTTATTTCACTTCACACAATGTTCTCCAGGTTCACCTATGTTGTCACATATTGCAGGATTTCCTTCTTTTTTTAAGACTGAATAATGTTCCAATGTATGTACATACCAAATTTTCTTTATCCATTTATCTGTTGATAGAAATTTAGTTTGTTTCTCTATCTTGACTATTGGGAACAGAGATGCAGTGAACATGGCAGTGCAGATACCTCTCTGAGAACTGAAATCTCTAGGATTCATGGGACACAAATCACATGTGTAGCAATTGGAAAAACCATATTTTAATCTTTAAAAATAATGAATCAGAAGTGGTAGGGAAGGTTTTGGAGGCAGGGAGGCAATTCAGAAGGCTGAAAAATATCCAGACTTAATCATAGACATCTAAAATAAAGCAGTGACAGAGTGTGGCAGTGAACATCTTGAGAACATTACAGAGAGGAACAGTCGGTAAATTCCAGGCTGCATCAGCCTGGGTGTTTTAATCCATAATTTTATAGTCTGGAAATACCAACTAGATTGCTGGGAGAAAGCTGCACTGTGCCCCAGCCTCCTCCCCACTACCATACCCCGGTAGCTTTTTCTACTAATCAAAGGCTTGTCTGCAAAGGTTCAAAGACAAACTGGGAACTCGCAAAGGGACTCTCAAAGCCTAAGGCTTTATAGGTCCCTCCGTGTCACCTGAGCTGTCTGGCGGAAAACTGGAACAAATTCTTTTGGCCTGACTTATTTTAGGTGGAAATAAGCTTTCCCAAGACTCCAGCATCATTATTTCCAAAGATGATGATAATCCTATATAAGAGGTGAAATCTTCCAGGAACAGTGACCTGAACTGTCAACAGTACCATCAATTGGACTTCCATTGAGTAGGTGATGCTCTCGGAGATGTTAATTTATAAGATGATATTTTTAAAATATATAACTTAACAGAAGAAAAAGAAATACCATCTAGTCATAGAGTCCCTTAACAATGAGCAAAGGAGAGAAAAAGGGAGAATTTATTCTTCAGATGTCCTAACCCTGAAATATACACATTTAATTTGAATCCAACAGAATTTCATGATATATTCTGTGACTAGAAAATTACAAATTAAAGTTGGTGTTACCCAACATACTGGTATTGTATATATCAAGATGGTTCTTCCCATAAAATGATAAGGCAAATGAACAACATAAATATCTATCACCCATGCCCCCAAAACTATTGTTTTTCATTTTCCAGAATCACACTGGATTTCTTTCAAAATAACCAATGACTTCTAACCATCCATTTTCTCATGGTCTCTTTCACCTCTTTGTTCCTCAGACTGTCAATCAGGGGGTTCAACATAGGGACCACTACTGTGCAGAACACAGACACCACTTTAATACGGTCAGGTGAGTCGCTTGACTTTGGTATGACATAAACAAATGTGACTGTCCCCAAAATAAAGTGACTGCAGTGAGGTGGGATGTGCAGGCAGAGAAGGCCTTGCACCTTCCCTCGGGGGAGCGCATCTTCAGGATGGAGTGGAAGATGTATACATGTGAAACAACTATAATAAACAGTGTGATTACAATGATTGATCCAGCTAAGATGGCAGGAGGTATTTCAGCAACATAAATATGGGTACAAGATAGTGGTGGGAAGTCACAGAAGAAATGATTGATTTTTCTTGAACCACAGAAAGTCAGGCTCCATAAACAGCCAATGAACAGTGAAGCATTCACACATCCACCCAGATAGGAAGCCACCAATAAGGTGATGCAGACTCTGGGATACACGTGTACAGAGTAGAGAAGTGGGGAGCAGATGGCCACATAGCGATCATAGGCCATGGCAGCCAGCAGGAAGCACTCAGCCGTTCCAAAGATGGTATCAGATCCAAGCTGGGCTATGCAGCCAGCCACAGGGATAGTAGTTCTCTCTCTTAGGAAACTCACAATTATAGGGGGTGTGACTGATGTGGAATACCCGATGTCCACAAAGGCCAAATGGCTGAGGAAAAGGTACATGGGGGTGTGAAGTTGAGGGCTTCTTCGGATTAACATGATTATGCTGATATTGCCCAATAGAGTAGCAACATAGATTCCTAGAAAAACCACAAAAAAGATGGGGTAAAGTGTAGGATCCTCTGTTAAACCCAAAATAATGAACTTTGTCATCATTGTGTGGTTTCCAGGCTCCATCTTACTAGGAATGATGCCTATTGACATAAATACCAGTGAGTATTAAATTAAATTATTTCATAGTTAATGTATTTTCCATTCAGCCTATTTAAAAAATCAAACCATGGGTCTCTTTTGTCTGATGCTTACACTTAACAAAATGTTTCCAAATGTTTAGATTATGCATGATTTGGGAATATTAATGTCCATTATCTTAAGGGCAATGATACTCACAAAGAGACAAATGACTCATGTCAGAACACAGTTAACCCTCACATCTGCATCATTTGATCAGTTCAGGTTGTTGATGAACACTTACAGCAATGATGTTTTGAGAACCATAATGGTCAAAGCAATTGGTCTTATGCTAGTGTTTAGCAATATTCAGTTTGCTGGTATCTTGGGCACATTGGACAGCACACCTCCCGGCCCTTTGTCATGCTGTGAGACTGTGAACAGTACATATCAATGGGCTACGAGAGGAAATGCCGTATCTCGCTCTGGACTAAATGAAATTACCAGTGGGCAACTCTCTTTTGCTCTTCCACAGTGACATATTCTGCATGATACAACCGTAAGATAGTGGCACTGCCCACCAACCTGGGATTTTAGGGAATGTGGAGAACAGAGAATATCCTGGAAGTATACTGGAAGTGAGAAATAAATCTGTGTTGTGTTAGACCACACCGAGGTTTCAGGGCTAATTTGTTAGAAGAGCATAACATCACCTTACCTGGTAAATATAATTACAGAGCCACTCCAAATTGAAGCTGAATGTGGGTTTAGTCCTGAAAGCAACATGAGAAATAAATCCACTTTGGATCATTAATCATACTTCAGGTACTGTACAGTCCTAACAAAAGGATGTATTTCATAATTATATATAAGTACAATATGTGTCAGAGTATGTTGACAAAATGCCTACCTGTTTATACTATGCCAGCCATGTGAGAACAAGAGTGTAATACCTCAGTGAAAGGAATATTGAGAAGTCATTTCACCTGACAAAAAAATTAATGAGTAGGTTTAACTAAAATAATGCATAAATTAAAATTAAAGCAGACCTCTATTTTAAGGATTACTGTGAGCCTGGAATATCCTAAAATGTTTTCAACAAAATACTTGGATGAACTGCTAACTTAAATATTTAAAAACATGTTCAGAATGCAGAAGTGAGCTTTCATGTAATAAAGGGAACCTCCACCAGCCAAAAATGATGTGAAAGTTGGTAATTGGCAAAATAAGCTGAAACAGAACTGCACCTGCCTGGAGGCATTTGCCAATCTTGGCATCGAAGGATCTGGTGCTTTCTTAGCTGTGCGAGCATTGGAGGTGCAGGTTTGGGACTGTGCCGTTTGGAGAGTTGGGACTGAGACTCTCATGCTCTCCCCCACAAATCTGCTCATACTTCAAGAATCCTTGCCTTCAACCTCAGCAGAGTCTTAAAAATACCCTCTTCCTGGCCAAGCTTGATGAGAAGGAGATGTTCCTATCTGCCTGGTCCCCGAGAGGGAGGAAAACAATATACACACTCCCACCCAGATACAATTGGTTTATCCTGATACAGGTCTGGAATTTGAATTTACACTCCTCATTCAGTGTGAAGCCGCAAGCTCTGTTACGGTGAAGTAGCTAAGCATTGGCAGAAACATAGCATGGATTACTCTAATTAAAGGCGTGATATATTCAAGTTATATATGCGGTAGATTAAAAATGTATGCAAATTTTGTTCTACCCCCATTGACAGGGGAGTCTAATACCCTACCAGTTGGATTTAAGCAGGACTTAGTAACTGAAAGAAATTCTAAATCAGTCGAGAGAGAAGGAAAGTGAACTAGAACGAAGGCCTTTATAAACAGGAAGGAATGTTATATAAATATATGGGCAAGTATGTGAATAAGCATAAATAAACATTGAGTGCATGAAACCATGATAATAACAATTATTAGTTTGGGAGTAAAAATAATGATAGAAGTAGACTTTTGGGTTGCAGTGCAGCATGTAGGAGTTTAGAAGACTTCATCCTAACAAGTAAAGAGCTGAATAAACTGAAAAACCAACTCTTCTTAACCAGTCAGAGAAGTGATGTCACAGGGCAAACCACGGCCTCCACAGATGGAGAGACAGACAGGTAGATACAAAGAACCACAACTTACTAGAGCAGAAGCCTCTGCAGGGGCCGGTGCTGTGGTAGGAAAACCTAAACTGTAACTGATGGATTGATGGAGGCTCAGCGTGGATAAGCCTGAGAAACAAAGACTCTGTGGGACCCCGTCATGGGGCTGGGGTGGGGGTGTACACACTTACGAGTTTTACCTCCAGGAGCTCTACCATGTCCTCACAGTAAATATCGCAGAAAAATCCCCTGGGCTCCTGACACAAGGGAGGGAGAAAGGAACCATTTTGAAATAAGCCTTCTTAACAAGGCCTATCCTCAGGAGCAACTACTGGACCCGAGCCTAAACTGCCTGGGAGAAGGGAAGTAACTTACCCCAGCCTCCTCCAGCCTCCCACTAGGGGAAGGGAAATACATGATTCCAGCACCCTCCAGCCATCCCGCCCCATCTAAGGATAGAGACAGAGGGGAAGAGCGTGACAGTGGAAACAGCCAGGCCAGTGAGCGATAGCACTGTACATCTGAAGAACAGCAAAGCCACTGTGGATGGATAGAGTGATGCAAGGGGAACTCAAGAACTAGGCAAAGCTAGAGCAATGCCGACATATGATTTTTTAAATGACGTGGAGTTCAACTAACTTGCGGCTACCTGTCGTTTTCAGGTAATCCTGGCATCCCAGCAGCCCAGGAAGGAAAAAGCCAGACACTGAAAGAGCAAGCACCCAACATTGAAAAGAATCAGCAAGCAACTATGAAATAAAGAATACTAATTTCAGTAGTTTCCAATACCAGTATCAAATATCAAATAATACTCTGGAAGTACTGTCAAATGTTAGAAACCTACTTCGCGAGGGAGAAGAAATGTCATTGTTTTTTAATGGAACAGAGTTGACTGTGTGTAGACCCCTGAATTTCCAAATGGGATATTTGCTATTTTATTAAAAGATCTCAACATTAAAACATTTTTTATAAAATAAATAACTATGGTCACCCTGTTCTTAGTCAATATTGCTATAAAATTTGTAACCTATACAGTGATGACTGAACAAACCAATGTAATTTAATCAATTTTTCATATGAATTAGCTTGATACAGTAATGTAGGAATGCTAAATTTCTAGCTTCATTAAATAGTCATAGGATTGTGTCAGAGGTTTAAAAGACACAAATCTGCAATAAATCTTACATTTTATAAGAAAAGACTCAAATTAATTCAGAATATGACATGAGAGCCAGTATGATATGGAAGGCACAACATACAATGAAAATAAAATAAGATTTCAGAGCTTAAAGCTAAGTTCCATTTAGCCACTTACTACCCAGGTGATCTTGAAAAAGTCACATAATGCTTCTGAGACCCAGTTTCCTTATTTTTAAAATTGAGATAATATTTACCTTGCATGGTCACTGTGTTAAATGAGATGATACATGTTCACATAACTAGCAATGGATGATAATGAATGAATAATCCATACATGAGAAACCACTTCAAATAAACAACTATTAGCATCCCTACAAATGCAAAGGGCATTTATAAATCAATAATAAAGAATGAGTGTTACCTGCTGTTCGAGTATTATGATGGACACAGATTCCAGGAATCATGTCTGAACAACAGGGCTTATTTATGCAGGATTTAGGACCATTTGGAATATAAGACCTTAAATAGCTCAGCATCAGGTATGCACAGATTTGCTAATATCTTACTGAAAGTCCAATGGGAGAAAATCCATTGAGATTGAGAGAATTAGGTGTGTTTATGTATATCTACAGCATTATGTTGTCTGAGACATTCATTAAGGTCTCAGGGGCTTCATTTATTCTCTTCATTATTTGTATATAGGCATTACACCTGCAACGATCTAATTAGTTTTGAAACTCGATTTGGACCAACATAATTAATGTGGGCTATGCTTTGACCATCTGTGATATGTTTGAGAAGCTGCCTTGACACGGTGCCTGGAACTATTTTCTTGAGCACCGTCCTGTGGTTCACATTCACTTGCACCTTAGGGGGCTGCAGGAAGAGCTGTGATGCTTTTCTCTGCGTGAAAGTGACCCATGATTTATTTCATTGTATTGAGAATCCAACAGGATAAAATCCAATGAGACTGAGAAAAGTAGTTGTGTTGATGTATACCTACAGAATTTCCCACTTATCATATAGACCGCCCACCTCAATCCTGAACTCTTTGAAGAGACAGCAATGCAGTCATTGAAGCTACTTCTTCCTTTCCCTGCCTCATATTTATCTCTATCCCAACCCTGCCTTTCTTGATAAGCCAAGAATCTCTTCCTTGTTCCTGATTTCCATGAGATTTTGCATAAATAATGTTACTGTTTGTATTATTCTAAAATTGCTTTTTTTACTCATGAATATTTTTTGGTAATTCTATGTGGGTGTGTATTAATATCTTTCATCCTTTGTAATGATTCATAGTATTCCAAAGTATTTAATTAGTATTTATTTAACTATACCTCTACTAGTGGTTCATTTTGCTTGTATACCAGTAGTTCTTTTGTAGATACTCTAAGAAGTAGAATTACTGGGCTGAAAGATTTGCACAATTTCAATTCTGATAAGATAGTACCAGATTGCATCTTTTCATTCTTTGCATATCTTTCTTCAGTGGGGTTTTATCTGTGTTACTCTTGTCTAGCCTAGGTTGAGAATAAGTCCTCCCACACAAGTCTTATTCTTTATTTCTGCCAGCTGCCCTGTGTAAAACTGGCTCAGAATAAATGTTGATGCTAATTTCTCAACTTGGTTTATAAATGAAGAAGACAGCATTATTTGAACCCCAAATTCATATTTGGTGCAAACTTTGGTCTAAAACTTCCAAGAGAGTTTTTTTCCCCTCCAAAACATTTCACAGTCTCATGGGTAAAAAATTAATTTCATACTACCATGCCAAGCAACACTTCAAGATATCCCTTTCTGGAAGTGACTGCAATGTCTAGTTGTAATCCTTAGACATCTGGGAGGTTAGGTAGCTGTACTTATAGAAACTTAGTATTCCAGAACCTGGTACACTCTTCCTATAGGCGAAAGATTTTAGCAGCAAGGGAATCACAGTTTATACTCTCATGAGATGGGAGTACCAAACCTTTAATGACCAGCTTCATGTCGTAAATGAGTGCATTGATCAGTGCTGATAATTGTGTTGTAATATGTGTTGAGTATATTGATACAAGAGCTTAAATAAAATGTCTTGTCCTGAACTGAAGGAATTAACAGGATACCATCACATTTCTGTGTGAAAGCTGATAAAAATACTCCCCCTTTACATGCCAAAGAAAAATTCATCATTTTCCATTTCAGGGTCAAATTTCTTAATTCTGTGTTACTAGGAACTGACAGTAGGCCAAAAGCTCAAAAGGCTCTGTGCTTTAAGTGAGGCCCTATGCCCAGTTTAAGCTTACCAATTCCAGCACATCCCAGGCCCACACTAAGTCGGCCTGCAATTTTTACATTAGTAGCATGCAGTACATAGACAGAATATAGTAAATTTGGAGTCAGGAGAGCCATATTCTTAGTCAAACTGCTTGGGAAAGTAATGATAAAAATAACAACACCTTCAAAATCACTTGTCAAAAAAATTAAGATTTTAATTATAGTTTAGACTTCAATTGATTACCTCTTAGGGTTGATATCAATCCCCATACCAATAGTCAAAATTTGTCAGCTTCAGGATAAAAGTGTTTTTAGATAAAGCCTCAGTTGGGTGCTTGGGTGTCCTTTCTACCATAAAGCTGCAGTCTTGACTATTTCCTAAATTTGCAATTCTCCCATGTTTTAGGTTATAAAATGTCTTTGTTTTGCATTTATAGTATTTATATGTGATTTATTTTATTTATTTTGTACAAAAGCAAAAGTTGCCACAAGGAAGTTAGAGCCTTCTGGTTTGACATTTGCTGTTTTGGGCAAGTAATTTGTAACAGTTGACAGAAAAAAATCTCATATGCCTACGTGGTCATAGATGGCATTAATCAATCCAAAATTGCTTCTTGCACACTGACCATTTGCCAAGAACTCAGCCAAGGGAGAGGAAGACTTGCAGATAATCAGAGCCACCTCCTTGTGCCACATCATCTACCAGGTGTAGAAATGAGGAATATTAATGTTTATCCCCTATAAAAACAAAAAATGGTGAGCAAATGCAAATTCACACATGCTCCAATGGATAGTAATCGTAAGTGACTGTCTAGTAGCTTGACTTCCTGAATGTGATACCAAATTATCTCTCCTCTCCTCTCCTTCTCTGACACATGGCTATAGACATCCATTTGCATTTGGAAAATAAGAGAAAGAAAAATGTGTTAGCATATTCTGATGGGTTGTTTGCAAGCACGTAGCAAAGTATCACCTTGCAAATGGGGATACCTTTAGTATTCAATCCTTTTGTAGAAAGTGGTAACCTGTACTAAAGAAGCAGTAATATTTATAAATGAAACACCAACCACTTGGCTAGTCAGGTAGACTCTGGAGGAAGCAATGCATTGATGTGGGTTTAATGGGACGTGTAATATTGCTTGGTCAAGCCTAGACTTCTGTGGTTGACTCCCTACATCTTGCAAAGATCTTTGCAAGAAACCACATTCAGAAACATCATTTGCATGTGGTTGAATGCCTCAAGTCTTGGTTAATGAATAACTTTCTTTTAAATTGGCTTATTGCATCTCTTACAAGACTTTCCCTTTTGGTTCCTTTAGTCTCTGCAGTTTCAGGGAAGAACTCTTGAGTCTAGCCTCATAATGCCTTTGAGCAAGAATAAACTGCTTTTATTACTTGGAATGATCTGTATGGAACAAGGTAAATCTGCAACTCTTTCTCTCCCCAAAGGTAAGTGCTAAGTGAACTCTATAACTACCTTTGTCTGAAGGATAACCTTTGCTGGCACTGGGTATCACCACTCTACTTCATATTCCTTTGGGAGAGTAGGAGAAACAAATACATTTTGGAGATCATATTGCTTTCCATGTATTTATTTTGGCTTTCTCTCCTGTGATCGGCATATGAAACTGGATTCAATATTGATGGAATACAACTTGGACAAGTTGCACTGATCTGGAGAAAATGGGTTGTTCCTTTATTTGGACACATTACACAATCCATCCCCTTTCATGGAGCAAAGTCTAGAAATCAACATAAATTTGGAAGCATTTGTAGTCTTTTGGAAAATTATCTTACTGGGAAATGTGAAGCAAGTTCACGATAGTGTATTATATATATAAATGGTCTTTTTTTCTCAAGAAACATAGGCTGAGAACAATTCTTGGCAGGCTTACATCGTCAGATTTGTGCCAGCCCTGAGAATCATCATGTTTTCTGTCTTTGCTTCAGTGAATTCAGGAAATAGTAAATTGTGTGTGTAAGGTAAATGTGATTTATTCAACTGAAATAGAAAATAAGCTTTTGAGCCAATGTCACGCCTGCACTGGGTTAAGAATCAAAAGACTTAGTGTTACAGCCATGCTTTCCATTTAATTAGCTGTATATCTCTTTGGTTCTTCATTTTTCTCACCTGTGATGTGGGAGTAATAGTCCTTCATTCACAGGCACAAAGCGGGGATTAAATAACTCACTTGGAAGAGCTTCATATGTTTTACTATATTAATCTAAATAGTTTAGCTCTCAAGGATATGCTCTCATGAAAAGCCATTTGTTCATCCATCCAACTTTCCTAAGCATCTATGTATGCTAGGAATTGTACTAAACCTTGGAAATACAGAGATGAATAAAATATAGGCTTTTTTCTCTTCAAGTAGTTCATAGTCCAATGAGGGAGACAAACATTTCACTGTCACAATACTGCATGGCAGAAATTGTAAAAGGGGAGAAGAAAGAATACCACACAGTACAGAGGAGAGACACTTAACACAGTTTGAGGAAATTAAGGAAGACTTCTTAATTGAGGTGACCTCCGCGTTAAAGAATAAGGAGTAGAGGATTCAGCTGGGTAAAGAAGTGGAGCAATTATAATGCAGGGCTTTCCAGGCCCTCCCAAAAAACATGTCAAAAAGAAGGATCTACAATAAGGACAAAAGATGTGTCATCCTTGAATTACAAGGCAGCTATAACATCTTTAATCTAGCCCATCTACTAGCTGAGGAGTCAAAAACCCACTGTGGATAAATAAGTAAAGGGAACCTTTTTAAGGATAAAGTCTTATCCACAAAGAGGAAACAGTTCTTTCTTCCATTATTTAACTCCACACTGGTGTGTGAATCAGGATACTGTCTTCCCTCCACTCCACTCTCCTTGAACAACCTACCACTTTCCCACCTTCATAGAGAACTAGATCCAATACCCTGGGGCTGAGCAGTGGAAAAGATGAACACTTAGAATTACAGTCTAAGGTAGACTATGACATACATACAACCAATTAATTGAGTAACTTCTATACATCAGGAACTGTGCTAAAAGGTGTAGATACAGGTATTTCTAGGATTAATTTCCTATCTGAGGAGCCCACAGTTTAGCTGGGTAAAAAGACATAGAAATAACCATAAATGGCATATGGTAAATGTCATGGAAATACAGAGTGCCAGGAGGGGCCTCTCAGGGGCCAGGTTGCTCAGAACCAAAAGGGGCTACGTTCCTGCTAACCCAGTGGAGATGTATCTCTGAGGCCCTGAATCTTCAGATCAGAAAAGGTCCCTTCATGATGAGCCTGTTCCATGTGACAAAAGCTGAACAATACCATGTGCTGCGATCACAGTAAATCCTACACTTAGCTTAAATCCATTTTGTAATCTTCCTACATGTTCCATGTTGTACAGTTTTTGCGTGCTCAGAAAAGTTTCCTGTACTCCTCAGTCCTAAATTTTTGTCTTTCCTTTTTCCCAGCTCCCACCTGTGG
The DNA here is from genome assembly GCA_032199065.1 of Smutsia gigantea. Classification (NCBI taxonomy): domain Eukaryota; kingdom Metazoa; phylum Chordata; class Mammalia; order Pholidota; family Manidae; genus Smutsia; species Smutsia gigantea. The sequence goes on from JAVSCE010009247.1 coordinate 239,979, forward strand.
GTGGAGTCTGGTGAAGGCACGGCCTTGGAGTTACTTTAACCTTTTCAGTCGCATTGCTGGGGGAAGCCAAGTGGAAAAGGGCTCTTACTCATGGCAGGTAAGGCTCAGAACATTTTCTGGTGGTGGACTAGGAACTGTCTCAGGACTGGATCTCTCAGCAACACACACTGCTCCTCGGCCCGTTGCATTCTGCCTTGCTCATTGCCACAGAGCTCGTGAGTGTGCAAGGATCCTAGTCCCTTACAATGTGCATCAGCAGAGTCCCAGGAAAGGTGTGCTCAGAAGGGTTCCATGCACTACTGGCTTGCTCCAACAACTGGAAATGTCAACCTAAACTTTCAGCCCCTAAGACAAAAATCCCACTTCAAAAAGGTGAACATTTTCTGAATTTTACAGTTTAAAAAACAATTTTCTGATGAAATAAATATACTTAAAACATATTTATTTGTGATAGTTAAAGATGACCAGGAAAGTCAAAGGTGTCATACCCACAGGTCTACTTTATGTTTGGGGTGTACATTCTGTGCTTACACCATAAGATCCCTCAGGGAAGAGTCAAGAGCCCTGCCTTCTTAGTAGCTAATGTGCTAAAAATGCTGTCTTAATCTAATTCCTGGTCCTCCCGTGCCATAGAAAGGACTTAGTGTTTATTTTTCAGAATAGAATATACTCAGTAAGTGAGTTTTGGGGGAAACCCAGGGCATTAACTTGCTCCCACTTAAGCCCTTTGCACTTTAGGTGTCTCTGAAACGAAGACAGAAGCTTATCTGTGGTGGGACCATCATCTCTCCACAGTGGGTGATTACAGCTGCTCACTGCATCACAAACAGGTAGGGAAGGTCTAACTCATGGACGAATGTCCAATTACCCTTCTTCTCCCCTGGACTCAGCAGCAATAACTCTTATTAAAACACAAAACTGTGTGATGTATGCTTTAATGGGAGAACATCTTAATTGCATAACACCACTAGGGGTCAGTGACCCTGTCAGGGGTAACCAACCTGGTAGATAGCATACATTCTTTGCAGAAGTAAAATGCTTTGTTTACTTAAATATGACTGGCAGTTAATAAAGAGTAATAGCCAGGTGAGAAAAAAAGTATCACAGTGGTATATTTGTGAAAGTTCTCTTCTCGTTTTCTTAAATTTCAGTGAATAAAGTCATCCAGTTCACTATGCATCCTAAATGGATGGAAGAAAGTAAAGGAAGGCTGGTAAAACATGAGGAAAGCTCCCATGCCTTCTTCCCTATTGATCCTGCTGCTCTGAGCTTCAGTCTAACAGCTGCCATCCTTTATCTGCTTTCTCGCATGCTCCAAATTTTCCGTTGCTGTTACTGCTCTTGGTACTCACTAGGCTGCAATCAAGACCATGTCCCCTGTTCGCCCCTTTTCATTTCAAGTCTGTAAATGTCTCCTGGATATTTACTTGGTGCTAGGCACTGGTGGGTACCAAAGATGCAAAGATGAGTGAAACACAACTCCTGCGCCCAGAGAGTTGACAGTCCTCAAAGAAGAGTCAACTAATAATTTCACTGCAATGTAGCACGTGGTTAGGCTAGAGAGATGCTGTGTATTAGGCTAGGTACCTAATGTAGCTAAGAGTTGGGGAAGTGTATCAAGAGAAAATCATGCTTTTCCAATTTTATATAAAATTATTACTTCTGGGAATGAAGGGTCCCAAATGACGGCAAGTGCAAAGCTCTTGATCCATGTCAAGGCAACCTACCAAGTTCCTTTCAGATAACCTTGGTGCCGGACAAAGGGGAATACAATGGTTTTTCCCATGTCATGCTGAGTCTCTAAATTACAAACATAAAGGAGGAAAGGAGGAGACCCCTCCTCCTACTGTCATAATCAGTCCCAAAGCCCTGAGAGTTGCATACTCTCTGGGATATTAGAGTTGGGGTACTAGTATGTCTTTCATAAGATACATTAGGCCTTAGATCTCTGACATTAAGGCAGCATATTTAGTGCACTTTAATCAGTTAACTTAATTACCACAAATCATTACCAAAGGATCTCAGTGATATTGAGGCCAGGCCAACCACCTAGGTAGCTGAATAACATCACTATAGCTCTAGACCCCTGAATTATGCACCCCTATATACATCTTTAGACATTTTACAAATAATATTGCAAAGTATCCACTTTGTCTTGTCTCTGGTTCCATCTGAGGCCACTCTTTACTAGTCCTCCACTCAAACTGGGAACCTGTGCATTTTTATTGGTAGTGTAAGAATCATTCTCGCTTTCTTTGTTCAGCTGCCTCCCACCCCACATTATCCATGCATGTCATTTTGAAGAGGCCAGAGGCCGTTTTGGTGCCAGGCAGAGATACCACAACTCTTGCCGACCAGCACAACCATCCTCAGAAGCTCAGTGAAATCCATCCACTTTTCTGCTGCTTCTTCCTAGAAACACTGCATTGGTTTTGAATGTTACTGCTGGAGAACATGACTTGAGCCATACAGAGCCAGGGGAACAAGTCCTCACCACTGAAACCATCATCGTACACCCATATTTCTCCACCAAGAAGCCAATGGACTATGATATCGCTCTTTTGAACATGGCTGGCACCTTCCATTTTGTTAAACACTTGCGGCTCCCTCTGAATTGTCTGTCCCCTGTTCTCCATTGCCTCTGTTCCTTAGCGTGTTCCCAATAGTACATTCTATAGCATATGCCCAACAGTTTTGGGTCACAGCCTTCAAGACAGGGATTTTGGGTGGAGTGTCCCTTACCTGAGACCTTTTTGCTTGTGGCGTCAGATATAAGATTGTGTGGAATCAGAAGAGCATTTTCCTTTGTCTGACAAGTGACCCCTGGGGGTGCTAGGCAGAGATATCACAACCCTTACGAGCTCTTTGGGGAGCCCCCTGAATGCTAATTGGTGAGTGGCTTATAGTGGCCCTCCTCCATTGGTGAGACAAGCCCTGTTCGACTGTTTTCTCTAGGCCAGGCTTGGGGCCCATATGTCTTCCAGAGCCAGGGGAACAATTTGAAGCTGGGTTCATCTGTACAACTGCAGGCTGGGGCCGCTTGGCTGAAGGTGAGGACTTTTATCCTCTTAATCAGAGGTCAGAACTTTCTGGTGGGTAGTCAGAAAACAGAATTGTTAATCTAATGTTTAAAACAATTGCATAAACATTAAAAAAAAATAGAGAGTATCACATTGTACTTAGAAATTCAGGGGTTTCCAAAAGACACAGCCCAGAAAGGGTGAAAGGGTGCCCTGCTGGCACTGTCCTCTGTGTCCCAGACGGCATGCTCCCGCAAGTCCTGCAGCAAGTGAACCTACCCATTTTGACCCAGGAGGAATGTCTGGCAGCTCTGTTAACGCTAAAGAAACCCATCAGCGGGCGGACCTTTCTCTGCACAGGCTTCCCCGAGGGAGGGAGAGATGCCTGTCAGGTAGGTGGGACTGGCGGGGCCGACTGTCCCAGGTAGGGCTTCCCTCAGCTTTGTCTTTGCCTCATGAGGGGCTGAAAGAAGGCCGTAGGTGAAGGCTGGACTCTAGAGAGAAGGGGCAACTGACAGGAGAGATCAAGTCAAAAGAAAGGGATAGTTGACACAACCTGTTTTTACTAGGGAGTATGAATTCAGAGGAGGTCTTCTGAAAAACCAAAATTTTCCAAAAGACCAAATAACACAGGAAATGCCAAGAATGAGCCCAGGGTTCTCCATCCCTGAAGAATGATGGACTCTTTCCCACTGACTGGTTTCCAGTTTGTGGGTAATGGGAACTTTATTTGCCCTCCATTCTTCTGCTGACCAAGACACCAAAGGTCAGTTTTACTACTGGGCAAGACTTCTCTAAGTCTGTAGGATGAGACAGGAGAAGGAAGAAAGTCTGATATTTTATGGAAGCCCAGGATGGGGAAGAAGGAGGCAAATTGATAGGCTCCAGTGATATTTGAAGGTGAATTGTGCTTGGCTGTTCTCCCAGGGCTCCCATGTCCAACTTTTTTAGAAGTGAGGAAATGTCGTTGACCCCCATCTTGCATCTTTGTGGGGGGAAAGAGGGAGCGCTTTGGGAGCACAGACACTGCCAGTGCTGGTGACAGAGGCTTTTTCCCCCTACAGGGAGATTCAGGAGGTTCTGTCATGTGCCAGAATAAGAAAGGAACTTGGGCTCTGGCCGGTGTGACCTCCTGGGGTTTGGGCTGTGGTCGAGGCTGGAGAAACAGTGCACAGAACAATGATCGAGGATCCCCTGGGATCTTCACAAATCTCAGTAAAGTGCTTCCTTGGACCCATGAACATATCCAAACTGGTAATGAAGCCAGCGCGTAAGGCTGAGAAACAAGGGCAGAGCACCCGCAGCATCTCGGCAGGTCAGGACCACTGAGTAGGCAGGCCCTGCTTCTGCTCTTACTGTAGCAAATAAGGATTGTGATACTTATTGAATCTAAAGCAAGAGTCAAATATGGGGTGTGGGACAGCATACACATATTCAACAAGACCTGGATCCATTCATCCTAGACTTTGTTAAATTTGCCTGCAGGTGGAACCATCTCAGCTGGCAGGATGTGTTCACTCTTACTTCTCAAGTGTGCCGGCAAGATTCAGCAGGCTCTAGCACGGGTGGTAGTATCGATCAGGGAAAATTTTGCCCCTTGGCAGACAATGTCTGGAGAAATTCTTGGTTGTCATAACTGGGGGCAAGGGGTGCCACTGGCCTCTAGTGCATAGGGGCCATGGGTACTTCTAAGCACCCTGCATGCATAGGACAGCCCCGACTGCTAAGAATGACCCAGCCCCAAATGTCAGTGATGCTGTGGTGGAGGAGGCCTGGCATAGATCCAGGTGCCCCAAGTCTCAAAAGGCCAGAGTTTACATATACCCTTCTGCTAGACTGACCAGTGAGTTCATTGAAACTTCCTTTCTGCCTCCAATGCAATTTAATTGTTTCTTAACTGGTGGCTTCCAGCTCAATGGGGTTTCTATTCTTTGCCAAAGAAGTTCATTCAAATGAGTTCAGGAAGAACTCGGGTTTGTTCTCCAGAGTATGGTCCGGTGCCAGGTATCCTAGCCCTCAGTTCAAGTTGGAGCTATCCCAGCAAGTTTCTTGTGGTTGGAGGCAAGTGATTTCCAACTCCAGTCTCCCCTTTCTCACAAAAAATGACAGGGGTAGTGTAGACGACCTCTTCTTGCTTTGTGTAACCTCCAAGCTAATTATGTCCAGTTTCTTAATTAGTCCACTTAATAAAGAGAGTGATATGGCCTTAAAACACTGAGGCCACTTTCTTGCTTTGTCAAGTTATCCCTTTACTTCTTTCCACAGATTAGATTTTCATTAGTTGCATATGACTTAAAAATCTCTGCACTTTTGAGCCAGGGAGATGCTAACTTCTTGAAATATTGTTTACAAACCTTGAATCCCACAAACATCTTTCTTTTTCTTTCTCAGGGAAGCAGAGAAACAGCTCCAGAGGTAGGTGTCCCTCACAGCCTGCTCTGCCAGGGGCAAGAAATAATATCTAGCATTCCTAAATATCAGTTCCCTTTCTCAGCAAGTCTTCCCCTGCGAGAGCTCTCCTCACCCACGACGTATATACCCACCAATTGGGACAGCCACAGTCATTCCCGTCAGTCAGGGCCGCCCTCGCACCCAGAGCCCAGGTGCCCACCTCACTTCTTGTCAATCCATAGCTGCCTCTCAATTCAGCAAACATTGGCCAAACCCTTGCTTTGAATCAGAGGCTTGCGGGAGGAAGGTGAGGCAGCAGGTCCTGACAGTGTCCTTCCTTACCCAGGGGACTTACCCCAGTGCTACATTGCCAGTCTGCAGTGAGCTCACTCTGTGTGTTTGGGCAAACTCCCTCCTAGCTCTGGAACTCAGTTTCCTCTTTCCATAAAGAAAAGAGTTTGAATCAGATGGTCACTAAAGTGTCTTTAGCTCAAATCTCTGGTGGTTCCGTGTGTCTGTGGAACAGTTACAAAGAGCAGTGTGGAGAAAGGGCACCCTGAGAACTCGGAGGAGTGAGTGGCTGCTTCTCGCTGGGAGGTGGGGGGGAATAAAGCAAAAAGGGGCTTTGGAGCACAGACATCTTCTAAGCTGAACCCTAAAGACCAAGGATGAGGATTTTGTCAGGTGAAAATGAGATACAAGTGAAGAAACATAGCCAAGTTCAAGGAATTATCCTTCTCAAAGGATGGCTATTAAAGGCTGGAGAGGAAAAATGTAGGTTTAACAGGAACCAGTAAGTCAGCCAAGCAGCTGAAGTGCAGGATGTGTGATGGTGTTTTATGAGGGAGTCTAGAAAGATAACTTGAGCTGGAAACTTTGAATGCCAATCAAAAAAGGTGAATTATTAGGTAAGTAAATTAGAGTTATATTTCAGTGGTATAAGGATAGCACACAGGAGATAAATTGGAGGGGAGAATAATCCAAGGTGGATTTATGAGATTATGCATTAATTCAAGAGACAAGAAATGAAGTCCCGACCTAGGGCAAGAGCCAGAGAATGATAAGGAGGGATTCGAATCAAGAAGACTTAGAACATGGTAGTCCTGGAGTTGAAGGTGGTGAGGGAGAGGGAGGATGCAAGGACGGAGCCAAAGCTTTGAGCGTGAGAGGCTAAGAAAGAGGCATATCAAAGGAATCAAACCAGAAGTGGATTGAAAAATTAGGTCCGAAGTTGAGAAATGCAGCAATAATCGTGAAGGTGGAGGGTGTGACTGGGACTGGTCCGAGCGCCCATGGAGAGAGAGAGGAAAACCAAGGGTAGAACCTGGGAAACCCCTGTGTCTACAGAATGGGGTTATGGGGTCAGAGACAGAAGAATGAAGGAGAAGAAATCATGGAGTCTCGAGGTTAAGCAGGATCTAAGAGGAACAAAAAAGAATAAGGCGTCACAGCACCCAAGGCAGGGAAAGATTTCATGAAGAAAGGAAGGGCACATGAAGGAGAACCAAGAGGTCCCAGTGTCTGCACAGGTGCTGGAAGGAGAGGCTGCTGTGGCCCACCACCCCTGATCCTCAGGCTTTCCCCCCCAGTGCCATGCCCTGAGCAGGATGGTGGAATCGGCTCTGAGGGGGAGCTGCACTTCCCAGAAAGCCCCTAGGTCCCTTAGGAGAGCCAGCAGTGAGTAGCCCCTCTGCCACTCCCCTGACTCCCCGCTCCAGGCTGACTGCACAGAGGTAACATCCTCTCCATGTATCTGCCTGCAGACTGTGTGTCTGGACCATGCTGGTGCCAGAGAAAATGCACATGTTACTCAGCCTTTCCCACTTGGATGCAGAGTCCTGTCACCACAGTTACCTGGCGATGTACTCTTTAGAAGACAGGCTCATTGGTGAGTGGCTGTTCATATTGACAAACGGACACCAGCCCTAGGAGGGCTTCCTGGGGCTGGTTACGGGGTGTCTGGCACAGGAGCATCTGTTAACACCACACTTCCTGTCTCCAATTTTGAGACTCAGGGGACTCCTCCCAGCACAGTGGAAAGGAATTAAATCGGAGCCTGTGTGATGGCTGTAAGGCCACAGCGCATTCCATTTGTTGCATCTGCTTGTCATGGAACCGGGTTTCCTAGACTCTTTTGCCAGCCCTGGAGCCCTTCAGGAATACAATCTAGACATACTGCGGAATCCTGCTCTCCTAGGCAGGAAGAGGACCTTGACCTGCCTCATCCTGCTGAGAAGGAAAAGAGTAATGGATAGCCAGGTGTGGGAGACAAAGGTTAATTACGTAAGACTCAGAAGTGGAGTAGCCTTTCTGTGGTTCTTAACAGGAGGTGATTTTGCACCCCCCCGGGGACATCTGACAATTTCTTAGAGGCATTTTGGTTGCCATAACGGGGGACTGTTACCAGCATCCAGTGGGGATGATGCAAAGCAGCCCACAATGTGCGGGACAGCCTGAACACAGAACATTCCAGGTCACAGTGTCGGTAGCGCCAAGGTCTGGGCAAGCTGGTGTAAACAGTTCTGCCCTCCATCGTGACAAGTTCCGTTCTCCTGATGTCTTGAAACGGGTGCTGTTTTCTAGGCATCGAACAAAGAGTCTTTGCTCTGTTGCAGGGAAGTTCTGTGGAGAAAGCGTGGCCTCATCAGTCCTTATCGGCTCCAGCTCTGTCAGGCTGCAGCTCGTCTCTGATGCCACAGATCATGCAGCTGGGTTTAATCTCACCTGCAAAGCTCTTGAACCAAACTACCTTCCTGGTAAGAGCTTATTTTTGTCACACACTCTCCAGGCCATTTGGAAGTTGAGGCCCCATAGGAATAGGTGAGGGGCTGGGAGCTCCCTCCCAGGGCCTGCGTGGCTCCAGAGGGGAGAGGGGCACAAGGCCAGCGAGGCGCGGGGTGCGGGCATTCCTTCTTCCGTCCCGCTAACTCGTGGTTATTGTGCACCCGAGTGCGTTGAGAGGCCTCGGGAGGCCTGGAACATCCGTGTGGAAACCACTGCCTTCTTGCTGGTTCTGCCTGAGGATTCCGCACATGGCCATTTGGTGGAGACGGGGCAGAACAGAGCGAATTCCTCTTCGCGTGCGTGATGCCACTGTTTGGCCCTTTTCCCTCATGTTTCAGATGCAGGCTGCAGGTCATTAACTGTCCTTTTTGAAGAAGGCCTCATACAGAGTCTGCACTGTCCTGAAAACTACAGCGACCTGGCTGCCTGCGGCTGGGTTTTTCAAGCCCCCAAACGTTACCTGATTGAGGTACTGACTCTGCTTATCCTTACTTTGCTATGGTAACTCCACAGAATAGCTGACATAAACACCATGAGGCAGAGGTTTTGATTTATTCATTGCTGTATCCCCGGTACCTGGCCCATCAGACTCTTGACAAAATATTTGAGCAACAGACCAGCAGACGTCTACTTTCCCCATAACTACCCACACTTACCACTAGATGGCAGTTGCACACTTCACTTTTCGTTGAAGTGCTGCCTTACTCTGTATCTGGTAACTTCTTTCATCAGTCTCCAGTCCCTTCTAGAAACAAGAGATCCTACCTCATTAATTAAACACTTTGTAAGTAGTGGCTAGCAAAAGTCAATGACAATAAGACCCAAATCATCAGGCCTTCCACGCAGGGGACAGAGCAAGTACGGAGGAACCAGCAGAGTCATAGGTGTACCGGAAAGGCAGGTAGAAGGCAAGGTGGAGGTAAAAGTATGGAGTGCTTTGAATGTCAGGATGCAGAGTTAGTTCAGCTTTTGATGAATAGTGTTTGTGGCCATTTGTGTGTTTGCTTGTTCATTAAAAGCTAGTGGGCCATCTGCAGAGATGTTACTACACAGAGTGAGGTTGGAACTGGGAATTTATTTAAAAGTCTTTTTCTTAAAATAATAATTGAAAACAAGAGAGTAGATGGAGGAGAGAAAGCATAGTGAAAAACAAAGGGAGAGGAACAATATATATTTATATATACATTTAAGAGGCAAAAAGAGATTTGAGACCCAGCAGGAGAGTCAAATTGGTGTGTTACAACAGTCCAGAGAATGGAGCTTTCATTTAAAACACAGACCAAGCACACAAAAAGATGTGGCCAATAGTTTGGATTCACCACACAAAATTAGAGCTTAAAGAGAAGGAAGACCAAGCATATCCCCAATAAAAAAGTGGAATCACTGGGTTGACAACTGAGCAATGAGAGAGGAGATGGCAATGGTGGTGTTTGAAATATCAAGTTAGGTCAGATGTTCGAAGCAGAAACAAGATCATACTGGTTTCACCAATGAATGGGAAAGGAAGACACAGAAGAAGCAAGCACAGATCTTTTCTGAAATCCAACTAAGAGTCAAGGCAGGAATTTCAGCAGGAAGCAGAATTAAGGAGGATTTGATATTAGGGAAGGAGGATAAAATTTAAGGATGAGCAATTTCGGGAAGGAGGGAAACAACAAAATTTAATTGAACAACTGAACGTGCCAGAGCTAGAAGTGATACAAAACGTCTCCTCAATGTGTGCCACGTGCTGTGCGTCCGTGACATGACGCCCTCACGCCCTGCCAGTGGCAGCATCACTTTGCAAGACACCTCTGAGACAGGAATTAGGAAATCAGTATTACAGGTCATAACCGTACATACCATTTGACTCAGAGAGAAAAGGGTCTGTTTACAGAAAGTATCCCAGTATAAGCATTTAAGAAATGCTTGAATGACTCCTGTTCCTGAATGTTTCTTTCTCCCCATGCCTACACAGTGGTTCTGCATCATTGATCATTTGCCGTCACTTCTGTCCTATCCGTGAAGTCCTCTGTGTCTTTTGCCAGGTGCTCACGCTCCATCCCCTGTGTTTAAAACCTGCCTCCTGCCTTACCAGCCCGGTCTCCCACGGCTTCTCTTTTCAAACACAGTAGGCCAGTGCTGTCAGCTCACTCAGACTGTGTTCTTTGCTCTTCCTTTGCTCCTCCTGGGGTGGGGGGGGGTGCTCTAGGGGGCTCAAATATTTGCACATTTTTCCACCATTACATTCGGCCTGTATTTGATAGCTTCGATGTCTCAGAAGGTTTGGGAGCCTGTCCTGTAGCATCTTTTCCTAAGTAATTTAACCCACTTGTGAATGTGCCTTTAACTTTCTTATCTAAGGGCAAGTTCGGTAAGTGGAACATCCAAATTTCTCTGCTTAATCAAAGAACAGGTAATCTGTTTGTTATTTACCCTGGATCTAACATGGAGCCTTTTCAGCGTTCCTTTCAGAATCTGGAAATAGAAGAAAGTGGAGACTGCACTTCTGACTGTGTGGCAGTGCACAGGGATGTGGAAAGAAAGAAGGAAATAGGTGTGTGTTACCCTGGAGCCTCAGTTTCCTTGGTTTGCATTTGGATCCAGTCCTCTGGGGGAATCCTTTTTGGGAATAAAAAGGATCTGGCTCCAGTTTCCCTCATTGCCCTGCACCACCTCCACCCCTCCCTATGCTCTCACCCCCCACTGCCCCTACATCAGGAGCAGGAAGGGTAAGAGGGGGAATCCAAGAACCCTTTGAACAGAAAACGTGGGAGGCCTACTGTGAACCAGGGGTGAGAAGGGGAAAGTGCCATTGAAATAAGCCCCGTGGCCAGAACCAATTCCCAGTGGGAGTGTTTGGGAGATAAACAGAATCAAAATGGTGATGGGGTTGAGTGCCTAATTAAAGGAAGCAAACTGCCTTTGTATTTTGAAAATGTATTCTGACATCCACCAGAAAAGTTTATTTTTCAACCGTTACCTAAAGACAATTTTTTCCTTTTGTCCATGCCACGTCTATTCGCGGGGTGCTTGACCATGTCTCGCGGGACTGGGCTTGCCCCAGCTCTGCTGTGCGGCTTTGCTGCCCCCGCCCCTGTGCTGAGCTCCTCGGGGGTCATGTTCATCAGCTTCCAGTTGGATGAAAACGTGACCTTCAGAGGCTTTCAGGCTACAGTCTCCTTCATTCCGGAGACAGGTAAGAAGATAGAGGCACCAAGTCCTCGGGTCCCAATTCTCATCCTCATAACGTGGTAATAAAGGGCAGCCTGTAAGCCCACACAGCCGCTTCTCATTATTTGCCGTCACTGTTCTAGAGAGTCGTCCACAAACACTCAGTTAGTGAATGCTGAACCACTACTCCTGGGGCAAATACAGGGTTGGGTCCTCGGAGCCTCTGGTTTTATGTGTGTCTCTGTTTAATGTCACATTGTTTAATATGTATTGTTGGTTCATGACATTAAACTCAGTCAGTACCACTGCAACTCCGGCCTGAACAAAGCTTCTCTATCACACATATTTTCTCTAAACGTCACAACACAGCCTCTTGCACTTAGGAACACTAGATGGCAGGTCAGCACTGGGTTTAGGGCCATTTTAAACAGCAAAATCACCAACCAAAAAGCATAATAAGGCCAAAAAAAAAAAAAGGCACAAAACAGACCCTGGAAAAGACAAAAGAGCAGAGTGTTGCCTCATGGCTGCAGCCAGGAATACGTCCATCAGGAGGCTCAAAATTGTCATGAGAAGCGCCATGAGTATTGGTTTTGAGTTACAAATAAATGTCAGTGTGTAGGTGAATTCGTAAATATGGAACCCACAAAGAATGAGGATCAACTCTATGTCTGCATCTCAGCCTGCCCTTACTAGATGTGTGATCTAAGAGTCATCTAAGACTCGTTTTCTTTGCCCTCACAATGGGAGGTTAATTCACGCCTTGTAAGAATGGAGTGAGGATTAAATGGATAAGATGCGCTTGGCCACAAGTGAGTATGTGACTCAAGTGAGTAGAAGCTCAGAAATGTGAACTATCCTCATCAACCCTCAGTTCTTAGACACTTGAACTACACAGCTTCCTTCCAAGCCCTGACACCCACCACCCTCTGTCCAAATCCCACAAAGCTAGTTAGGGGTTTTTCAAGTTGTTCAATTCTTGTTAGGCAGTAAGCAGCTGCTTCTGGCAAAGACAGGTTATATAGTTAAAGTACTTCACTTTTCAGTTAAAACATCCATAGTCCAGCTGACTGAGATGCCCCAGAATTCTAACAATAATAATTTCTGATAAGACCCAAACACTGGCCTTGTGTGATCTGAACAACTATATTATGCTTACACCGAGATTTAAACATCCCCGGATCAGAGGATGAGTCTATGTTTCTGGAGATGTGGAGTACTATCTGAAGAACCCGGTGCTTCTGGTAAGCTGTTTGGGGGAATGTGACCAAGAGCTATACACAGGGTGTATCAGCTGGGATTCAAACAGAGCACCCCAAAAAGGCATGTCAGAGTCCTAACCACTAGTACCCCAGGATGTGAACTTATTTGGAGACAGAGTCTTCACAGAAATAATCAAGTTAAAATTAGGTCATAGTGTGGGTTCCTGATCCAATATGGCTGGTACCCTATAAAAGGGGAAATTTGGATGCAGGGAGAGACACACATGCAGAAGGAGAACGTCTTATGAACGTGAAGGCGGAGACTGGGGTAATGCATCATCTATAAGCCAAGGAACGCCAAAGATGGCCAGCACGCCACCAGAAGCTAGGGGAGAGGCATGGAACAGATGCCCCTCGCCACTCTGGGAAAGAATCAACCCTACCAACACTTTGATCTTAGACTTCTGGCCCCCGGCACTGTGACACAATAAATGTATGTTGTTCTAAGCCACCCCGTCAATGATATATCTTTTGTTACAGCAGGCCTAACAAGCTAACACACAGGAGTTGGCTTCCATGATGGTGGGGACTGACTAAGCAAGTAAACCCCGAGGGCAGGCAATCAGAGAGGGAAGATCACGGGACCCTGGAATTCCACAGCCAGGGGCTGAAGCCACTCCCCATCGACAGACTTTCTTCCTTCTCTGGGGGAAGCTCAGCTCTGCCTGAAGGTCTTTCCAACTAATTAAGTCAGGCCCACCCAGCTTACCTTGGGTGAGCTTCCTTGCCTGAAGTCAACTGATTGGGGACCTTTATTACTTCTGCAAAATCCCTTCACGGCAACAGTTAGACTGACATTCAATTGAATAGCTGGGGGCTGGAGCCTAGGTAAGTTGACACATCAAAAAGCCACCCACCAGGACTGTACGGGCCGTGCTCACTGTCCCTTTTGCTCAAAGCAACGCTGAAGTATTTCCAGTCATAAAATCAAAATTCCCATCTCATGTGATTCATTTGGTGGGAATAGCTAAATAGTGTGCCAGCCTGTGGTCTGACTCACAAGGTCCACCCACTGACAGAGTGAGTATGCCACTATGTTTTAATGTCAATGAGCACTGAGAGGTACTGGCCTTTCTCTTTTCCTTGTTTCCCCCGTGACATCCACGGCATACACGTGTGACATCCTGCACCATGCAGAAAATGTGGTGAGGGGAGCAGGCGGAGAGTGGAGGTAGAGAAACTTTTATAGTTAGCCATTTTGAGAGTTTGTCAAGAGAAAAATTAAGCACAGTATTTTTTATTAAAAAATATTATTTTAGTTTTACCAGTTATCTGACACACAGAATGCAGAATATTCTTATTAATGAGAAGGGATGGAAGCAGTCTGAGTCTTTCTGTTCTGTCTTCTTGGACCTCGTGATGCACAGATGCCCTGAGTAGAAAAACTGTGTGGAGTATGGTGGCAGTGGTCCCTTCCTTTGGCCACCATGGTGGTACATTCAGCAAAGACATTTTTCTCTGCCTAAAACAAGTACAATATTTTCTAAGGAGTCTCATTACAGCACTTGGCAAGATTTATTCATCATTTTATGCCAGGACCCACCACAGTGTCCAAAACACAGTAGGTGCCAATTAGATATTTGGTAAATAAAATAAAATAATCCACAAATAACTCTTGATGTAAAACCTCAATAAGACGGACCTTCCTGTTTTCTCTCTCTGAACTCACATCTATTTTAAGGACTTCTTCGTTTTATACAAATACATGTAAAAACTTAAAAAGGACAAGGAAATTTAACATGTGTCCTGTCTTACATATCACACCTACCCTGGGTTACTTAAGTCATTCAATAAACAATTTTGTCCTTTACTCTTTATTTTGAAATTTTACAAATCTATAAAAGAGGTGAAAAAATATACAATGAACACCTGTTGATCCTTCACTTACATTAATCAATTGTTGGCATCCATCATTTTGGCTTACTACTCATTCGATGTCTTCTCTGTAGGAATCTCAGTAACAGAAGCTGGGATATGGGGGAGGAGGGATCGAAGAGGAACAAAATATAGTACCTGTCTTCCAGGAATGTATATCCTAAGGATTAAAGTTATGTGTATGAATTAGGTGTACAAATAAAGAGTAGGTACTCTGTGACTTCATTTACATAAAACTAAGATAATTCAAAACTAACACATGGTGTTAGATGTCAAGACAGTACCCTTTGGGGAAGTAGTGACTGGAATGGCTTCTGGTGGGTCTTCTGGGATTCTGCAAATCTGTTTCCTGTTCTGGTTTCTGGTTATACTTTTTGAAAATGCATTCAAGCTACTTTATTACTTCAGTATTTTTCTGTGTGTATGTTATACTTCAATAAAATTCACAACAAAAGAAAAAAGTGTACAGAAAACCATAATACAAAAAAGTGTTGAAATAACTTCTGGATGAGGTGATGAGGAAGCTGGTGTTTCATCTGGGCCCACAGGATAAGTAGGATGTCACCATTATTCTATACACTTTGGGGAATCCTTGGGTGATTTTGGTTAGGGGAGTGACATTATCAAAGCAGCACTTTTTGGTAGTTAATTTGGGAGTGTGAGGATGGAGAAAGATTCAATGCAGGAAGCATAGTCCAGGTGAGCAATATTAATTAAGGACTGAGCCCAAAAGTAGAAAGTAGATGCAAGATATATTGTGGATATAGGATCTAAAGTGTTTGGAGACAGGATAGGTGGAGAAAAAAGAGGGGGAAGGCAAGAATGAGCTTGATATTTTACTCTTGGGTGAAACACCCAGTTCTAGTAGCGTATATACATTTTATGTCTCTAGAATACAATAAGCATTTCTCATTACTCCCAGGTGTCTGGCATAAAGGAGAGGCTCAGAGATTATAATCTGGGCTCGATGGTGAGAACCATCCATGGGTAATAAAGATTGGTTTTCTCGCTCCTTCCCAGGTGGCCTCTGCGGAGCCACTTTCCCTCCACCCTTCCAGGTTTCTTTGCAGCCAGATCGTAGGAGGCAAGGAGGCCCCAGCCAGCTCTCGGCCATGGCAGGTCAGTTTGCAGGTTGCTGCCAGGCAGTTCTGTGAGGGAACCCTAACTGGGAAGGCCTGGGTAGTGGCTGCTGCTCATGTAGTTGCCCGTAGAGAATGGAACAGCTGCAGCTGATGGTTTCAGCTGACTGACCACTGTTCTTCAGCTACCGCTGCTGATACCATCGGGCACTACTTCTTCCCCACTCACCTGCATCACAGCAGCCAGCCTCCCCAGGAGCACTCAGGACAGTTCTGCCTCCTTGCGCTGTGCTTCAGGTATATTTTAATTGAACATGAGGCTGGTTTCAGGATAAAGATATATTTACTTTATGATATCTTCCTTCCTGGAATTTTTTTATTCAGAAATTAATGTTGTATTTTGTGAAAAAGTTTTTAGTATCTGTTGAAATGATTAAATGATTTTCTCATTTGATTTATTAATATATTAAATCCATATTAATAGATTTTCTAATAGTCCTACATCCCTGAAATGAATCGCCCTTGGGCATGGCATGTTCATCTTTCAGTGTACTGCTGGGTTCTCTTTACCTAGACCCCACTTAGATTTCTGTGTCAACATTCACCATTGACATTGACCTATAACAGATGTTCTCACACTGCACCAGAGATCACTAGGGATCTCCAAGATCCTTTTAGGGGTTCTTCAAGGTCAAAACTATATTCATAGTAATACCAAGACATGATTCTCCCTATTTACTCTTATTCTCTCACAACTGTGCAGTGTTTTCCAGAGGCGACAAAGCATTTCATATCTCAACAGGTTGAATGTAACAGATAGAAAACCGCACCTACCTTCTCTTTAGCCAGACATTTAACAGTTTTGAAAAAAATGTGAAACCATGTCAGTCTTATTTCAATTTTTTTTGTTTTGGAAAATGTAGGTATTTTAATACACATGTTATTATGTTAATACCTAATGGTTTTATTATGGCTATCTTAATAAAACCGTATTTCTTAAGATTTCTGCCTATTGATAGATATATCTCATAAAAGCTGTTTACTTTTAAAAAATCATTCTCAATGGTATTATTTTCAAAGTGTCAAGGTGTCCTGGAACCAAAAAGTTTGAGAACCACCACCCTATAATTTTCTTTTCTTTTTATTGTCTGGCTTTATCAGATTTCGGTATCAGTGTTCTTCATGAAAAGGGCATCCCTTTTTGCTCTGTGCTTTGTGCCATGCTGAGCACTGGCAACAGGAGAATAATAAATAATGGTGTCATTTAAGTATATATACTAAACATCTATACCTTGAAGGCTTTCTTTTTGGCTGTTATTAATGTATAATTACATGAGCAATATTATGGTGACAAGACTTCCCCTATTATCAAGTCCCCACCACATACCCCACTGTCCATCAGCGTAATAAGATGCTACAGAATCACTACTTGTCTTCTCTGTTCTATACTGCCTTCCCCGTGCCCCCAAGCTACAGTATGTGTGCTAATCATAATGCCCCTTTTTCCCCCTTATCCCTCCCTTCCCACCCATCTTCCCCAGTCCCTTTCCCTTTGGTAACTGTTAGTCCATTCTTGGGTTCTGTGAGTCTGCTGCTGTTTTATTCCTTCAGTTTTTTCTTTGTTCTTATACTTCACAGGCGAGTGAAATCATTTGCTACTTGCCTTTCCTGGCTTATTTCACTGAGCATAATACCCTCTAGCTCCATCCATGTTGTTGCAAATGGTAGGATTTGTTTTCTTCTTATGGCTGAATAATATTCCATTGTGTATATGTACCACCTCTTCTTTATCCATTCATCTACTGATGGACACTTAGGTTGCTTCCATTTCTTGGCTATTGTAAATAGTGCTGCGATAAACATGGGGGGGGCGGCGTATGTCTTTTTCAAACTGGGCTGCTGTATTCTTAGGCTAAATTCCTAGGAGTGGAATTCCTGGGTCAAATGGTATTTCTATTTTGAGTTTTTTGAGGAACCTCCATACTGCTTTCCACAATGTTTGAAAGAATTTACATTCCCACCAGCAGTGTAGGAGGGTTCCCCTTTCTCCACATCCTCGCCAGTATTTGTTGTTCATCTTTTGGTTGTTGGCCATCCTAACTGGTGTGAGGTGATATCTCACTGTGGTTTTAATTTGCATTTCCCTGATAATTAGCGATGTGGAGCATCTTTTCATGTGCCTGTTGGCCATCTGAATTTCTTCTTTGGAGAAGTGTCTGCTCAGCTACTCTGCCCACTTTTTAATTGGCTTATTTGCTTTTTGTTTGTTGAGGTGCATGAGCTCTTTATATATTTTGTATGTCAACCCCTTATCAGATATGTCATTTATGAATATATTCTCCGATACTGTAGGATGCCTTTCTGTTCTATTGATGGTGTCTTTTGCTGTACAGAAGGTTTTTAGTTTGATAGAATCCCGCTTGTTCATTTTTGCTTTTATTTCCCTTGCCCGGGGAGATATGTTCATGAAGAAGTTGCTCATGTTTATGTCCAAGAGATTTTTGCCTATGTTTTTTTCTAAGAGTTTTATGGTTTCATGACTTACATTCAGGTCTTTGATCCATTTTGAGTTTACTTTTGTGTATGGGGTTAGACAATAATCCAGTTTCATTCTCTTAAATGCATCTGTCCAGTTTTGCCAACACCAGCTGTTGAAGAGGCTGTCATTTCCCCATTGTATATCCATAGCTCCTTTATCGTATATTAATTGACCATATATGCTTGGGTTTATATATGGGCTCTCTAGTCTGTTCCATTGGTCTATAGGTCTGTTCTTGTGCCAGTACCAAATTGTCTTGATTACTGTGGCTTTGTAGTAGAGCTTGAAGTCAGGAAGCGTAATTCCCCCTGTTTTATTCTTCCTTCTCTGGACTGCTTTGGCTATTCGGGGTCTTTTGTGGTTCCATATTAATTTTAGAGCTATTTTCTCTAGTTCATTGAAGAATGCTGTTGGTATTTTGATAGGGATTGCATTGAATCTGTAGATTGCTTTAGGTAGGATGGACATTCGGACAACATTAATTCTTCCTATCCATGAGCACAGTATGTATTTCCATTTATTGGTATCTTTTTTAATTTCTCTCATGAGTGTCTTGTAGTTTTCAGAGTATAGGTCTTTCACTTTCTTGGTTAGGTTTATTCCTAGGTATTTTATTCTTTTTGATGCAATTGTGAATGGAATTGTTTTTCTGATTTCTCTTTCTGTTAGTTCATCGTTAGTGTATAGGAAAGCAACAGATTTCTGTGTGTTAATTTTGTATCCTGCAACTTTGCTGAATTCAGATATTAGTTCTAGTAGTTTTGGAGTGGAGTCTTTAGGGTTTTTATATACAATATCATGTCATCTGCAAATAGTGACAATTTGACTTCTTCTTTACCAATCTGGATGCCTTGTATGTCTTTGTTTTGTCTGATTGCCGTGGCTAGGACCTCCAGTACTATGTTGAATAACAGTGGAGAGAGTGGGCATCCCTGTCTTGTTCCCGATCTTAGATGAAAAGCTTTCAGCTTCTCGCTGTTAAGTATGATGTTAGCTGTGGGTTTGTCATATATGGCCTTTATGATGTTGAGGTACTTGCCCTCTATACCCATTTTGTTGAGAGTTTTAATCAGGAATGGATGCTGAATTTTGTCAAATGCTTTTCAGCATCTATGGAGATGATCATGTGGTTTTTGTTCTTCTTTTTGTTGATGTGGTGGATGATGTTGATGGATTTTCGAATGTTGTACCATTCTTGCATCCCTGGGATGAATCCCACTTGATCATGATGGATGATCTTTTTGACGTATTTTTGAATTTGGCTTGCTAATATTTTGTTGAGTATTTTTGCATCTATGTTCATCAGGGATATTGGTCTGTAGTTTTCTTTTTTTGTGGTGTCTTTACCTGGTTTTGGTATTAGAGTGATGTTGGCCTCATAGAATGAGTTTGGGAGTATTCCCTCCTCTTCTACTTTTTGGAATACTTTAAGGAGGATGGGTGTTAGGTCTTCACTAAATGTTTGATAAAATTCAGCAGTGAAACCATCTGGTTCAGGGGTTTTGTTCTTAGGTAGTTTTTTGATTAGATTACCAATTCAATTTCTCTGCTGGTAATTGGTCTATTCAGATTTTCTGTTTCTTCCTGGGTCAGCCTTGGTAGGTTGTATTTTTCTAGAAAGTTGTCCATTTCTTCTAGGTTATCCAGTTTGTTAGCATATAATTTTTCATAGTATTCTCTCATAATTCTTTGTATTTCTGTGGTGTCTGAGGTGATTTTTCCTTTCTCATTTCTGATTCTGTTTATGTGTGTAGACTCTCTTTTTTTCTTGATAAGTCTGGCTAGGGGTTTATCTATTTTTTAAATTTTTCTCAAAGAACCAGCTCCTGCTTTCGTTGATTCTTTCTATTGTTTTAGTCTTCTCAATTTTATTTATTTTTGCTTTGATCTTTATTATGTCCCTCCTTCTGCTGACTTTGGGCCTCATTTGTTCTTCCTTTTCTAGTTTCACTAATTGTGAGTTTAGACTGTTCATTTGAGATTGTTCTTCTTTCCTGAGGTAGGCCTGTGTTGCAATATATTTCCCTCTTAGCACGGCTTTCGCTGTGTCCCACAGATTTTGCGGCGTTGAATTATTTTTGTCATTTGTCTCCATATATTGCTTGATTTCTGTTTTTATTTGGTCATTGATCCATTGATTATTTAGGAGCATGTTATTAAGCCTCCATGTGTTGGTGGGCTTTTTCATTTTCTTTGAGTAAATTATTTCTAGTTTCATACCTTTGTGATCTGAGAAGCTGGTTGGTACAATTTCAATCTTTTTGAATTTACTGAGGCTCTTTTTGTGGCCTAGTATATGATCTATTCTTGAAAATGTTCCAGGCGCACTTGAGAAGAATGTGTATTCTGCTGCTTTTGGATGGGGTGTTCTGTAGATGTACGTTAGGTCCATCGTTCTAATACATTGTTCAGTGCATCTGTCTCTTTATTTTCTGTCTGGTTTATCTGTCCTTTGGAGTGAGTGGTGTGTTGAAGTCTCCCAAAATGAATGCATTGTATTGTATTTCCCCCTTTAAGTCTGTTAGTATTTGTTTCAACTATGTAGGTGATCCTGTGTTGGGTGCATAGATATTTATAATAGTTATATCCTCTTGTTGGACTGACCCCTTTATCATTATGCAATGTCCTTCTTTGTCTCTTGTGACTTTGTTTTGAAGTCTATTTTGTCTGATACAAGTACTGCAACTCCTGCTTTTTTCTCCCTGTTAGTTGCATGAAATATCTTTTTCCATCCCTTTACTTTCAGTCTATGTATGTCTTCGGGTTTAAAGTGAGTCTCTTGTAAGCAGCATATAGATGGGTCTTGTTTTTTTATCCATTTAGTGACTCTATGTCTTTTGATTGGTGCATTCAGACCATTTACCTTTAGGGTGATTATCGATAGGCATGTACTTATTGCCATTGCAGGCTTTATATTTGTGGCTACCAAAGGTTCAAGGGTAATTCCCTTACTATCTAACAGTCTCATTTAACTCACTTCGTATGCTATTACAAACACAACCTAAAGATTCTTTTTTTTTTCCTCCTTTTTCTTCCTCCTCCATTCTTTGTATGTTATGAAACATATTCTGTACTCTTGGTCTCTCCCTTGGGTGACCTCTGTTTAGTCTTAGGAATACTTCCATCTATAGGAGTCCCTCCAAAATGCACTGTAGAAGTCGTTTGTGGGAGGTAAATTCTCTAAGCTTTTGCTTATCTGAAAATTGTTTAATCCCTCCTTCAAATTTAAATGATAACCTTGCCTGGTGAAGTATTCTTTGTTCAAGGCCCTTCTGCTTCATTGCATTAAATATATCATGCCACTCCTTCAGGCCTGTAAGGAGTCTGTTGAGAAATCTGATGATAGCCTGATGGGTTTTCCTTTGTATGTGATCTTTTTTCTCCCTCTAGCTGCTTTTAAAAGTCTGTCTTTATCCTTCATCTTAGCCATTTTAATTATTATATTTCTTGATGTTGTCTTTCTTGGGTCCCTTGTGTTGGGAGATCTGTGCATCTCAATGGCTTGAGAGACTATCTCCTTCCCCAGATTGGGGAAGTTTTCAGCAATTACCTCCTCAATGACACTTCCTATCCCTTTTTCTTTTTCTTCTTCTCCTGGTACGTCTATTATGCAAATATTGTTCCGTTTGGATTGGTCACGCATTCTCTCAATATTCTTTCATTCTTAGAGATTCTTTTTTCTCTCTGTGCCTCAGTTTCTTTGTATTCCTCTTCTCTAATTTCTATCCCATTTACCATCTCTTCTACTACATCTAATCTGCTTTTAAGTCCCCCCCATTGTATGTTTCATTTCTGATATGGAATTTCTTAATGATTGAATTGCCATCTTAAATTTGTTCCTGGGTTCTTGAATATTTTTCTGTACCTCCATAAGCATGTTTATGATTTTTATTTTGAACTCTCTTTCAGGAAGATTGGTGAGTTCAGTTTCATTTGGCCCTTTTTCTGGGGATTGTGAGATTTTGGTCTGAACCATGTTCTTTTGACGTTTCATATTTCCATGTGGTGCCCTCTATTGCCCAAAAGCTCCAGTCTCTGGAGCTGCTCATCCCCTAGAGTGAGGTTGGGGGTTGTAGGGGAGTGGAGCTGATGCCTGAGGGGGAAGAAAGATCTGTTTCCTGATTCCCGTCTGCCCTGCCTGTCTCCCGTATCACAGCTAGTGGGCTGAGTACACAGGTGTAAGCCTCTGTGCTTGGCGTCTCTACCTGTTGTAGGTGGGGTGTCCCTCTGGCTGGCCTGATGCCAGAGCAGTGACTGCCGGTTTGTGAGCTGGTGCTGTCAGGCCAGTGGGAAGGCTTGGCAGGCTGCATATTACAGTGGGGCCCTTGGAGCTGAGTAGCCAGCCAGGCGGATGGAGTGCCTGAAGCTCCGCAAAGTTCCCAATTTGCTGGGCAGAGGGCGCCCAGACAACCTTGCCCCCTATCCCTTCTCCCGCCCAGCAAGCTCCATGCAAACCCCACCCCTTCAGCAGCCCTCTCCCTGCTAGGAAGCCTGTCAGACTGCCTGCCTTTCCCTTGTCCCAGAGCGGCTGGGTGTGGATCCCGTCCTCCACAAATGGCCAGAATCTGTCTCTCAAGCACTCTGCCTGTCCCAGCTCCCCATCCTCCAGAGCACCACACAATGTAGGTTTCTGTTCACAAAGCAGATCTCCAGGGCTCGCTGTTCAGCAGTCCCAGACTTCCACCCCCTCCCCACTCCATTTCTCTTCCTCCCACCAGTGAGCTGGGTGGGTGAAGGGCTTAGGTCTGGCTGGATCAAGGCTTTCATATGTTACCGTGTTTCGTGAGGTCTGCTCTGTTCATGAGATCTATGTGCAGTCTGGTACAGCCTTCTTTCCTGTTGCTGTTTTAAGGTTAGTTGTATTAACTATATTTTCACACTATCTGTGGTTTTGGGAGGAGTTCTCTGTCTCACCTCTCATGTCACCATCTTGAATCCTCTCCTTGAAGTCTTAAAAGTAACTTTCTCAATTGTTAATTTTAGGTTTTAAGCTTCAAAATTTTTCTCCATCAATTTTGATAATTCATAGTCTCCCAATAATAGCTATAACATTCACATTCTTGTACTAATTGCTTTGAGTTGTACAAAACTTTTCCTTATAATTAATACTTTCTGTTTTTGTGATATTTTCTACTTCCCTAACTTAATATATTTCCTACATCTTTAAAAAAATTAGCTGGTGCTTTGCTATTTTATAGAGATTTTGTTTTTATTTTAGAAAGCAGTTACATTTTTAAATGGACCTGTTTCCTCTGATTGCACCCTATTGAGAGTGAGTCATGTCAGCTGACCTGGACAGGCAGGCTGGGCAGGGGCTGGGGACCGAGGCTCTGAGATAGTTCCTGCAGATGACTGACAGGCCCATCTCTGATCCATGCTGCTGTTAAAATGAAGCTACAAGACTTGATCAGAGCTCCCATTAGAGCTCTTAGCACATTGAGTGATGTCAGACAGTTCGTTTCGTGTTTCCTAGCCTAGAGGAGAATCTTTCCTGTGCACAGAGGAGAGAACATTCTCCAGACCCTTCTGTGCCATTGTAAGGAGTGGCTGTGCTTCATGGTGATGGCCCAGCCGACTGCCTCCTGAGGCCCCAGGCAGCCTGGTGCCAAGCTAAGCACTGGCAACACGAGTGTGAGTCAGATATCGTCCCCGTACTTCCAGTTTTTCTTCTTTTAGGGGAACTCAAGCACCCAAGCTCCATGTGCCTCCCTACTTCAGTGGGTCTATTGAACACTCCTGTTGTCTTTTCAGAAAAGGTCCATCAGGCACACTGTAACCCACCCTGCCTCCCACAGCGCCACTGTGGACTAGGATTCGGCACCATTGCAGCTGGCCCGTTGGCTTCAATTCAACTGGCACGTTGGCCCAGCCTGTCTGCCTGAAGGAGACCAAGGGCCACCTGCTTCCACAGGTGCACCGTCCCAGGATGGGTGCTGTCATCCAGGTCTGTGATCAGCCCTCCCTCGAGTGTCCTTGGAAACTTGCATCTCTGCAGAGCTTCGCAGACTCCTTTCTTACATATCTTCTCTCAGTTGCTTCTAACACAGTCCCATGGTGTGAAAAGGTAAGGGCACTTACTCCAAGTTCAAGAAACAAAGAAACTGAGGCTTATAAAGCTGAATTGGCAGAATCACACAACTGCTAAGTGAGACAGAAGCTTCACTAGACTCAGTTTAAGCTCACTGCCCCCACATTGTCTGACTAGGAGAAACAGTGACGATTCTGCACCACTCTGGTGCTACGCTGCCCTTCCCTACCCTCCAGTTGCTCCCTTGTTTCATTTGTTCTTTCATGAGACCAAGTGCAAGTCATCATTATGCACCAACTTCTTGCTAGATTCTCAGGCTCTGGGGGTGCAAAAACAAATAAAACCCAGTTCCTGATTTCTAGCACAGGATTTGAGACTTGAATGCAACTGCCTCCAGGACAAGGTGATAAATGCTGTGACAGATGCGAGCGCTAAATTCAGAGGGAATACAGAGAAGGGAGTGACTTCCTAGAAGTATCAGGGAAGGCTTAACTACGGGTTAGACATTTATGCTGGGTCTTAAACAAAGAAGAAGCCTTTCAGGTAAACAGAGAAGGGAAGGTATTCCATTCAGAGAAGAATCAGAGGGCTAAGCAGAAGGATGTCTGGGACAAAGGGGGTGGTTCTGTGTGTCTGGTGCTTTGACAGGGGGATTGAGGGGAGATTATTTAAAATCACAGCCTCGGTTCCAGTTGTAAAAGGCCTTATTGTGGTGCTAAGAAGGTTAGACTCTGTCTTGCAGTCAAGTATGAGGAACTATTGCCCTGTGAGTGCAGAGGAGAAAAAAAAAAATCAGACCTGTCCTAAAGAAAAATAGATCTGGCAGAAGCCAAGGCTGGAGGGACAGAGGGAAAGAGTGTAGGTAGGAAACAGTTGAGATACAGAAACCCAAACAAGTCCCCAAATCTGAGGACTACAAGAGTGATGAGAAAAAATTGGGTTCAGGAAACATTGTTTTCACAGAACCAACAAGATTTGATGACCATTGTGTTTAAAATGGAGAGAAGAAAAAGTCACACACTCACACGATGACTCCCAGGTACCTATTCAATCAAGTGACTGCACAGATAAAAGCTAATAATAATAGTTAGCATTTATCATTTACTTTGGGCACACCCTTTATATGCATCATCTCCTACAATTCTCTCAGTAAACCTGAGAAACAGTACTCTTATTAACCCTTATTTTTCTGATGAAGAAACTGAATCTCAGTGACTAAGTCCTTTGCCCAAATAAGTGGCCTAACTGGGATTCAAACCCAGAACTGTCTGGAGTCAGAAGAGCATAGTGCTCCGAACTACTGTACATACTGTCTCTGCGTTTACTGTTGATCAGAAAAGGGCATATCACAGCAGTGGTAGATTTGGGGACAGTGTGAGAGGTGAGGATGAATTCAGTTTGCATCTGTTCATTTTTAAGATGCCCGTGGGATTTCCAGCTTCAGATGCCCAGGGATTAAGAATGCAGCCTGGCATGAGGTGATTTGGGAGATAGCTGTGAGTGAGGGCGGCAACCTAGAAGAAGGCTATCTCAGAGGAAAAGGAGCAAAGGGAGGAGGGGAGAACGTGAGGAAAGAGGCTGAAAGGAGACAGCAGGGGGAGGACCAGCGCCAAGCATGGAAGCTGGGGCGAGAGTTTATGTTTCAAGAAAGAGAGACATGTTTCAAAAAACGCAAGACAAAATCCAATAATATAAGAACGGGAAGAGAGGCCTTTTGGTTTGGCCACTGAGAGGTTGTGGGTGACCTCGGTAAGTCGGGATTCCGTGGTCAGATGGCTATAAAAGGAGGGTGAGTGACAGGTGAGAAGGAAGTGACAACGAGGATAGGTTTCATTTTTAGGAAGAAAGGTCCATAGTACATTCCCAGGCTCTGGGCTCTGCTGCCTCACCGTCCTGGGCTCCAGGAGTCACAGATGCAGGTACAGATCTACTAGTATGATCCCGATAATCAATTATTTCTCAGCCTTAGTCTTCAAGGGGACTGTATTTTCTCATAATCACATACTAGGCTCCTCTTTCTTATTCTCAGAGCAATCATTTCTTATACATGTTTTGGGTAATAAAATATTCTTTGACACTGTGGGGAAAGTGGGGTTTCTATGGCCAGGATCCTCGCTGAACTTAAACCACCTGACGATGTGACTGGCCTGTTGCTATGCTACCGCTTCCACACCTTTAGGAATATAAAGAGTTCCTCCCAGTGCTCTGCCTGGGACAGGTGGCGGGGCTGCAAGGCTGTAGGAGAGCGGAGCAGAGGCTGGAGTGGTGTCAGCGCCGAGGATAGAGGCCCAGAGGACAGCTGTGCGGGATGACTGTGCAGAGAGGCCCAGAGGATGGCTGTGCAGACAGAGGAGCCCAGAGGCAGAGACCGGCTTGCTGCATCTGAAGCAGCAGTGATAACACAGACTCGCTCTGAGTGAACGGGATTTTAGTGACTGACCTGCCACCTGGAAATAAAGTTGTGTATAACCTTTTCACCCCAAGAACCCTTTGCTGTAAATTTCTTTGGTCACAGGGAATCTATAGCAAACTTGCCTGGAGCTGAAACTCATTTGCAAGACAATTGGCAAAGTCAGCAGGGTTCATTGTTGACCAAGGAAAAAGACAAGCTGCCCTATGGGAGGGGTGCTTCAGGGCTGCCCCTGTGAATGGGGAGACAGTGGATTGTCCCCCAATGGGTATGTGGTCTGAGGTGGCTTGCCTTCTAGAAGACTGGGCCCCACCCCAGGACTGGATGCAAGTGGAGGTGACACCTGAGGCTGTAGAGGTGGCCCTTCGTTTAGTAAGTAGATCCTTTGAGAAGCAGAGTGCCCGTGAGGCAGCAGAGACTGTGGGATGGCTGCTTCTCACAGTATTAAAAAGGTCTACAGAAGAGACCCAAGAAATGGCAGCACGAGAACGTGAGCTGCAAACTTCTGTGGATTCCCTGAGGAGGTAAATGGCATTGATGCGAGAGGCGGCATGAAAACGTGAGCTGCAAACTTCTGTCGATTCCCTGAGGAAGGAGATGGCTTTGATGCAAGAGGAGGCAGCACGAGAGCGCCGGCAGCAAGGAGCCATTGGAGATGAGAGGGCAGCGCTGCCAGGTGCTCTGAAGGAGGAAGAGGCCATCAAAGAAAAAGACGAACTCCTGAGGGAAGCACAGGCGGAGGCGGTACGAGAACGTCAGCTGTGAAGCATTGAGCTGAAGGTAAGAGACCTTCTGAAGACTGAGGTAGCATTGCTGTGAGGCACAGTAGAAAAGGTAAAGGTTGTAGCAGAGGAGGCACTCGGGGGAGGGGAGAGAAAGGTGCCATCAGCCCCAGTAATGGAGGAGCTGGAGAAAGACGAAGGGGTGATGCCGGAGGCACTGGCCCCTCCTGTGTTGAAAGCATGCCCTGTGGTTGTAAAGAAATAAAGACCCAGCAGCTGAAAGTTCCCCAAGGAGAGGAGCAGCCCCCTCCCCAGTTCGTGGAGCACTCTGTGGTCCGCCCCTATACTCAGGCTGAGCTGGTGGATTTGGGCTCCCAGTTTAGGCAGAAGCCCTCGGAGTCAATATCAGCTTGGCTCCTGCATCTGTGGGACTTAGGGGTGGATTGAATTGTTCTGTGGGGGTCAGAGATGGGAAAGCTGTCTTCCCTGACAGTGCAGCCTGCTTTGAGGCAGCGATTACAAAATGCACATCAGACCCCAGGGAGTCACACCCTCCTCGATTGGCTCATGGCTGCACTTTGTGCTGTGTGGCCCAATCTGGGTGATCTACCATCCTCTCCTGTTAGATGGCAGACATATGCTGAACTCCAACAGGTGCTACGAGAGCTAGGCATGAGAAATGCCATCTATAGTCCAGAGAATTATGGCCCAGATAAAGAGATTTTCACTACTGGGATGAGGAATATTGTACTTCAAATGGCTCCTACATCCCTCTTTGGGTCTCTAGTGGTCATTCTTTCCCCTCACTTGGGGCATCCCATAAGCGAGGTGACACATACAGTAGCAGACTTAGGAGAGGCTAAAGCCACGAGAATTTGGAAATAAGTAAGACCTGTTGCTCACAAGAAGAATTTACAGGGCCCCATGAAGGTTACGAGGACCCAGATGTGGGTTGATTTAATACGGTCAGGAGCAGATGGAAGGAAATTAGATGGGAAGTCAAATAGGATCTTACTAGAGCTATGGCAACAGCTGAAACCAGAGCAGCAGTTCCAGCCATTAAGACCAAAGAGGCAGAGATCAGAGACAGAGCCAGGAGTCTAGCCTGTGTGTTTGTAAGACTTCCTGCTGGAAAGCTAGCCAACCTCACTTGGGCCCACACAGGAAGATGATTGGGGAATGCGGTTTGACTGAGGGGAAGGTCAAGGTATCTGCCCTGAGGGACCAGGGGTGACTGGAGACCACATGATGGCTGGAATGGACATGCTTTGGACTTGATCTGCATGGGGCTTTGAACCTAGCTGAATCCTCTGGCTTGAGGATTATTATAATTTTTGTTACCTGTATCTTAATTTTTATTATCTCTGAGTTGTTGTTATCCTCTGTTGCTGTTGTGGAATCTGGTCACAGTGCTCCAGCTTTCTCGCACAGGGACCATTGCGGAAGACGGAAAGTGTGTAGATTGTAAGGCGAGAATCCTAGAGGGGTGGAGTGTGGGGAAAGTGGGGTTCCTATGGCCAGGATCCTCACTGAACTTAAAGCACCTGATGATGTGACTGGCCTGTTGCTATGCTACTGCTTCCACACCTTTAGGAATATAAAGAGTTCTGCCCAGTGCTCTGCCTGCAACAGGTGGCGGGGCTGCAAGGCTGTAGGAGAGCGGAGCAGAGGCTGGAGTGGTGTCAGCGCTGAGGACAGAGGCCCGGAGGATGGCTGTGCGGGACGACTGTGCAGAGAGGCCCAGAGGACAGCTGTGCAGACAGAGGAGCCCAGAGGCAGAGACCGGCTTGCTGCATACAGACTCGCTCTGAGTGAACGGGATTTTAGTGACTGATCTGCCACCTGGAAATAAAGTTGGGTATAACCTTTTCACCCCAAGAACCCTTTGCTGTAAATTTCTTTGGTCACAGTGAATCTATAGTGAACTTGCCTGGGCTGAAACTCATTTGCAAGACAGACACCTTGCCCAGAAACATCACACACCTTTTAAGCCACATAGTAACACACCCTTTCCTTTTGTCTGTATGGACTACATGCCCAAATATCCTCTGAAAATACATTCTGCCTTTTTTCCCACTGGACCTTAACTCACTAACAAAAGAGATTCCTTACCTTCAAGGTAGGGAGAAGTCCATTCCCATGCTTACCTCTGAAGCAGGCAGGAGTGTGGTGGAGAGGAATGCTCTGGGGACTGTGGGGGCTGGCCTCCCTTCTGAGAGAGGCGAGGACTCCTGCTGAGTAAGCCCTCCCTCACCGTCCCTCTCCTCTCCCACAGCTCCCAGGGGGACTGGGGAGCTGGCAGCCCGAGCAAGAGATTCTATTCTAGCTGTGACCTGGTAGTTCAGCAAGAAGCCTTGGGTGGATCTGCTGTGACAGTGGGAGAGGCCAGCATCTTCATGATCCTCTCTAGACAATTTTAGAAACGTTCTTCTGGGAACTGAATGATCCTTTCAAAAAGTTCCTTTGGATTTTCAGAAATGTGCTACTTCCCCATAAAGAGTAAGAAAAAGCGTCTTTTATATTTTAGGTATTTTGGTTTCCTCCCTCCTTGATTCCAGAATTGAATCTCTGGTGGTCATGGCATGGCTTTAGGGCAGCAACTATGGCTTCTAAAGATCTACCTCATCCTATCTGGGGAAGTGGGCTATAATCAATATGTCATACATTTTTTATTACTCCTCAATCCTCATCACACTTATTATTAACATTCAGTTAAAGAAGTTACATTAGTAGACAAAATATATCACACGACTAAATCTACAGCTTACATCTTAAGAGTGATGGCCTGCAAACCCCTAACTCTGATCAGGGGTCCTTGTTAGTTTGCAGAGAGAGGGCTCTGGCATCATCAGCCGTTCGAGGACCCAGCCCTCCTGGATCCCAGCAGAAACATCCTCTCAACCATCCCCAGTACCTCTTCTCTCCCTTTCTGGGCCCATCACAAGCTGGTCTGGTTTCTTTTTCTTCATGCTCAGGGGAGCACCGAACATGTGTGAAGAGCTCATGCACTTCACCATGGGGAGTGCCGCTGCGGGACCAGCCCTCTTCCATTCTTCTACAGTGGCTCTCGGTCTGTCCTCTGGAAGATTCCAGTCACCGCACCATCTTTGGGCTAACCAGCTGGGCCTGGGGCTGTGGACCAGTTCACCACCCAAGTGTGTCTATGAGCTGGGTCGGTCTGCATCTCCATGACAATGGGTGTTCGAAGGAATGAGTTTTCTGAATTGATGAAACATCTTCCCATAATAATCTCCAAACAGGTAGCCCTGGCCCACCTCCCCTCAGGTCTCAAAGGAAGCCTTGACGACTCCCTTGTTGAAGGCACCACACAGAACTCAGCCCTCCTCGCATTAGTCAGGACGTGCAAGACTTTGAAGATGGGGGTCCTGCTCAGTGTGGAGTCAGTCTCCATGCTTCTTTCCCTCTGCTGCTTAAATAATTAAAAAAAAAATCTATATTAGTATCTGCTTGTTCACCAAGAAGGAATGAAGAGTAACATCTATTAAGTGGCAATTACTGTTCTGGGTGCTTTATGTTCTTTTTTTTCTGTAAAATATAGTAACTTATTATTGTTAGGCTCCATCCCAAATATTGTACTTGAATGAACTCCTATAATCATCATGCAGCCTGTCCTGAGCTAGCATCACTACCACAATCCTCATCCCCATCTTGAAGAGGGAGAAAACCAAGGCACGGAAAGGCCCAGAAACAGTGCCCGCTCAGGTCATTTGTGGGCTGGTAGAGCTGGGGTTTGAACATCAGTAGTTAACACACGTAACAGTTATTCTCATTTTCTTAGAATAATGTACCCATTTTGTACACTAAACATCAATGAATATGCATAGGAAGGATTTGGACTATTGATAAATGACTACAGTAATCTCAAGTTCTCTCATCCTGAAACCTGTTCTGACAGGACTGTGGTTCTAGACCAATTAAACTGAAACCAAATTGACTTGAAACAAGACGGTGAACATGACAATTTTGTTGAAATAATAAGTTTCATCAAAAATGAGCATTTCCAACCATTGCCCTTTATTGATAATTTTTATATACTCTAGAGCATTTTATATCTCTTTTTGCATCTTGAAAACATTTTGGTTTATTTTTCCTAATTTAAGGTGCAGGGTGGGGGGGTTGCCTTGCTCTTATAACATTCATCCCTGTCCAACACAGAATATCAATATCCAAAAACAAGAGCCCCACAAGGATGTATCCTAAGGAGCTAATAGGATTTTTCTTTGGGTTGATAGGATATGGATGTTCTTTAGGTTGTTATTAGGCTAATTTCTTGATTTATTCAACAAGAATTTGTAAGTGCCTCTATGTGCATCACATATCTAGGCAAAAGGGATGTTTCAGTGAGCAAAATGGACAAAAATATAATGGGGGTAAGGAGACATAATAAGCAAAGAAGTTAGAAATATATTGTAGCAATGGGGAATATGTGACACTGAGGGAAATAAATCAGATGAGGGAGAGTGAATCCTGGATGGGGGTATTTGTAATGTTAAAAATATACAGTCAGGGACTCTGAGAAAAGGCCTGCAGGTGGTGAGGGTCAAGTCTATGCAGGTGTCTGAGGATTAGAGCATGGCAGGCACAGAGACCGAGAGTGCAAAGGACCTGCAGTGGGGGCTGGTTAAAACCAGCCAGCAGGCCAGTGTGTCTGCAGAGGCATGAACATGGGGAGGTGAGAGAAGAGGTGCTGGGGAAGGTAGCTTGTGAAGGCCTCATGTTAAGTTTGAATTGCCTGTGGTCATTCAAGAGAGATGTCAAGTGGGCAGTTGGATGTACGAACATGGAGTTCTTGAGAAAGATCCAGCCTGGTTATGTAAACTTCAGAACCATTGGCATATTGTTGATATTTAAACCTGTGACACAGGACAAGATCCCCAAAGAAGCTGCTGAGATTTGATCCCTAGGGCCCTCCAGCATTTACAGGGGAAGGAAACGAGGAGGAAGTGACTGAGAACTGACCATAGCATTTAGCAGTGTAGGGGGACTGGTGTCTCTGCAAGGGCAGGCAGATTGAAAGGAGTGGTAAGAATGAGAGCTTTTTGGAGTAGATTCAGAATTTGATGGGAAAGAATTGGGGACAGCAAGTAGAGATAAATCTTCCAATGAA
This sequence comes from Smutsia gigantea, assembly GCA_032199065.1. NCBI lineage: Eukaryota > Metazoa > Chordata > Mammalia > Pholidota > Manidae > Smutsia > Smutsia gigantea. The sequence continues at coordinate 272,370 of JAVSCE010009247.1, forward strand.
CTTTATTGAACTGGGAGCACAAAAATGCATAGCATGTAAGATGTGGATATGGAAATCAAGAGGAGGTATTTTCTTTTTTAATAGTGGAAAAATTACAGCACATATGCATGCTGATAGGAATTATCAAGTAGAGAGAAGGAACTAATAATAATGGTGAAGAAAGGGAAGAATGGCTAAGATAGGTAAAAGGGGCAGAGAACTAGCACAGAAGGGCACTCGCTCAGATGGGAACATGGCAAGCAGGTCATGCACAGTAACTGTAGGACGGGCAGAGGAAAGAGGTGCATATTCTACATTTCCATACTTACTGAATTCTTTCCCATCATGAAATAAACTTACACTTGCTCTTAATCAAACTGCAGGCCGCCAAAGAGTGTGATTGCTATACAAACAATGCCATCGCAGCTCTTCCTCCAAAAGCATCATTTGACATTTCTGGGCCTTAGCTGAAAAATGGAGTGCTTCTTTAAATTTGAAATCAGGAATTAAATTTAAGTTGGTGTGGCATTACAGACAGAGTGTTTTTTATGCCCTGACTTCAGCCCAGGCTGCCGTGGTGCCGGGGGAAGAACATTAGGCTGGATTCAGCAATGTGGGGGTGCATCTAAGCTTTGCTATTTTCAAGCTGTGTGGCCATGGACAAGGCATGGAATCTCTCTGAGATTTTTTTCTCCAAACTAAAGTGGTTTTGAGAAGAGCACAACAATTTCAGAGGGTATGTTTTCATTAGGGGAAATGCTTTGTCAACTCTACAGTTTGATAAAAACAAAGATTTTATAATTACTCTCAGAACAGAGGATTTAGCCCAGTTTGCTCTATTTTCACTTGCTTAAAAAGAAAAAATTTCCCCACAAGCAAAATCCTTTTCTGAAACCCTCTTGCTTTGTCTCTATAAGGCACAAGGACACTGAGGCTGTTGTAAGTTAGTGAGCAAACAAAATCCTGGCTGTGTTTAAAAAGGAGATGGGAAAGCTTCCCTTCATTTCTTTCATCTGGACATTTTCCCCTTTCCCTCTTCCTGGAGGCCTGCCTTTCTGTTGTTACAAGTCTGAAGTTCCTGGCGCCAGGACGGCAGGTAGAGCTTTCCCTGGAAACCACGCTGCTCCCCCTTTGCTCTCCGTTCCCTCCACACAGCCCAACACGCTGCGAACTCTCAGTCATTACTCTAACTCTAACTCAGCCCCGGCCAAAGCAGATGCTGTTTGGGAAGAGTTGAAGTAACTGCTGTAAATATTGGTGGGGAGCTTGACTAGTGTCGTTGGCATAGCTCTGTAGACATGGCTGCTCAGGAAGGATCCCCCTGGGCATGGGAGGAACGATAGGAATAGGACTCTTCAAGCTGTTCTTTTGACTCTTCCCAAACACACTGTTTCTGGCGAATTCTGGTCATTCCCAGTGTCTCAAGCAAGCCTTTAGATAGTCTCACCCCATCAGGCCCATGTCAGCCCCAGATTGCCAGGAACATGCCAAGTTTTCTAGGCCACATTTCTGTTACACAAGTCAAGGCTGAAGGCATTCCAGAAAGCAGTGTTCCCATCGCTTTATGCCCACCTGCAGTGCTCAGTGGGGGAATTCTGATCAGGTGGTAGCAACATACTTTAGCTTAAAATCACTGAAGAGGAAAACCAAGGAAATTCAATTAAGAAAGTACTCTGATCGGTCGTGGTGTCGTGTGCTTGGAGTGGGCTAGGCGCTCCATCGGTTTTCTCTCCTAAAACTTACCCAGTCAGCTAGATGTGTCTGCTGAGACGCTTTGTTCAGGATGACATTTTTGCACAATGCACAAAGGAGAGGCCAGAACCAGGGTGAAGAGGAAAGGATTGAGTGGGTGGATGGCTCAAGTGGCCTGGTGGAGACAACAAGCTGAAGACTTGGCCAGCAGCAGGAGGGAGGGGGTTCGCAGGAGAAGAGTCTCACAATCACAGCAGCAAAAGCATTAGAACCAGAGTAGGGGTCACCCCCAGCTCCTCTGATCCAAATCACAGGAAAGATGGTTTTGAAGTAAATCAAAGTATAAACAAACAAAATAATAGTTCATTTAGTGTATTAGTTTCTCATTGCTGCTGTAACAAGTCACCAAAAATTTACTGGCTTTAAGCAGCACGTAATTGTTCTCTTATAGTTCTGGAGGCCAGAAGTAGAAAATCAGTTTTGGTGGGCTAAAATCAGGGATCAGCAGGGCCAATTCCTATCAAAATCTCTCAGGGATATCTTTTCTCCTGCCTTTGCGGCTTCTAGAGGCCACCTGCATGCCTCGGTTTGTGGCCCCTTCCTCCATCTTCAAAGTTTGTTGCTCCAATGGCTGCTTCTGCCTCCTGTGCCCACATACAAGGAATACTTTGATCACGTTGGGCCCACTGGAAAACCCCAGGTGGCCTCCCCATCCCAAGATCTTTAACTTACTTAATCACAAAGTGCCTTCTGTCCTACAGGTTCTGGGACCTAGGATGTGGGTATATTTGAGGAAGACCTTAGAGGTGGTCATTTGTTCAAGGGGTAAAGTGGAAATAAATCTTTTTCAAGTTAAAAATCAAACAAAAAGCCCACAACAGCCTGGAAATTGTTTAGAGAGCATACACTCAGCCAGCTTTAACTTGGCCACAGCATCAGTTCCCCCAGGGGAATCTCAACAGTGAAAGGGGCTTAGTTCCCACACAGGAGAAGCTGCCCTGCGGAAGTGGAGTCTCATATATGCTCAGTGACACCAACAGATGGTCATTATTTTTTCAGCAAACACGTGATGAGAGCCCACTCTTCATCAGGCCCTATTACCAAGCTGGGGATTTAGGGAGTGAGATGATGTGCTCATGGTTTACGTCAGGAGATTAGTAGAAGATGTGCCAAACCAAGCAGCAAGGGAGCATGTGAGAGACACATAGGAAGAGTGCAGGGGAGCTGAGAAGCCAGGAGAACCATTGCCCTCTCAAAAGTACCAGATGCCCAGATAAATGCCTGCTTTTTATCCTGCTCCAAAATTAATACAGGAGACTGTACTGTCTGCCTCTGTGGTAACATGGAAGGAAAATGAGAATGAAGAATGGAGGGAAGAGGCTAACTACTAAGAAAAACTACTAGGAAAAAGTGAGGTGCCTATGGATTCTAGAGCCAAAAATAAACATTTTTGATTGACTCAAAGGGAGAAATAAAGTTTGTTCATTCATCATTCATGCAACAAATATTTATTGAGCCTCTACCAAGTGCCAGACAGCATTCTGATGCTCAGGATGCAGCAGGAGTTAACACAGAGACAGAAAGCAAATAGATAAAATATGTTGTCATCTGGTGACATGTTTTACAGAGACAAATTAAGCACAGAAGGGGCATAGACTACTGTCCTTTTATTTCTGGAGCATCTACCATGAGAAGTATTTATCCACCATGTCCCAGGCTGTGTGCTAAATGCTGCAGGGCAGGGATGAATTAACTCATTCATTTGTTAAATAATTATTGAATGTTACCTATGTGACAGTCACTGTGCTAAGTCCTGGGGAAATGAGGTCTCTGCCATTAATGGAACTTCCAGACTAATGTGAGAGTCAGCCGTTTAACAATTAAGTATTCATGATATATAATTACAAACTTCAGTAAAAGCTATGAATAGAATGTAACATATTCATCTACCTAAATTGGGGGATGGGATCAGGCATCTCTAAAGAAGTGAAATTTGAACTGAGAGCCAAAGACCATGTAAGAGTGAACAATATAAACAGTTGTTAAAAACTATTGTAATTAGAACGGTGTGGTATTGCCACAGGGGTTGGGCAACTAGATCAATGTAAGAGGAACAGGTAGGCTAGAATCAAACTCATACGTACATGAAAACTGATATATGACAAGGGTGGCATTGCAAGTTAGTGACCAGGTTTGAGCAAGTTGATAAACACAATAAATGGCACTGAAGCAACATGTCCATATGGAAGAGATTAAATTGGATCCCTGTTTCCCATCATACACAGAAATCGGTTCCAGGTGGTTGAGGGACTTAAATGTGAAGGGAAAATCTTGTCAGAGAAAATATGGAATATCTTTATGATCTTGGGTAGGAATAGACAAGTCACAAAAAGTACTACCATAAAAGAAAAAGATTGGAGATTGATACATTTGACTACATTGCAATCACACACGCCTATTCATCAGATGACTTTGAGACAGAGACAGCAGGAGCTGAAGGGAAGGGAGGGGAGAAGAAAGGAAAGAGAGAAAGGCAGAATAAGCTGCACACTGGGAGAAAACATTTGTAACTCATGTAACTGGCAAAGAAGTGGTCTCTAAAATACATATAAGACGCCTAAAAATCAGCAAGAAAAAGATAACTCAATAGAAAAATGAGAAAAAAGTCATGAGTAGGCTTTTTTTCCCCCCAGAAAAAGCAGCTCTCTGAGAAACGTACATATGCAAGATGTTCAACCTCCTTAGCAATTAGGTAATGAAATCAGGTTGACAAGCCATGGTTTCAGTTATTAGATTGTCAAAATGAAAATATCTGACACTCTCCGGGCATCTGCAGGTTAAGGGAGGTGTTCTCTGCGTTAGCCTGGTGTGTGTTTGGGGGCTGGTGGTGGGGTGGTTACCTATTCCTTGACTTCTCCGTCTCAATCCCGCCCAGGAGGCAGGGATTTACCTTTGACACCGGCAATAGAGAACTGATGGGGGAGCGAGGGGGGTTACCAAGGCTCTGAAAGCTACGTGAAGAACCCCCCATAACTGTCCATGTCCGACATACTGCCTCCTCTTGGTCTAATGTTGGGTCCCTACCATCTCTCTCTAATAGCGAATGAACGAGTGAATGAATGAGCCCTTCGAACGAATGTCTCCTTTACCTCGATTACAAACCCACTCCAGCAACACTTGGCCCTGGACCAGGCTCAGAGTCGGAGTTCATTATGTGTCGCAAGAATATATTTACGCAGTCTTCGAATTGGCCTGAATTCCCTTTTGTTTTCTTTTTGAATTCCCTTTTCTTTCACCAGACGCCCCTCCCTCCCTCCAGCCTTGCCACAGTTTAAACAAGCAGAGGAGTGGGGGTTCTCCGTCAGGGCCGCTCAGAGTGCGCAGGGAGAAGACCAGGGCGGAGAAGGGGCCACGTAGTGAACGAGATGTCTCACTAGGAACCAAGAAGGCCCCGCCCTCAGCGCGGCCCTGGGGGCAGAGGGCGGCAGCGCCGGGTCACGCGAGAAGGCGCCTCCCGACCCCTGCCCTCGCCGGGGTGAGGGGTCAGCCGCGGGGGGCGGCGCTGCGGGGCTCTCCCGTCCGCCAGGCGCAGTTGCAGGGCGGCGCCCGGGGGTCGCGGAGACGCGCAACGGCTCCCCTCCGGCCCCGCCTCGACGACATGTTCGGTGTCCCGTTCCGGGTGGGTTCCCGGGGGCCGGACGGCCCTGCGGGAAGAGGCCGGAGACGTGGAGGCGGGCGAGAGCCGGGGAGAGTCCGACGGGGCGCCCGGAGCGGGAATGGGGAGCCAGGGACCGGGCCGGGAGGCCGGCGTCGGCCGGTGGGCGTGACGGCGAGGGGTGGAGCGGGGCGGGCGCGGAATTGGGCGCCCTGCGTGCGATGGGGAGCCCTGAGGACTTTCCCGAGCTCGAACGAATCGGGCTGGTGTCGGAAGCCGGCTGACTGAGCGGGGTGGCAGGGGTGGGGGCGGATGCGGGAGGCCGGCCTAGCCGCTGGCAGGTGGGTGCTGGGCCTCTTCGCCTGCTTTGGAGGGTGTAGGTTGCCCCGAGGCGCTAAGGTAATGGAGCACTCCCTCGACAGAGATGCCCCAACCCAACCCCTTCCCATGCTGAGCCTGGATGGGGGGAGTATTGGGAGAGGAAGCCCCCACCGCCCTAGCTCCCAGCCACAACCACCCCTGGAGGAGTACTGCCCTTGGGGGCTGGGGCCTTCATTCCAGATTGTGGATTAGAAGCAATGTCATCACCCCCTCCAGCTCGCTCTTGGCTGTAGCCAGGATGGAGGCAGATGGGCAGGAGGCCTGAAACATCCTGCTTGGCCCAGCCTGCATGCAGCAGACGCACCCACCCACCTGTCCCTGCCATCCACCGTGGGCTCAGCCTGCCTTCCGTCTGTTACCGGACCAGGCCAAGCTTGGGTCCTGCTCGATCCATCTGCAGCAAGCCAAACAGTGACATGGGGTGTAGTGAAAGAAAGTAGGCGAGTTTTTGCAGGCTATGGAGTAGGAAGTCTGGGCTGCTAATGTGTAAATTCCTGAACTCCCCAGTTGGGTTACAGAGTTAAGGGCAAAATTATGAGTGAGGGGCCAGGGTGCGTGATCAGCTAGTGCACATTTTTGTGACTGGTCAGTGGTTAGGTACTAGCGGGTTATCTCAGGTCTCTTAGTTGCAAGTCTCTGGCTCCAATTGTCTGTGGCCTAGATGCTTGCGGCCAGCAGGTCGTCTACTTGATAGGGTCTGAGTTTCTGCAGAAACACCTCAAGAATACACGTTAACAGTTTATCTGTTTGAAGGAGGAACAAACGGTCCTGTGATAACATGTATTTACTGAGTTTGCTTTACCTTGTTATTGCAACCTCCACTCTCCTGAATTCCTAATTGCTTGTCAGCACACCATTGAGGGCCAGGGACTCTCTTTGATTGGTAAACGAGAAGTCTGAGAGGCTTCTCTGAGGAGGCTACCTGTTGGCTTCATGTTTTGGTACCTTTTCCTCTCACCTAGTTTCTTTCAGGCACAGCCCAGCTTCTTCTGCGCTTTTGGTGTGGGGAGGGTGCCGCTGTGCCTGTGAGCTGTCCTGCCCAGGGCACGCAGGACCTGAGGTGCCTTGCTCACATTGTGTCTGGCTAGGACCCATCCCTATTACTTGCCATCACCGTCATTGGGGTCACAGTGCTCCTGGTGGCCCTAAAGAACATGAACTCAAGGAGGAGAAAACGTATCACCTTGCAAGACTCTGAAACCAAGTACTCTCTGCCCTTGATTGAGAAAGAGGTAATGGATCAGTCCACTCCCTCAACTATCGGCAGATGAAAGAGGCCATGAATGGTGGGGGATGTGCTGGCTGGGATGGCGAGTTAATGGGACAGGCATTTCATGGCCTCCAGTTTGTGACCGCCCCCCCCACCATTGGGTGTGTGTGTGCACACAAATGCACACCTGCTGGCATAGCATCAAGTGGAGCTCCTTTCTTAGGCATGTGGGCTGCCCAGCAAGGCCTCTAGAAAGCTGAGAGAGCCTTCCTCTGTTTTGTTTTATTAGCAAATCAGTCACAACACCCGGAGGTTCCGCTTTGGACTGCCCTCACCAGACCACGTCCTAGGGCTTCCTGTAGGTGAGTGGCCTTTGGGGTCTTGCAGGCCCTGTGCTCCTCTCAGAAACTCAGCAGGAGTGTAGAGATTGCCTGATACCATTCCTGAGATACCTCAGCTCAGAGAGGTAGGGAGATGGGACTGGGGACAGTCCACTCCCTCTGTCATTGGTCAGTTTGGGCTGACACAACAGTACTATCTCAAAGGACACTGAAAAGAAGTGAGTCTAGAGTCTGATGGTCTGAGATCTCATTGCAGGCTCCTTGCTAGACAACCTGTGGCAAGTTTCTCAGTCTCTTGAGCCTCAGTCTATGAAATGGGGTTTCCCAGGCCTGCCTGCCTGCCACTTGGGCTATTGTGAGGGTAAAGTGACTGATGGATGTGAAAATTCAGAAACTGCCAGGAGCTGTGCACATGGGAGGGATGGAAGGAACTGATGTTCCCCGACAGTTAGGACAAAGGCCCAGAATGTGTGGAGAGGCAGGAGGAACCCCCCACCCCCATCCCCCACCATGCGGACTCTCAGCAGGGGCCTTAGACCCACACAAGGAGGGACCCATTGTGAACATGGACCTTAGCAGCCCTAGAGTTCCGAGTTAACCTGTCTGTAGTCTGTGACACCACCAGACGGTTAAGTCAGTCTTAGTGAGGTGGAAAACCTCTGCTAGGTCCACAGCCTGGGGATCCAGAGCTTTGTACAAACTGCTAGTGTTGCTTGCCTGCGTAGCGGAGATCCTCATCCATGGCCTGCTTGTCCTGTGTGCGTGGGCCAAAACCTCCACCTCACCTCTGTCATGATAAAATTACACACTAGGCAGCCGGCCTGCCCCTCCCGAGCCTCCTTGCTGCTTCCTCCCTCCATCTCCATCCATGAGCGTTCAGAGTCAGCCTGCTTTCCAGCCCTCTGCCTGGCCTGTGGGGCCAGTAGGCTAAAAGGATGAAAAACTTTGAGCTATAGAATTCCTTAGATTCTGCTGTGACCCACTCTCTCCTCAGTCCTGGTGTATGCAGTGTAAAGTTTTGGGACAGGGTAATTTAGAGGCATCTGGGAGAGTCTACTATGCTTCCAAGCTCTGCTGAAATGAAGCTGGTTAGAGTTGGGACCTGAGGGACCAGCTGGGGCAGCCCCATTTTCTCTGGTGATGCTGCCAGGCCGGGCCCCTCCCAGGCTGGCTTCATCTGAAAGAGCTTTTCTAAGGTTTCCAGACTCACATTCATTCTCAGAAGGAAGCTGCCTCAGGCATTTATTCCTGGGTAATCCCTGGTGCCCAGTCAGGAAATAGCCAGAGTCATGGAGCCTGTCCTTTCTTAAGCCCAGAGTATTTGTATGTCAGGCCCTTCTCAAAGACTTTGGCTTATGTTCCTGAAGTAGCTGGGAGGACAGACCCCTCTAGTGCCCCCTCCTTCCTTTCCTCCTCTCCCTCCTGTTTCTCCCTAGGTCTCTGCTTTTGTCTGCATATTCGTGCCATACTTCCTGCGCATACACAGTTTTTACTTATCAGATGGCACAGAGCTTCCTCTTGCCTCCATCTTTTAGCATCTGTTGATTGCAGCTTCTGCCCATACCACTAACTGCCTTAGTCACTGAAGTCTCCCATGTTAAATCCAACAGAAATCTGAGCAGTCGAGCCTATCATGTGACCCTGGGATGTATTCATAATCCATGATCCACACCTGGTCCATTCAGTTCTAACCTGGAGGAGCAGAATTACATGGCTTGAAACACTGCTGCCCCACAGCAGAGCCATCAGTCAGGAAGATACAGTGCTCTTTCTAGAACTTCTGGTCTGTGGGTGTCTAAATCCTGGGGCCCTATACACCTGTGAGCTCAGGCCTGCTCTGTGCTAGGCTGCAGGATACAGATAAGGGGACTGTGATTCATTCAGTTGTGATACAACCAGTTTAGAAAGAAATTGTGAAGGCAACATACTTTGTTTTAAAAGGGAAACACTCCTTTCTGCTATTTTTAATACTCAGCCTCCAATTTTAATTAGCTCTTCCTGTTCCACAAAGTCCTTTGAAACAGTAGGTTTCCTGTATGTGATGCTCACAACTACATTATGATGGAGGCAGGGCAGGTATATCATCCCCATTTCCCTAGAGGGGTGAAGCGACTTGCCCAAGGTAGTGCATGGAGTGATGGAGGCAGGCCTGGGATCTAGTCATCCTGGATGTGGGCTCCTTCCCTGCTTGGCCCTCCTCTCATGTGTCCTGCCACATTATGCATCCACCTCCTAGAAGCTCAGTCCTCTCTGGGAATCCTGGGTCCTGTTAAGGCTGGCTCTGTTCAGACTTAACATCTGATACCTTTTCTATAGGTAACTATGTCCATCTCTTGGCCAACATTGATGGTGTTTTGGTGGTCAGGGCTTACACGCCTGTGTCCAGCGATGATGATCAAGGCTTTGTGGACTTAATCATAAAGGTAAGTGATGTGCACCGTGTCCAGCTGCCTCAGTCTCCCAAGCCTATTGAGTGGTGTGTTGGAAAGTAGTGCCTCTATGGCATCTCACTACACTGATAGACGGTGATTGCAGTGGGTGTGTGTGTGGGGGGGGAATTGATAATATGGGTGAATGATGAAATGCAGTGTTGCTCATGTGAAATCTTCATAAGATTGTATATCAATGATACCTTAATTTTAAAAAAAGTGCATTGGAGAAAGGATACCTGCCTTAGGGCTTTCCAAAAGTGTCATGCTGTGAAGCTGTTGACCTGGTGAAGTCCTCTGGAGTTCCTTAGAGCAACTGTGTGTGCAGAGGAGTTTGTCTGCATGCTTTCCAGTAGCAAATGCACTTTTTAGTTATATGTGGCTGTGGTCTTAGGTCTGAGGGTGTGAAAACCATGCTGCCTTATTTTTCAGATCTACTTCAAAAATGTACACCCCAGTTATCCAGAAGGGGGAAAGATGACTCAGTACCTGGAGAATATGAAAACTGGAGACACCATCCTTTTTCGAGGGCCCACGGGGCGCCTGTTGTACCATGAGCCAGGTACTAGGGGGTTCAGATTGGGCCTCCGGCTGGGAGGAATGAGAATCCTGAAGTTGCTCCACTGTTCTAGAAAACTCCTCAGATTTGAGGCACATGAATTTGTCCTTAAAGTCTGCATACATTCATTCATATACCCACTTTACAAGATTTTAAGTTTCATTAAGGTAGGGGAGTGATTTGGTGTTTCCTCATCACTGTGTCTCCAGCACATGCCTGATACATATAAGGTGCCTCCTGGTGCTGAGAAGTGGATGGGTGGGCGGAGTCCACACTGATTCCCTTACCACATATTTATCACCGACTCACTCATTCAGTGCAGCGGGTGAGAGTGCTCTGTGAGGCTGTACAGTAACTTCAGATGCCTCCCTCCTTCCTCAGAAGAAAAGGTCCAGTGATTCCCCATGGAGGCCCAGGCCTCTCACCTTGTGCACTGGGGCTGGCCCAGGAGGCCCCCCTGGCTTGCTCTCTGGTAAAATGGCATAGCCACTTCCCTAGGTGGACTTGCCTCCCAGGAGTCCCAAGGAAAGGCAGTGATCTTTTGCAGGCTCTCAGGTAAGAGCTGTAGAAGTGACACGTGTCCCCTGTGTTTCTAGGGAAGTTTTCAATCAAACTATACAAAACGAGTGAGCCTGAAGAAAAACTGGTCCATTATCTGGGAATGATTGCTGGTGGCACAGGTAAGAGGCTTCTGGGGGCTTCACTGGGTAAGCCCTGAGACCTTTCCGACATTAGCGTCATTTGATCCTGGAACGGGTGATGTGAGAGATTTCTTCCCTGGTTATTTTAGATGAGATCACAGGGTCAGTGACAGGCCTTGAAACTGATCCTGTGTGCCCTGCTCCCTTAACCAACGTAGTGGCTGCCTGAGGAGTCCTGGGGCACCTCTCAAGTTGGGCTGGGAAACATGGAAGAGTCTGGGGGCCAGGTCTGCAGGTCCAGTTCAAGTCTGATACCTGCCATTCCTTGAAAATGAATGCCTGAAAGAATAGAACAAATGTGTAAGGAAACCTGCCGTGTGCCAAGCACTGTATCAGGCACTTTGTCACATTTACTTGTCGTTGGTGGTTTTGTGAATGAGGACACTGCCTTGCTGAGACAGGAACGCTGAGCCCTGGTCAGTGAGTGAGGGAGCTGGGTGTGAGACCCCATGCCCGTTCCAGAGCCAGTGCCCCTTCTATCTTGCCATATGGAAAGGAGGAAGGGCTTTTGGTGTATTGTTGCATTAGAAGGGTAAACTGAAATGAAGAATGGTTCCCCACTTTGCGTTTTGGGAACAGAAGTGAGATAAGTAGAATTGGGGCCAAGGAAGACTATTAATCAGCTATAGACCAGGGACTGTGGATGTCAGGGAGGGAGAGAAAGTTGGCCTGCCCGCTGTGTTCCAGGGATTACGCCCATGCTGCAGCTCATTCGCCACATCACCAAGAACCCCAGAGACAAGACCAGGATGTCCCTCCTCCTTGGCAACCAGGTCAGTTCTGCCGAGTCAGCCCTGAGCTTGCAGGGGCAGGCGGAGTGTTTGCTGAGCAGGGCCTCTGCGTTCATTCCTTCCTGCCGACTGAGCGCAGGCTGCCTGCGTGCCTACGTGCCTGCCACTGCGGGAGCCCTGGTGGGAGGCTGAGCTCAGGCCTGCTTTCCCATTTAGTTTTTTAACTCTGTCTCCTCAACCAGTCCTAGACACTAAGCCTTCCTTCTTTCCTTACTTCATAATTCTGTCTTTCTGAGTATAAAATCATAGATAATCTCTGGAAATTTCAGAAATTGCAGAAACATATAAATATCTGGCTTATTTTTTCTTTTTTCTATACATGCTATATAATAACATATATGTATATAATTTTTTGTTTTGTTTTTTCATTCAGCATTACCACACAGGCATTTTCTTCTCATTAAAACTCTACAGATATTTTTATCGGTCTATATCAAGTTGCTCCAAAATTTACCAAATCTTCTGCATTCAGGTTGTTTTCAGTTTTCACAGTCGTAAGTGTTAACAGTGAGGAATAGTTGTGTCTCGGCTCCATGACTTTTAGATTATTTTCTTAAACAGAACCTCAGAAATGGAACTATTGGGCTAAGAACTGTGAAGAGTTTTAAGGCTCAGGCCTTCTGTGCAGTCTCTTCACCTGTGACAAGTCTCTTTTGCTTTTGGCTCCCCTCCCCGCAGCTGAAGCCCCCCTAGATCTCCAGTGCTGTTTTATTAAGTGTGTACAACAGCCTTAGCCCCTTACATTCCCTGCAGAAGGTCCTGGGCCTGCATCGAGCTCGTTCCACTTGGGTTTAGGTGCTTGGCGCATGGCATGGCTGTAGGAGGTGGGCTGGGACCTCTGAGAGGCCACCCCGCCCATGCACAGCCATGGCCTTCCAGCTGGAGGGCATTCATGGCAACCCCGTGGGGTCTCTCAGCCTCTGCACCACAGAGAGGGCTTGTGTGCAGCAACCTGCCGGGAGTCTGTGTTGCCCCAGGGGTTGTGGGGAGAGCACTCAAACTAGAGGGACAGCAGCTTGGGCAGGAAGGTGTGGACCCATGTGCTTAGTCTGGGGAACATGCAGGGTGTCCCTGTTGGGGCTTTGCTCACTTTGCTTCTTTTCTAGACAGAGGAGGATATCTTGATGAGAAAGGAGCTTGAAGAAGTTGCCAGAACCCGCCCAGACCAGTTCAGCCTCTGGTACACGCTGGACAGACCTCCTGTTGGTACGATCCCCTTGACTGGCTCAGGAACCCTTGACCCCCTCAGGAACTAGTCCCTGGGTTAGTTTGCTTGTTAGGACTGCACTTGGGGGCTGAGACCGTTGGCTGTGTCCCCACATGGCAAATGCAGGAACTTGAAGAAGAGAGGATTTGGAACAACCTGCTTGGAAGGGCAGTCAAGGGCAGGTGTCCGATATTGCAGCAGCACTCCTCACACTACAGTGAGCATCAGGAGGGACCCTGCATGCCTGCCCCACGCTGCACTGCACACAGCACCCTACAGAACCATCACCCATGATGCACTGGCCCCTTGACCCCTTACCACCCACCTCACCTGCAGAGCAGTCCTCACGTGCTGAGCCCCACCAGCTGATGCAGTGTTGCCAGCACCCAGCCGCCACCGCCACTGTGCATGCCATACATGGCCGCTGCACCCTTCAGGATGCTTGTCCCACGCTGCACTGAGCTGTGCCTTGTCCTACAGCTCACTGCCCAGCAGAGGGTGCCTTCCACTTGCGTCTGAAGCCCACAGCTCACTGCCCCACACAGCCCCAGCTCCCTGCCTTGATCCACACCTTGGGACATCCCACCTCACTGTCATGTTCTCTGTCCTTGCCTGGGCCTACAGCAGGCAAACACCAGCAGGGTGCCTCAGAGTCCCAGCAGGGAGAGTGGCATCTGGTATAAATACTGAAGAGGGCTCCCTGGGCCCCCATGGCTTCTACTCCCAGCTTTTCTGCAGAGAACAGTAGTGCAGACTTCGGGGCCTTGGAGAGCAGCCTGGCCTCCCTCTCCCTGGCCTCAGGGGGGAAGGGTAGGAGGCCTGGGGTCAGGGACTTAATGTGGCACCCCCACGGCTGTTTTCTTCTGCTTAATCTCAGGCTGGAAGTACAGCTCTGGCTTCATTACTGCTGACATGATTAAGGAGCATCTCCCTCCTCCTGGGAAGTCCACATTCATCCTGGTGTGTGGCCCACCACCCCTGATCCAGACAGCTGCTCACCCTAACCTGGAGAAACTGGGCTACACCAAGGACATGATTTTCACCTACTAATCCTCCCCCCTTGCTCTTAGCACTTTTGCCTGGTCCTTTTCATTTGTTTCAAAGTGAGTTCAGCTGTTAACCTGGGGCATGTTCAGAAGTGCCCCTAATGCACCTTTGGGCACACTGCACTCTTCTCCTTTGGGTGTGGGCCTAAGAAGGAGGGCTGCAAGGGGCTGGAGACAAAGTGGTTTTTGAGGCTTCCTTGATTGGGAAGGTTTGAAGGAACCCCATTTCAGTATCTTTTCCCATAGTTTAGAGAAATAAACTTCAGTACAAAGCAGATAGCCCATGGGGTGTGGCTCTGTGGGGGACCTACAAGGCAGTTTGAAGGCCTTGGCCTGCCCTTTGTGTGCATGGGATTCTGTGTGGCCATGGGAGGTCAGAACTGGCAAAAGTGCCAGGGCGGATTTGCAGAAGAATCCAAAAGGGGTCATGTCAACTTCCAGTGATCTTTCTTGAACCCTGCTCACCAGAGTGTTGCTTTTAAGGTCAGAGCTACCAGAGGGCTCTTTTACCCTCCATGTGCACCCTTCCTTCTCTTGTGCGAGACCTCTGAAATGGGATAATGTGTGTAAAAACACATCAGGGCAGTAGTAAATCCATAGGTTAGATGGGCTCCTGCACTTTATAGCAACAAATGTAGGCAAGGGGTGCATTTTCCTAGCATCTTCTGAATACCAGGCCTTTTTCTGATGTAGGGTGGGGGTGGTTACCTACAGAAGCTTCTGAACTTGCAAATAAAATTAGGTTCCAGAAGCTATCCCTTAGCTTTCATACTGTGAGACCCAAGTGACCATGGTGGCCTCTGCTCTTCGTGGCCAGGGGGACGTGCTGCTGCTCTGCATTATCTGTGAGTGGGTAGAACCACTTCTGCACTGTATGTCATATAATTCTCATAACAAGCCAGAGGGTCTGTGGGGATTTTGTCTTTGAGTTATTGATGAGGAAACTAAGGCTCTGAGACTAAGTTCCTTTCCCCCAAGTCATTCTGCCAGTAGGTGGCAGAGCTGGGCTTCAGACCTGGGTCCGTTAATTCCACATCAGTCCCTTTTCACAAAAACTGGGACGCTGTTCCTCCAGCATTGTAGGAACTTGGTGCAAGTGGATTTCTTACTCAAATTATGTATGTATGGTGGGGGCATGGTACAGGAGAGAGAGCACTGCTCTAAGGAATCTGAAATACAGCTGAGTAGTACTGTCAGGGTAGCCAAACACAGGGATGATCTCTCAAAGGGCCAGTGGAGGTTGGGGTGTGGAGAGGTGGCTAGCCTTCATTCATTCATGTGTTCAGTGCATCCTCACCGGATCCCTTACTTAGAGAAGGATACTCTGCTGAGCATTATACAGGGTAAGATCCTACTCCGATATTGTTCTTTTTAAAAAAATTTTTTATTGAAATATAGTTGACGATATATTGGTTTCAGATGTACAACATAGTGTTTTGACAATTATATACATTACTAAATGCTCACCATGATGAGTGTAGTTACCATCTGTCATCAACAATATCACAATATTATTGGCTATATTCCCTGTGCTGTACTTCCATCCCATGACTAATTTATTTTATAATTTGAAGTTTGTACCTTTTAAGCCCCTTCACCTATTTCACCCATCTCACCACATCCACACGGCTCCCCTGTGGTAACCAGAAGTCCATCGTCTGTGTTTGAGTCTTTTTGTTTTTTTTAGATTTCACATATAAGTGAAATTATATGGTGTTTGTCTTTCCATGTCTGATTTATTTCACTTAGCATAATACCCGCTAAGTCCATCCATGTTGTTAGATGGCAAGATTTCATTCTTATGGCTGAGTAATATTCCACTGTGTATATGTGCCACATCTTTATCCATTCATCTGTTGATGGACACTTAGCTTGTTTCTGTATCTTGGCTATTGTAAATAATGATGTGATAACATAGGAGTGCATATATCTTTCTGAATTATTGATTTTGTTTTTTTCGGTTAAATTCCCAGAAGTGGAATTACTGGGTTGTATGGTTTTTCTGTTGTTTGAGAGACCTCCATACTGCTTTCCATAGGTGCTGCACCTATTTAATTCCCACCAGCTGTGTATGAGGGTTTTCATTTCTCCACATCCTTACCAAGATGTGTTATTGTTGTCTGTTGATACAGCCATTCTGACCAGAGTGAGGTGATACTTCAGTATGGTTTTGATTTGCATTTCCCTAATGATTAGTGATATTGAGCATCTTTTCATGTGTCTGTTGGTCATTTGTATGTCTTCTTTTGAAAAAATGTCTGTTCAGATCCCCTGCCCATTATTTACTTGGATTTCTTTTTGGTGTTGAGTTATGTAAGTTATTTGCATATTTTGGATACTAGCCCCTTATTGGATAGATCATCTGCATATATATTCTCCTATACAGTATGCTGGCTTTTTGTTTTGTTGGTTTCCTTTGCTATGTGAGGGCTTTTTAGTTTGATGTGGTCCCACTTGTTAATTGTCACTTTTGTTTCTTTTGCCTGTGGAGACATATCCAAAAAAATATTACTAATGCTAATGTTCAAGAGTTATACTGCATATGTTTTCTTTAAGAGTTTTATGGTTTCATGTCTCATTTAGTTTTTTAATCCATTTTGAGTTTATTTTTGTGTATAGTGTAAGACAGTGATCCAGTTTTATTTCATTGCATGTAGCAGTCCAATTTTCCCAACACCATTTATTGAAGAGATTGTTTTCCTGCCTCCTTTGTCATAGATTAATTAACCATATAAATGTGGGATTATTTCTGGGTGCTCTTCTTTTTCCATTGTCTATCTCTTCTTGTGCCATTACCACACTGTTTTGATTCATGTAGCTTTGTAGTATAGTTTGAATCAAGGGAGTGTGCTATCCCCAGCTTTGTTCTTTTTTCTCAAGATTATTTTGGCTATTTGGGATTTTTTTTGTGGTTCCATACATATTTTATGATTACTTGCTCTAGTTCTGTGAAAAATGACATTGGTATTTTGATGGGGATTACACTGGATCTATAGATTGTTTTGGGCAGTATAGTCATTTTAATAATATTATTAATTATTCCTACCCATAAGTATGGAATAGCTTTCCATTTATTTGTGTCTTTAGTTTTTTCCATCAGTGTGTTAAAGTTTTCAGAGTATAGGTCTTAACCTTCTTGGTTAAAATTCCTAGGTATTTTATTCTTTTTGATGCAATTGCAAATGGGATTGATTTCTTAATTTCTCAATTAATTCATAATTTTTATATACAAACAACAAATTTCTGTATACTGATTTTATATCCTGTTACTTTACTGAATTCATTTATTAATTCTAATTGTTTTTTGGTGGAGTCTTTAGGGTTATATATGGTATCATGTCATCTGCAAATAGTGACAGTTTTACTTCTTCCTTACAAGTTTGGATGTCTTTTATTTCTTTTTCCTGTCTGATTGCTACAGCTGGGACATCTAGTACTGTGTTTCAGGAAGGTGGCAAGAGTGGGCATCCTTGTCTTGTTCCTGATCTCAGAGGAAAAGCTTTCAGTTTTTCACCACTGAGTATGATGTTAGCTGTGGATTTGTTATCTGTGGCCTTTATTATGTTTAGATATGTTCCCTTTACACCTACTTAGTTGGGAGTTTTTATCTTGAATGGATGCTAAATTTTATCAAATCATTTTCAACATCTATTGAGTTGACCATGTGATTTTTTTAATATAATTTATTTTATTATCATTAATTTACAATTACATGTGCAATATTACAATTATTAAACTACCCCTTCATCAGGTCCCCCCCACCAACCCCATTACAGTCACTGTCCATCAGCGTAGTGAGATGCTATAGAATCACTACTTGTCTTCTCTGACTTGTACTGCCCTCCCCGTGCCCCCCCAACATTACATCTGCTAATCGTAATGCCCCTTTTTCCCTCTTATCCCTCCCTTCCCGCCCATTTTCCCCAGTCCCTTTCCCTTTGGTAACTATTAGTCCGTTCTTGGGTTCTGTGAGTCTGCTGCTGTTTTGTTCCTTCAGTATTTTTTCTTTGTTCTTATACTCCACATATGAGTGAAATCATTTGATACTTGTCTTTTTCGGCTTGGCTTATTTCACTGAGCATAATACCCTCTAGCTCCATCCATGTTGTTGCAAATGGTAGGATTTGTTTTCTTCTTATGGCTGAATAATATTCCATTGTGTATATGTACCACATCTTCTTTATCCATTCATCTACTGATGGACACTTAGGTTGCTTCCATTTCTTGGCTATTGTAAATAGTGCTGCAATAAACATAGGGGTGCATCTGTCCTTTTCAAATTGGGCTGCTGCATTCTTAGGGTAAATTCCTAGGAGTGGAATTCCTGGGTCAAATGGTATTTCTATTTTGAGTTTTTTGAGGAACCTCCATACTGCTTTCCACAATGGTTGAACTAATTTGCAGTCCCACCAGCAGTGTAGGAGGGTTCCCTTTTCTCCACATCCTCGCCAACATGTGATTTTTATTCTCCCTTTTGCTAATACGGTATATCATATATCACACTGATTGACTTGTGGATATTTGAACCATCCTGCATTTCTGGAATAAATCCCACTTGGTCATGGTGAATGATCCTTTTATTGTATTTTTTAATTTGGTTTGCTAATATTTTGTTGAGGATCTTTGCATCTATGTTCATCAGGTATATTGGTCTGTAATTTTCTTTTTTTATAGTGTCTGTCTGGTTTTGGTATTACAGCCTTGTAGAATGAATTTGGAAGCTTTGCTTCCTTTTCAATTTTTTGGAATAGTTTGAGAAGGATAGATATTAACTCTTTTTTAAATATTTGGTAGAATTCTCCTGTGAAGCCATCTGGTCCCAAACTTTTGTTTGTTGGGATTTTTTTATTATTGCTTCAATTTTGTTACCAGCAATTGGTCAATTCAGGTTTTCTATTTCTTCTTAGTTCAATGGTAGGAGATTGCATGTTTCTAGAGATTTATCCATTTCTTTTAAGCTCACTTTGTTGGCATATAATTTTTCATAGTAATCTCTTATAATTCATGTTTCTGTGATGTCAGTTGTAACTTTTAATTTCTGATTTTGAGTCCTTTTTTTTCTTGGTGAATCCAGCTAAAGGTTTATCAATTTTGTTTGTCTTTTCAAAGAATCAGCTCTTAGTTTCATTTTTTTTTTTTGCTCTGATCTTATTTCCTTCCTTCTACTAACTTTGGGCTTTGTTTATTCTTCTTTTTCTAGTTCCTTTAGGTGTAGGGGTAGATTGCTTATTAGAGATTTTTTTTTTCTTGAGGTAGGCCTATGACACTATAAACTTCCATCTTAGGACTGCTTTTGCTGCATCTGAAAGATTTGAATTGTTGTGTTTGTTTTCATTTTTCTCCAAGTTCTCCCTAGATTCCTCTTTAATTTCTCCACTGACCAGTTAATTGTTCAGTAGAATGCTGTTTAGCCTCCACATGTGTTTTTTTCCAGATTAGAAAAGATGCTTGGTATGACTTCAGTCATCTTAAATTTATGAAGACTTGTTTTGTGGCCTAAGATGAGATCTGTAATGGAGAGTGTTCCGTGTGCACCTGAGAAGAATGAGAGCTCTGCTGTTTTTGGATATTATGTTCTGTATATATCTATTACATTCATTTGGTCTAATGTGTAGTTCAGAGCCACTGTTTTCTTACTGATTTTTTGTATGGATGATCTATCCATTGATGTAAGTGGGTGTTGGAGTCCTCTACTATTATAGTAGTAGTGTCACTTTCTTCCTTTATGTCTGTTAATATTTGCTCCTTTGTTGGGTGTGTAGTTATTTACAATTCTTATATCTTATTTCTGGATTGAGCCCTCAATCATTATAAAAAGTCCTTGTGTTGTGTTGCAGTCTTTGTTTTAAAGTCTATTTGTCTAAGTATTGCTACTCCAGCCTTTAAAAAAATTTTTTCTGCATGGAATATCTTTCTCCATCCCTTCAGTTTTCAGTCTGTGTCTTTAGGTCTGAAGTGAGTCTCTTGGAGGCAGCTTATAGATGGGTCTTGTATTTTTTATACATTCAGTCACACTTTGTCTTTTGATTGGAACATTTAGTCCATTTACATCTGAATTAATCATTGATAGGTATGTACTTACTGTCATTTTGTTAAATGTTTCCTGGTTGTTTTTTAATTCTCGGATCATTTCTTCCTCTCTTGCTCCCTTTCCTTGTGCATGTTGACTTTCTTTAGTGTTATGGCTGGATTCTCTTCTCTTTATCTTTTTGTGTATCTATTACAGGTTTTGGTCTATGGTTACCATATGATTCATATATGACATGCTACATCTATAGCAATCTATGGTAAGTTGATGGTTGCTTAAGTTTGAAGGCATTCTAACAGCACTACTTTTATTCCCCCTTCTCTGTGTTTTATATATGATGTTAACACCTTTTAGTGATTCCCTTACCTAATTTTGAGAAACAGTAGGTTTTACTACTTCTTCCTTTAACCTACAAACTCGGTTTTAAGTGATTCGTCTATGTCAGGGCTGCGCTGGGGGTAGGGTTCCCTCTGTTACCATGCCTCCATCTCTCCTGACATTTTTATGTGGTCTTTTTATCCCTTGTGCAGAAAGTGTTCACTCAGGCCTGTGTTTTCTCAGGATGAATTCTCTGTGTTTAGGTGTAGTTTCTCTTGTGTACGTGGGAGGTAAGTTCAGGTTCTTTCTATGCTGCCATCCTGGACCTGCCTCCTCCTAGCTTTAATCTTTGACATTTTAATCATTGTATTGTAGACCTCCTTGGGATCATCTTGTTTGGGCTCTTTGTCCTTTTTGGACCTGGATGTCTGTTTCTTTTCCTTGGTTA
This sequence comes from Smutsia gigantea, assembly GCA_032199065.1. NCBI lineage: Eukaryota > Metazoa > Chordata > Mammalia > Pholidota > Manidae > Smutsia > Smutsia gigantea. The sequence goes on from JAVSCE010009247.1 coordinate 293,155, forward strand.
GGAAAAATTTCAGCTATTATTTTCTCAAGTTTCATACCCCTTTCTCTCTGCCTGGGACTCTTTATAATGTGAACATTAAGATGTTTGATGATGTCTCAGAGTTCTCTTTACCTATCCTCAATTTATTTTTCTTTCTGCTCTTCCTCTTGATTGCTTTTCTATTATGCTATCTTGCAAGTCACTGATCATACTTCCACATCCTCTAACTTGTTGTGGATTCTTGCTAGTGTATTTTTTATTTCATTTATTATTCTTCACCTCTGGTTATTTTTTGTTTTCTCTCTTTGTTGTAGTCCTCCCTGAACTAGTCCATTCTGCTCTAAAGTCTGGTGACCATCTTTGTAACCACTGCTTTGAATTCTTTTTCACGTCGTTCGGTTAGCTCCATTATTTAGTTTTTTTCTGAAATTTTGCCTTGTTCTGTCATTTAGAACATACTCCTCTGTTCCACTTTGACTTTCTGTGCTTAATTCTGTGAATTAGTTGAAAGGGCTCCCTCTCCCAGTCTTGAAGGGTTGCCCTTGTGCAGGGAGGTCCCCTGTGTGGACTGTACATGCCTGGTGGTGTTGGCTTGGGGCCAGATGGACATGAGACATGTGTCCCAGGGGATTGGGGTCTGAGGGGCTCCTGGGTGGTGGGCGAACATCAGGCTAGGGCTGCAGCTGGGGGACTCCCTGGCTGGCGCCAGGAGGGGTGGTGCAGTCTCTGGGGATCCTCCAGTGGGCACGGGCGGCGTGAGGTTGGGTGAGCCCCACTGCTGGTGCTGCCCTATGGGACTGCTGGATCTCCTGCAGGAATGGGGGTAGGCCGAGACCCGGAGGCTGCCTAGACCAGGTGTGGGACTGCTGTGCATGCAGGACCCTGCTCGCAGCCGCACTATGAGTATGTGGAAGAAATGCAAATATGGCACTCACCAGCACCCCTGATCCCGGAGAGAGTTCCAGCAGTTCCCCCACCAAATGAGAGTGCTTTTAACTTTGAAAATTGGATTTTTTCACTCATAATCCAGATGTACTTTAAAGTGCAGTTGTTAATCTGTTTCCCTGGGCAGGAAATCTTACCCGGTCCCTTAGCAATCTCCCTCCCCACTGCACATCACTGGGCTGGGGTTCCCGCTGTTACCCTGTCTCCCCCTCTCCTGTTCTTTTATATAAGATCTTTCTGTCCCTCATTGTATAGCAGGTGCTCGCTCAGGCCTCAGTTCTTTCACGGGCAGAACTGCTCTACGTGTAGGTATAGAGTCAGTGTGTGGGTGGGAGGAGATGGGGTCAGGCTCTTTCTACACTGCCATCTTCCCCGCCCCTCTCCCGTTTTCTTAAACACAAATCTTACCCTTCCTGTCTCCTGTTTAAGCCTCTCACTGCTTTCACTAGTCCTCACCTGTGTCTCCAGGATAAATTACAGGGGCCTGGCTTCTAGGCCTTCCTTGATCTGGCTCCAGCTGACTCACTTTTCCTTACCTGGGCCTCACTTTTACCCCATATTCTGGCCCAATGGTTCTTCAGTGGGGACAGTTTTGCCCCCAGGCAACATCTGGAGACATTTTTGGTTGTCACACTAGAGGAGGTGTGCTACTGAGCAGTGATGGGGCTAGGGGACAATACATCCTATTGTGAAAGAAGGGGCACAGGCTACAGAGCAGTTTGTGCAGGCTGAAGATTCAGAAGGGCCTTGGGTGCAGGGGTTTTTGACCTCTGGGTTCTGGAACTGAATTGTGGTGATTCTGAAGCTGAGGTTCTTAGCAGAAAGGTAACAGGATAAAACCAAATTGAAAAAGTCACTCTAAGGAATAGGGTAGAGACTATCTGGAGGAGCCAGCCAGAAAGGTGAGGGGCCACAAAGGAGACTAGCTGTGGAAATGAGATGAGAGGTGAGGCCTGAAGTAGTGTCACAGGGATGAAAACGACAGGCAGCCACCAGCGGGAGACTGGCTGGGAGAGGACTGAATGGCAGCGGCATGTGGCACCTCTCCTTGAGGCAGGGACACCTGAGAGGGAACAGGCTGGTCTGGAAGATGCTGAGTTGCAGTGGAAATGCTGGCTTAGGGTGCCCACGGGCCATCCACTAGGGGGAGCGTCTGATCAGACAGTTGTGTCTGAGGCTGATGAGGGGAAGGCTTCTGCCTGCCTGTCAGCCAGGCCAAGGGCCATGGCCCTGAGGGTGTGCTGGAGATGCCGCTGCTCTGGTGCTGGGAGCCCAGCAGCACCAAGTCTGCCACATCCCTGCAGACGAGGGTAGGATGACGGCAGCCAGGCAGTGGGAAGGGAGTCACTGTTCCTTCCCTGCTGTCACCCTGGAGATAAATAATGTGCTTCTGCATGGATGCGGCCAAGGAGGGGCTCCCTCTCATTTCACCCGGCTCAGTCACTATACAATGTTTAGAACTTATTTCCAGCAGAGCTTTTATGACCTCATAGCCCTTGCGCTTTGGCATAAGAACCTCCCAACTGCCACAAAGAGCGCCAGCCGTTGAGTCTGTGCTGACATCTCACTGCCCTCCCCACAGAGGTGGTATGCAGTCCACGGATACAAGTGGAAAAGGTATAAAAGCTGTGACGAGCACAGCACGGTTGACAACATAGGGCCCCTGGGGCTGCCTCTGGGACAGCTGCTCCACAGCCACGCTTCCCTCCTGCCAGCCCCCATCTGCGCTCTGCAGGTGGCTGGGTGCCAGCTCCCCACTGAAGCAGAGGCTTGGGGCCCCCACACGTGCCTCTCTAGGCTCCCAGCCATGAAGAAAGTCATCTCCAGTCCTCAGAGTTGGGAGCGGCCAGGCGAGAGTCATTCAGCAGCTGGTCCTGGCTCAACATGGTCTGAAAGGACACAGCCAAAGGGGCAGGTGAACAAGCCTTTGGTCAAGGTGGACCTGTGGCAGCCACCTGGGAGCCCAGAGGGCACTGGGTGTGATCGGTTTGACACTGGCACCCTCTAAGTTCATGGTGTTCCAGGGACCCCGCATATTGTGGAAGAATAGACAAACTATCAAGAGAATACATTGCTTACACCTTAGAGGTAAAGTTGCTATTTAAAGGCCACCAAAGGCCTATTAGATGTGATAAGGGCAAGGTAGGGTGAATTCATTTTGCTGTGTGAGCTAAGAAAAAAATGTTGAATAAAAACAATCCCATTTCGATTCAGGGAGATCCCATTTTGCCCTTGAATGTAGCTTTCTTAACATTCCTCGATAGATCAACAAGCAAAGGACTGAGATAGCAGGTTCAGTATGGAAAACTGCTATAGCCAGTGGACCCAGTGATGGGACAGTCCATCCAGGTACTAATGGGTCCTGGGAGGTACGGGTCCTCAAAACTATAAACCTCCTCTTGTGGCTGGCCTTTCACCCCCAGCTCTGGTCTGCCTGCACCCCTTGCAAGGAGAATAGTATTAGCCTTCTTTGTGGATTACTGAACCAGGGCTTATAGAACGACTTGCCTCAGGTCCCAGAGCTAGGAAGAGGCTTGAACCCTAGGGACCTCACTCCAGAGTGACTTCCCTCCTCTGATTCTCACTGGGCGTGCCAGGATGTGCCCCCATGAAGTCAGAGGCATGATAGCAGCTCAGAGTGAGGCCTGGGCATTGGGCTGACTGGCAGGTGACCCAGTGCTACGGAGCACCTTGGTTTTCCCACCAACTCTGAATCTGGAGAGAGGACCCGTGACCTAGCGTGTTAGCTGGCTGCAGCTCAAGGCCCCTCCATGACCGTTCCCAGTGCCCTCAGCAGATCAGGGCCCAGCAGCAAGCCGATGGAGATGGCCTTTAGGCTGCTTTCTGCCTCAGGGCCAGCTTAGGCTCTTGCCCCAGCGCCCAGGACCACATCCTTTGCTCTCCCAGAGCACAGGCACAGACGACACAGGTCTGGAAGTATGGGGGCTGCTCCAGGTCTTGTGTACCACTACCAAACTCATGGAGCCTCCCTGGTACCTGTCCTACTGTGGAGAGAGTGTCAGAATCCTACCGTGAGGCGGTGAATATCTTGGGAGAGGAGCCCTATCTGCGTCACCGTGCCTTCCGAAGGCGCCATCTGCAAAACGGGCAGCATCTGGGTCAGCACACAGGGACTCGGCGTGTGACTCACAGATAGCATGCTGCCCCGGGGGGGTGGGCCAGGCCCTGAGGAGTGACAGGCGAGCACATGCTGCTTCAGTCCCAGGGGAAAGGCAGAGCGCCCAGTGTCCCACGCTGACATGCACGTGCTCCCCTGGAGCCCACCCTGGCACCAGCACTTGAGGTACATGGGAGCTTGGCACAGCCAGCGCCGGTCAGCAGCAGCCCTGTAGCACGTGTTCAGAGCTCCAGCCATTCCCAGGAGCAGAGAGCAGCAGGGATGAAGGCCTTCAGGATGTTAAATGCACTGACAGTTTCTGGCGCAAACAGGTATCAGGCGGGTGTCCTTGGGGGCTGCTCGCCTCCTCAGGTGGTGCTGGCCCGCTCCCTCTTCCCGAAGCCTATTTAGTCAGTTTGGAAGCATCTTCTGAAGGCATCACGTATAACCTCTCATTTTATAAGTGGGAAAGTTGAGGCCCAAAAAGAGATACAGGCCTTGCTTAAGGCTACACAGATTTAGTGATGGTTCCACACGTGGGGTGTGAAAGCAGGCACATGCAGAGATTCTCTAACCAGGACACCATAAGGAATGAGAGACTAAGCTTTGCCTATGGCCCTGCGGCTGCAGTGCTCAGGGGCCGCCCCCCAGAGGCGCCTGTCGCTCAGTGGTCCTGGGTGCTATGTGCAGCGCCAGTCGTGCCAGCTGCCGAGCTGGTCCATCTCACTGGCTGGACTTCAGGGGAGGCCAGGAGGGCCCGGCCTGAGGCTACTGGTAATTTCAGCAGCATACCTTAGCATTGCCTCCATCTGGGACAGAATCAGAGTGCCCTCAAAGGGGTCCTGAAGGCCCTGCCCTAGCCCAGACAGTTACCATGCTGCTGCTGTTCTGCAGATGAGGCCTGGGGGACTCGGTGGAGCCAAAATGTGCCTTGGGACAAACTGGAATCTCCTGAGCAAGAACACAGACTGGCAAGGTGTGTCTTTCCCTCAGTCCTGGGCCAGACAAGGCCCATCTGGAAGACCCATTATAAATCAGTCAGCCTCTAAATCAGGAGGACAGATCTGTTCCAGCTCTGCCACACAGACAGATCAACTGCCATGACGATTACAGGCCCAGCCACGTCAGCAATGGTCTGACAAAACACAGGGAAGATGCGAGGGTCTTTCTGGCAAGACCACCTTCTTGCAGTTTATGCAGCTGAAACAGGCACCAGCTTTGGGGTGTGCACAACAAATGTGCCATGTGACTTCCAGTCACCATGCGCACCAGGCAGGAGGTTCCCCTGGGCTGCACACGGGGAAGCGGAGCCTGAAGGGGTGAGGTCACAGGCCTCTTCTGAGAGACACGGGGGTCCCTGCTGGCTCCACCCCCCTCGTCCGACATTTGGCCTGCTGAGTGTGCGCCCAGCCGAGGAGCCAGCACAGTGCCGTCAGCTGCACGGTAAGCAGGACTGTCTCAGGCTGCATCCAACTGTCCCCCAAAAAGACCGCAGATGGGTGTGCTCTTTGCTTTCCACATAAATACTGTTTTTATTACAAGAAGTGACTGCCACTGCATAAGGCATACACACAGTTCTACACTCTCACTGCGGCAGAGATCCCTGCTGCTGTCTCTTGGATCTCAGCCAAAACTGGCCACAGGCCTAAGGCACTTGGGATTGTCCCTCAACTGAAGCACAGTGCAGAGGCCTGAGCGCTGAGCCTCTTGGGACCATCCATGGATTCTGGACCTGTGTCCAAGTCTGTGTGTTGTCACTGGTGCTGAAGATGACATTAAGAATTACTAAAAACGTGTAAGAATCCTTAAATGTCTTTCCTCCTGAGTCCACCTTTGGCAACAGTCCCCACAGCCTGGCCCCATTACAAAGGTGCAACTCCATAGCCTGGCCACCCTCAGGGTTTGAAGAGAGGCTGGTCCAGGGGTACACAATTGCTAGAATGTTCTCTGCAAGGCATGCACATGAGTAGGGGTTGAGGTGCAGTTATACATGGCACACATGGTGTTATTGTGAGCTCTCAGGGTGCACAGAGGACAGGAGACAAGGGCATTAACTAATCTGTCCTACCTGGTCTAGCCCATCCAGCTCAGGGGCATCAAGGGGGCTGAGGCCTCGGTAGCCACTGTAGACCCTATGACTCTCACCAACACTGTCGCTGGGCTCCATTGGGCAAATATAGTCCGTCGATTCATCAAACTTCTTTTTTCTTATGTTTCCAAAATGTGAAAATCCTAGTTTCTTTGGCTAAAACATAGCAAATGTAAGACTATGATGAGAAGGTTATCAAGCTGGTGTACAGGTATGACTGCCAACACATTTAGGAGCAGGTCCACGGGGAAAGGACGAAGGCAAACTACTTCTAGAAAAACTCAAGATAGAGCTCCTGTAAGCAACGTCTGCACTGGGAAAGGCCAACAGGATAACTAATCTAAGGAGAGCTGCTCCTCCAAGACTGTGCCAGAGCTCCGAGCCTGCTGTCCCACTCGGGACAGTCCCATTTCCTGGGGCACTGGGAATTCCTGCAGGATGCCACTGGAGAGGGCCTGCCTGACCACGGCTGCTGGCACCATGCAGGGGCACTCTGTTCTGCTGGCAGCACCTCATGCCTTGGGGAGGCCCCACAGGAGCCCCAGGTGGCCCTTCCTCCTGGTCTAGCTTCACCCAGCACTGCTTCCTAGTCACACTTCCCGGCCCACTCCCTTGGGGGAGGAGGTCTGTGTGTGAATTCAGTGGACTCAGGCATTCCTGTGCTGCCGGGGACAGGCCAGCCTGGCCTCCAGAGCATCTATCAGAGGGCCTGCTAGCTGGGAAGGACACGGTCTGGGGACAGTGTGGCTCAGGCAGGTCTAGTGACTGGCTTGGTGGGATTCAGACAGCCCGAGTGGGTGGTGCTGGCGCTCGCGTGACCTCTGGACAGCGTGCTGGCCACCTCCACAGCACAAGGCCTCTGAGACTCGCCGCCAACAGGAACACTCCGTGTGTTGGCAGGACAGCCCTGACTAAGACCCCCGTGGCACTGTGCCACCCAGGCGGGCCTGGCTGAAGGTAACCTAAAGCTCACTGATGCCATCAGGAACTTGTCTGCTTTGCAGGGGAATGAGTCAAGGCAATGCTGGGTGATGGACAAGCTCCTAGCCACCTGAGAAAGCTGCTTCCTGGACATAGTGTCCATGTAAAGAAGTCTGCACTCTCTTCCTTGGACTCCTGGGTGGTGGGGAACTGGCCCAACACTACCAACACACAGTGGACCCAACTCCCAAGGCAGAAGCCAAGAGTGCCACCTCCAGGTGGCAGACAGGTTTGACTCTAGCTGTTGGGCCAGCTGCTGTACAAAACGAGGGCCAGAAGGCAGGTCTTGGGACCTCCCCAGAAAAGGTCTGGCAACTCACCCGGACTTTGGCTGTGGTGGTCAGTGGCATGTAAGCTGGTGAAGCCATTTTCTCTCGCTTTTCCTGTTCAGCCTCAGGACCAATCAGGGCATTGAATTTAGTGGTTAAGTGGCGTCTGAGGAGCGTCTTTTGTGGTGGGATATTGAGAAGCATAGCCAGGGTGTCCCCAGTGAAGCGTGGCTCCAGGATCTAAGAAAGAAACTCAGACAGAGCCACCCGGTGATGACCACAGACAGTTCTCGGTGGTAACACTGAAAAGTGGGCCCCCACAGGCACAGCAGTGCCTCTACGGAGGGGCTGAAGTCCTCCACTTGCCCCGTGTCCCGCTCCCCCACTACCTGGCATGGAGCCTGGCTCTGAACACACACTGGCACATCTGTTGACTCTTTCACAGACCCGCAGAGAACTGCAACGTCTTGGCTAAGGCTGCCTCCCAGGGTCTGCTCTGCGTGACACCCAAGGCATCCGTTCCTCATGTCCCCACTGGGCTACACCTGACAAATCTGAGCGATGACCTGAATACAAGCAGCCAGTTATATTTCGGTGGCCTCCCCGTCACATCTCTAGCCATCTGTTCCTTTAGGTGCAGGAAGAACTGCCTTGCTGATGGCTGATTCTCATGCAAACCACTTGTCCTGGAACCCTCTACGTTTGCTGCTAGGGAAGTCCTTCCAGAAGCCATCCATGAGGCATATTAATTCTCAACTCCCAATTATGAAAATATTTTGAGACTTCAATTTATGTAAGTGTTTTAGATGAAATATCAGTAATTTGTAATAGGATTTATGTCTTCCCATTAAGAAATAGTTTCTGAATACCCCAGTGCACACCAAGGCAGGTGGGCTCAAGAACCACTCACAATGAGACCTCCATGGACACCACTCCCACGAAGGTTGGGTGCATACTCTGCAAGGTCCACGGATCGCAACCACTCCATCACCCTGTGGTTGGACCACTGCACGACTTCAGAAGGAGAAAGGTTACTCTGTGAGAGAGAGAAGGAGAGTGAACAAGTTAGTCTGGTAGGTCCTGCCATGGTCCTCTGTGGGGCCAGACCCTGTGACTGAGCCTGCCCCATATCCTCACCAGAAGATGACCCTTATGCCTAGTGACCCAGGCAGCCAGACCAGCTACCTAAGAGCCTTCCCAGTTTCTAAGAAATAGAGTTCTCATGGAATCTTGCAGGATCTTCTACACTGAGACACTGGATTCCAGAGTCCTGTTACTCCCTAATTCTCTGGTTAACTTTGGGACTAGTAAATGAAGGCATAGAGTCATTCATTTCAGTGATTTGACAGAACCAGAACTTTAAAGGAAACTGTCATTTATGAGCCAAGTGTTTTACAGACAAAAGCTCTCCCTGGTGTGGCGAAATGTTTCAGGCAAACACACATTAAGATACTTATACCTAAGTGGCATCTTGGTCTTCAAAATGCTCAGCATTATGCCTGACATAGAGACAGTCAAAGCATATTTGTTGAATAGGGGGAAAGCAGGAGACAGAAGGCAGAGGTAGGAATTTTTAATACCCCCGGAATCGGAATTAATTTTACAGCAGGTTAGACTTAGCTCCCAGGAATACAGGAGATTGGGGGGGGGGGCGGTGACTGAGAATCCTTTAGCTCTGGGACCCACCCAGAACTCCAAGGTACAGGGGACATTATCAGGGACTTTTCCAGAACTTGGGTTGCTGTGTTTACCTATACTATTTCTACTCTAGCAAAACCAGCTTATGCATCCCGTGTACACCTGGGACTAGAGGTTGATTAATTGTATGTCTACAAGTAGAGTTAATTTTATATCTAAAATATCTGGCTCCTTAACGGACGCCTCTCTGCCTTCTTTGATCCCATTTTTCCATTTTGCCTTCCCTTCCCTCCCTTGCACCATTTGCTCATCTCCTTTAATCACGTGATGGCTTAAAAAGCATTGCCATTACTGCCATCTGACCCATAACTGTGTCTCTCCAAGGGACGTGGGAGCTTGGAGGTCTAGCCTGTTTTGGGATGCAAGGTACTGGCAACAGGGGTGTTTGGGGCCCCATGAGACACTAGCAAAGGAAAGAATCCCAAGCACTGTGTCCAAAAGGCAGCCATTTTGTGATGATGTCATTCTTGTTTTCTCACACCCCATCCATCTTGCAGGTTTCCTTGTCAGGGCTACCTGGACAGGTACTGCCCTGCCCTCACCTCATCAGCTGGCCGTCGGTGCAGACAGTGGGGGTTGAACTTGTTGACATGGAGTACATGAATGGCGCATTTGATGCTGAGATGATGTAGTTGGCTGGTGACTTTTAAGAAAAGTAGATCATTCTGGAAGGGCAAAGTTTTGGTTGATGAACCAGAGTTTCCAAGGTGACAAAAGCCCCCTCAGGTTCCTTCCCAGAGCAAACATAGCCAAGCCTATCACATCTCAGGGAAGTGCCCATGGACACACCAATAGCTTTTCTTAGCACAATGGCTCATGCTGTGCCGCTGGAACCTCTTCCGTGCAGATGATACTATTTTAAGACCTTAATAACATGAGGGAGAAGGTGGAATCAAGTTTAAAATAACCATCATGGGGATCCTGAGCTGCAGGCTCACAGAACACCTGAGATACTGAGGAAAGGTCCTCACCACAGTTAGGTATTGCAGCATCCGCCCATCGACTCTCGATTCATGAAACTGGTCTTTGTATTGCGGGAGGCCTATATCATCAAGCCAGCCTACAGAAACAGGAAGAAACAAGTGTGCTAGGATTCATGGGAATTGGAGAAGGTAGACACCAAAAAAAAGGAAGCAACAAGTGAGCATTTTGAAGTTCCAGCCATTTTCTCCATCTGCGCTTCCCACGGAGATGGCTATCTTGGAGGCACACAGTCACAGGGGAGCTGTCTGGCCTCAGGAGATGTCAGAAACAGAACACACATATTGCCTGTCCTTACGTGTCACCCAAATGTGGTCCAGCAGGGCAGACTTCTCCTCCTGCTTGGTGTTGATGGCTTTCACTGCTAAAACCAGCTTCTTCCTGTGAAGAGGGTGCTTAATTCCTAGCTCCTGAAATTGAAAGATGGACGATGTACAGTTTTGGTGGCCAGTTTGGCTCTCAGAGAATGCTGTGTCTGGGTGGAGTGTGGCAGCCGACCCCTGCCCAGGGCCCTGGGATCAACCTGCAGGGACAGAGGGACTGTGTGTGTGTGTGTGTGTGTGTGTGTGTGTGTGTGTGTGTGTGTGTGTGTGTGTGTGTGTGTGTGTGTGTGTGTGTGTGTGTGTGTGTGTGTGTGTGGTGGATGGGGGAATGGGAGCCTCACCTCCTCAAGTATTGGTTTGGGAAGAAATGGGAGCTTCTTTACTCACCCAGGGCTCAGCTCTTACCTTTTCCATGTCCTGAGGGGTCGCTGTCAGCAAAGTGTGGCCAGAAGTCACCCACTGCCTGGCAAAGATCACGTACTGACCCAGGCCAAAGTCCTCCAGCCACGCACACACACGCTCTGTGCTCCACTGGGCAAAAGGGGCATTGGCGTCACTGGGAGGCAGGGAAACAGCACGGCTCTTTAGTGGGAGGGTCTGAGGCTCCTTCTGAACATAACAGAGCCTCACAAAAAAGGGAACTATGTTTAACAAACAAGCAACCCCAATCATGGGATCTAGATGAACAAAATTCCACTACAAGGCGCTCAACATTCGTGGTAGACTGGAGCGCCCTGTGATAACTCCTGGTCTGAACTTCGGGTCTATAGCTACTGCGAGCTTGACGCAGTTATATGATCCTTGTGAGGCTGTGTTTACAGTACCGCTGGTTCACGTCCACATGCACACACCACAAGCCCACCAGGATGAAGACCCACGAGTGGAATCACATTATTAACAGGAGTTCCACACCATTTTTAGGAAAATGCTTAGAAAACTAGAAAAAGAGAGTCAGTTCTCTAACTAAAAAAACCCAAAAACCTAATCGACAACAGCTAATGCTTTATTAATGAAATGCTGAGGGCATTCAATAACAAGACTATTTATCTGAGAGTTGCAGGCAGTTTAAGAGATAAAATTTTTTTTAAAAGGTAGTTATTTGAAAGGTAGAAATGAAAGAAAACCATTCTTCTCAGATGATGTATCTGCCCACCTAGAAAACCCAAAAGAACTCAGTACAGTGGCTAGTTATAAAAGACACACACATATATAATACCTTTGTGACATATACAAATGAACAGTTTTCCATATATCATTAATGCAGAGATACTAACATTTTTGTTAAAATAATTCAAATATCCCACTCATAGCAACCAAAATTACAAAATGTCGAGCTGCCTTTACAAGGGATGTGAGGGTCCTGTGTAACTGTGTGTGGGGCTGGGGGGAGGGTGGGGGGGTGGGTAACTCCAACACTCAACTGCACCCCATAAAATCAACAGGCATGAATAAATGAAGAGCTAGATCATGTTCCTGACAGGATGACTGGCTATTACAAAGCCATCAATTCTTAAAGACATCAACTTTTCATTCAAAGTATGAATATAATGGCACACTTGAAATCCCAGTTGAGTCTTGGGGGTGGTGGAGAGGTCGACAAAGCAACTTGTTTACTTTAAAAATAAGGACTTTAGGACTATAGAAGACCAGATATTCCAAAAGATTCCTTCCAGGAAAGCACACCTAACATGCTGGTTAAGAATTCTTTTCAGTGCCTGGCTGAGTCCTGAAATTGAGGGAGTTAAAGGGCCAGAATGGCAAGCAAGCGGCATTCGAGCACCAGTGGCAGTACCGGAGCAGCCGCGCGCCCTTGGGTGAGTGCCCGTCCCGCGCAGCCTGGAGGCTGGGTTTCACGGAGCCCGGAGTGAGGTTTTGTGAGCTGTGGAACTTACAAAATGTGTGTTGGGTTGGGGGGGGGGGTCCTCTTTAAGAAAAGTACAACATTTGAATGTGGAATTTGGAACAAAGTGAATATTTAGAATCACAAAAAAATTACAAGTTTAATCAAACTGGAAAACATGAAATCCAGAAAAACAATTTTTTTGCTAATGATAGCTCCTAATATATCATGTAAAATGAGAATGAAATTTTAATCTTTTTCCAGAGTGCACATATGATTCACTTTACATGAACAACAATGTAGGAACCCATTCACTGTTTTTGTTGGAATTTATCACTAGTGCTTAGTGTATCACTGCTTTCGGTATGATCTGGAGTTTTTCTGTTTATATATTTTTTCTTGATGCCAGAATAATTTCTCTCAATTATAATGCTCATTTTACCACTTTTATCCACATTCTATTTTTTATTTTATTTTGTTTTTTGGAAATCAGTAAAAACAAATACTCAGTTGATCAGAGGGCTATTTCAGTTCTGAAGGGGAAATACGTGTTTCTGAAATTTGAAAACCTCTGTCTTGTAGACTTTTTCAAAACACCCAGAACCTGTGCTAAGCTGCCTTCCCATTTCCTGCTTTGTGAATGTCTCCACCCTCCTAAGCCTGTCTTGTCCCCACAGTAGAAGACCCTGCTTCTCCCCCTCCCCAGGTTTGCTCAGTTCCAGGGTCTCCCACACCCTCATCCAGGGCCAGGGCTGAACACACTATTAAGTAATTTAGAGGTGACAGACAAGGTACCTTTCATATGCAGCCAAGCTACTTGCCTTATTGACATGTTTCAAAATATCTTTCCAAACTGCAGTGAAAATGATGTAACTGAGATTTAGCAAATACTCCATTCCCTTGAGAGTGGGAGAGTAAGATACATTTATAATGGTATGTACTTCATTAGTGCATTTCTGATGAGAGGACTTCTGTTTTGACTAAGCATCCAAGAGGACCAAATGTCCTACCTAGGATTCTACAGATCTGATGACTGGAAAGAATTTCCACGGAAGAGCTTCTGGTTTTCTATCTTTTAAATGTTTCTTTTCCACTACCACCTACTTCTGATACCCAGCATCAGAGGACACATTTATATGGGGACATGAGCTCCAACCCCACATCTCCATAGCAGCGGGCTGGGCACACTGGCACCTCGGAGGCCATTTCTACACAGGACAGCTAGTTAACTAAACTGCCTATGAAGTGGCTGCAAGCCACGTACACATATCCCACGGATCCAAACTAAATGAATCCTCAGCTCAACTTCCCCTTAGCCAGATCCCAAAAATGCCCAGGCTACTCCAACATTGATACAAGGCAAAGATAGAAAGACCAAGGGAAGGTTGGAGTAAAGAGTCAGCAGTTTTAAAACCGGTTGTGTTAAAAATGCCTTACTTGCAAAAAATTTTCAAAATGCATGGCCCTGTCAACACATTGATTGGATCCTCTCTGGACCCTGGAAGATGCCCATGCAAGTAAAGGATGTTGAAGCTTAAGCTTCCTTACATTCATGACAAACCTGATGCTGGCCATCAGTATGGGAGAAAGGCAATAAAACAGTCTGATTGAAGACCCCTCATAAAGCTACCATCCTAAAGGGCAACAGACTCAGGAGACCAACTCAAAAAACCCTCTGCAAAGATGGGATCCAGCCGTGTGGTGGTAGAGTCAGCCTGACGTAAACATTATATACCACACTGCTTTTTCTTGGAAAAATAAAAATACATCTTACCACATCCTAAAATAAGTCCCCGAATAGATGATTCAAATAGAACTTCTTAAAAAAAATCCTTGAAAAACAAAAACAAAATCACGAAAGAAATCACAAAGAAAAAGCTGGTGAGGCTCACTGTAAACATAAAAATTTCATATATCAAAGTAGCACAAAAAAGTAAAATTATGCTACCTAAAAATTATTTTGTTACAATTATTGGACATGGCTTAGCATCTTAATATAGTGAACAGAAATCTCTAAGACATTAACAATTAGATTAAAATGGGTGAAAAATGTGTCTGCCCACTCAAAAAGAATGAAATACCGTGAAATCTAACATTAAAAATGTAAGTTTTTGAAGGCCTCTAAAACTGGAGAAGTTTAAACAAGGACTGTCAATATATAATGCTGACAGCGTATGGGGGTAACAGGGACTCTGCTCTGCACAGTAGTGCCGACTGGAATGAAAATCAATAAAACCTTATATGGAGAAAAAAGACAATAAAATTCATTCTTCTATAACCTGGGGGTTCCTAAAATGTCATACTCAAATATTATATTTTAAAATTAATTGTTTCATTGGAAAAAGGAATGGGAGTGGAGACTTTCAGTAATAAAGTACTTTTCCTATAGGAGTACTGGTGACCTTCTTTTAAGGCTGTACCTAAGGAGCTATAAACTATAAATACCAGAGGACATTAGCATAGAGCTCAGTCAAGTTTCTACTGAAGAGTAAGAAAGGCCCTTCTACCCCTCCTCCAACAAGCTCAGTGTTGTTCCCACAAGCACTGTTATGATCAACATGACCACCTCACCAGAACTTCTTCATTCTCACTGCCTTAGCCGTCCTTATTATGGTCAACAAAGCACAAAGACATTTGAACAAAATGACACTGTGGCTGCAACACAGGAAGTTCCTGACCTTGGTTTACCCCACACCCAAATGACTGGCGGTATATAATGGGCCCCTAGCCATGCAGGCCTATGCTAAGTAAAAAGGTCTAAGGGTCTTAGGAAAATTCTTGGACCCCGACCACTGATTCCCCTTCAAGAATTTATCCTAAAGAAACAGCCAGAATTGGAACAAAGATTAATCATTCAAGGTTACTGTCGATATTTTCTTCTCTTGAAAAACCAAAACCATTCAAGTCTAAATTAAGGACACTGCTAAGTAAATTAGAATACTCCTGTGGACTATATAGATAAGCTGTCTTTGGCTCACTTTCTAATGGCCCTGAATTGGTCTCTGCCTTCCTGGATCATGTCCTTAGATTCTGTCACCTCCAAAAGCTAACACTTACTGAGCATTTATATTTGTGATAAGAAGAGTAAATACCAGCTCCTTGATCCTGAGGGAACAAGTACATCACGTTTCTATGCAGGGCGCCTGGAGGACAGGTCTAACAAAACACACACGGGTCTGGAAAGGCCCTGTGTCTTACAGAAGGAGCACCTGGCAAAGCCCAGAAATTTGAGGGCGGCAGGGAGGGGAAGGCGGGGAGTGGCAGTGGGGTGCGTGCCTGTAACAACATGACGCCTTAGCATTTCTGAGAATGATAATTTGAGTTGTGTACATCTTACTCAGTAATTACTTGCAAATGGCACTGGTGTGTGGCAGTCTCAAGGGGATTAAATTTAAAAGAGCTGAACGTCACATCTCACTGGTTAGATTTAAAATGTCACAATCCAATGCTGAGGAGGGCCCCCAAAGCCTGATCTTGGCCGGATAATTCGGACTTTGGGAGCTATTCGCTGGAGACAATGCATTATAGGGATTGTTTGATAGGAGGATACTGAAAGCGGTTTCCCAAAAACACAGGGGTAAAGGTTTGCCTGGCCAGATACTCCTTCTGAGGGAGAGGCTCTTTCCCAGAACAGGGAGATTGAAGGAAGGTGGGCAGGTGGGGGAGCTAACAACTGGAGGCTGTCCACCAGGGCCATCTCAGGAAAAGTGCAGTGTCTCTGCTTTTTCATTTGGGTGTGATCAAGGAGTCATGCAGAAGTTCTGATTTTGATTCCAGAACCACACATCCCTTTGTAAACCCCCTAAGCTAACACCCTTCAGTAAAATTTGCTGCAGTGGATTGTGGGGGATGACACAATGTGGCCTGGTCTACCGACATTCTTCTGTAGACACCTGTGAGGAAGGAGGGGGCCGACCCAGAGCCAGAAGAGACGATGCTCTTTCCCAGATATGCTGGAGTGAGTTGCCCCTTGAGTGGTGGGCAGCTGACACACGTTATATGTGACGCAGTTCATGTAATCCTCATAAGAACTTCAATAAAAGACTTGTTTTTAACCCCTCACTTCACAAATGAGGAAACTGAGGCACAGAGAGGTTAGATAACTTGGCTTAGGGCTTACCATTAGGAAGTGGTTGAGCAGAGACTCCAACCTAGGCCTCTGATCCCAGAATCTGTGTTCGTAATGGCTGCACCAGAGGTGAGCGTGCAGAGGCACTGGAGAGAATAGATTGTGTATGTGCAAGCTGCTGAGGCCCTCAGGAAGGCCACCTCTGGCTGGAGGGAGCCTCTTGCCTTGACCCCAGTGAACCCTGAAGCCTGAGCAACGTCACTCATGTCGAATGGGAAAGGCTGGGAGCACCTCCGGAGGCTTTGGGGCATCCAGCCCCCATTCCCACTGCAGCCTGGCCAGGACTTCACACAGGGTTTTGTAGATGGACTAGAGGGTGCCTTACCTTTTCTGACCCTTGGAGTCTCTGGTCCTAGAGAGTCTAGGCCCTGCAGTTGCTCGGAGCCCTCCTCGCCGAAACTCTGCCATCCCTGGCGCATCAGTGTTGAAATTGCCTGACTGAGTTCTTCGGATTCTGTGTGGAGAGGAATCCATGGAGACTGTCAGGGCACAGGTAGTCAGCAGACCCCGTCCTACACAGGGCGACACCAGCCAGACCCGGGGCTCGTGGTGGTACTGCTTCCCAGAGGTCAGGATTATGACCTGTGACAGCTCCTTGGCCAGACCAATCCCCAATCCTAATCCTGCCTCTGGGGTTTGGGCCACTCCTTGTGGGGATCAAAGGGAAGGCTGATGTGGATAAGACGCCCATTTCTGCCTCATTTCACAGACTGGGTCAATTAGGCCAGCAAGGACTCAGCTTTCTATCTTCGAAGATTTCTTAAGACACAGACTAACCCCTAAGAAAGAAGTTGGTTTCATCATGTCTCTCCCAAATTACATGTTGTATAAGCTGCAGAGAATGTGCTCAGGGTCCATGGGATGGATAGACGCCTTGAATGAATGACACGTAAGGCCAAGCGGCTATATTTAATCAGTGCCTTTTATAGTTCTTCCCTGGGCCTTAAACAATAACTCAAAATCTCTCTAAACATGATGGCTTTGTGTTTACTGCCATTCCAACATCTAATTGAACAAGGGTTTATGCAGACTCTAAGCAATATAATTATACTCATTGCCAGCAACTTACTTTCCCCAGATTTTTTTGATGCCTTTGGGGCTCCGTTTACCATCTGGTGTCAGGGGAGACTGGGGGCCCGACTCCGTGCCCGATGATGTGGACGAGAGCTCATTGGCCATGGCAGTGTCATCCCAACCACTCTCTGTGTCTCCTGAGGTTGAAAGAATGAAATGATGCGTGAATCAGCGGAAGGAACAGGACCTTTGCAAAACCTTGTCCCCAAGCCCGGGCCATCCTTTGGTGGGAGTTAGGAAGAGTTTGCCCACCTCTAGGGCAAGCTTTACACCAAGATCTTAGGGACGAGTCAGGGGCTCAGGCACACTCAGGCTTTCTCTCTCTGGTGAGTTAGTTATCTTAAGGTCTCAAATCTGGGTAAGCTAATGCCTTCAAATTCTAAGGGTTTGGGTCCAAGTCCTCTTGGGATAGCTCCAATGAGGAGCTTTTCTCTCCTTTCCCCAGGGGAGATGCAGGAGTGCAGGCAGGAGGGGGACTTGGCTAGGAGTTGGGTTAGGGGCGGGCGTGAGGGCGGGGAAACAAGGGCATCTCCCTCTCCACCTCACCTGGAAGGGTACAGTACCTAACACAGGGGCACTGACACTCCGGCCACGATCTCCAGCCAACCAAGAAGCAGAGAAGCCACAGGAAGAAGTAAGAGAGGCCAAAGTCCAGCCCAACAGAGTTATAGGGAAGCAAAGAAATAAACAAGAGTCATCAAGCAAGAGAGAAGAACTCAACAACAAAGAAAAATCATCCCATGAGGAAGGAAGGGGTGAGCAGTGACTGAGCTTGGTGCCCTGGTCAGCGCAGCGGGAGGGGGGCTCACATGGGGGAATCACATGCTCCTGGTGCCACTTCCCAGCAGCCAAGGAAACCACAGAGGGAGAGGAGGGAGAGTGGCAAGGGCTGAATACACTGGGCCACACGCAGCTCTTGCGTGCTGCCAGGGCTCACTTAGAGCACACTAGAGTGGTCGACAGCCTCTGCACGTCCACTGTCTAAGTGTCACTAGAACACACTTGTTCAAGGGCTTATTTGGAGTTCCTGTAGCCAAAGGCAGAACTGGCCAAGGGCAGACGCCAATGCACAGGCTGGCCCAGGGAACAGCCAGGGATGAGGGGTCGGGGTAGGGAGAGCTCTGTGGAGACCAGAACATCCCCCCTGGGCCCCACTGATCTGCCGCTATTGAGGAAAGATGGCCTATTTTGTATGAAAAGCAGCGAAGACCTCCCTGATTTCAGATCCTAAGCACCAAAAGGATACCTGTGGACTGACATCCTTGCCCACTGGCCACTGCCTCCATTTCCCTAAGGAAATGCTCTCCCTTGTTAGAGTGCATAGTATCATTTAACTGGTAATAGGGAGGCTGCAGAGAGGACAGCAAAGACAGGAGAGAGAAGACCAGATGACAGAGGAGGGAGAGTGCAGGGCAGGAAGGGTTGGGGGTCTAAAAGGGAAGAAAAAGGAATGTAGGACAGGACAGCCAGGGGCCAAAAGTGAGGAAGAGAAGAGGGAAATGGGAGGTGGAGTAATTGCAGGTGAAAAGAAAGAGTGGGCACAAACCCGGGTTTTCTGGGAGTCCAAAGGGTTCACAGAAGTAAACAGCACGCCCAGAGAGGCAGCCATCATCTCCGGATGTGGGCCCACCCCGAGGAGCCCCAGTGCCCCATCCACCTGCCCCCAGTGCTCTCCAGCTGTGAGCTGCAGGGGTGGGCACAGGGGTGCTGGGCAATGCCTGGATGGGCCGAGGCCACTGCGCCAGGGGCCGCCAGCCAAGGGGCCTGGACACTCACTCAGCCTCAGGAGGCTGCTCCCCACCGGGTCAGGCTGGGAGGCAGGAGTAGATTTGGCAGCCTCTCCATTAGGCGTGGCTCCTGAAAGCTTCCCAGGTAATGTGGGGTATTTGTGCTCCGCCAGAAAAGGACTGTCCTGATGGAAGGAGAGAGGGAGAGAGATCGAGATTTAGAATCAGCCATTAGTCCCAGATTCAAACACTGTCAGGAAATCTTGGATGCATGAGTAACCTGGTTCTCCAAGAGCTGTTTTTCACTTAGGATGACTCAAAGACCCTTCAAAGATCATTTAGTCCAGGCCGGCAAAGGAGACCAGAGTTCTGAGAAAGGAAGAAACGTGCCCAAGGCCACAGTGAGATAGGGACAGAGTCAAGGCCAAATCTAGGCTGACTTCAACTGACTTTGCAGGAAGCAGAGGCATCTTGCAAAACGGGCCTTTGCCATTTGGCTTAATGCTGGGAGGGTCGATGCATTAAACAGTGTGAATTAACCTTTGAGTGCTTTGAATGTACAAACCAGAATTAAGCTATTTGATATTTATAATATCATATCACATATTATAGTTATGTATTATGATAATAGTTATTTTGAAAACTGTCGGGTTAAGACAAAGCAAGAAGATATGCACACCCTTCAGGGAGGTGACAACAGAGAGCATGCCAGAGGGATACATGCCAACACAGAGTGCCCTTTGGGACTGGGGGATTCTAGTTAACATGAGGTTCAGCCCCAGGGCAGTGGGCCCTGGTCATAGAAAGGGTCTCAGAGAAACAAGTTGATTAAACGAGGAAGAAGAATTGTACTTATTTGGTCAAAAAGGATATAATGGCCTCTAAACCCACAAACCTGAGGGAAACCCAGTGGAATGCAGTTGAGTGAAAGTAAAAGAGAAATTGAAGCAACATTCCCTGACCGAGGGAATCTATGTGGATCACTTGAGTGGACCCAGAAGAAAATATGAAAGACAACACAGATTTTAAACTTGACAAGTCATAAAAGTAATGGGAGATTTCAGTCAGTAAGACATCTTCTGAAGTTTCATTTAGTTAAGAGCAAGTGTCCAATAAATTCTTGAACTTAGTTTGCTTATAAATGTATGTCCTAGAAGTTGTTTGAAATCCAATTCATTCACTGAATATTGAATACAGTCCTCCTATAAATAAGCTCAGAAGGAGAGACATGGGAAATGTAGACTAAATTCTCAAGGAATTTTGAAAGAACTGAATGAAGTAGAAATAATCAGAGCCTTGAGAGCGGAAGGCCACACAAGTTAGAAGTTCATGGTGACCCATGAGGTGGAGATTGGACTTGACCAGACACATGGTTAAGACCAACAATATCCAAATGCCAGTCTAAGCACCATCTGCTTCATCACCTGGGACACTTGTACAAACTATAAATTTCCAGGTCCCACCTGGTCCCAGGAACCAGCCCCTCTGGGAGTGCACCCCGGGAGTCTGTATTTTTAACAAGCATTTAATAATATTGAACAAGATTACTCTGGTGCCCAGAGCCAGGAACCAGTGACTATGGGAAAGGCAGCATTCAGAAAGTCTAGATAACTGAAGGCCGTGGCTCCAAGTTCCACATTATACAGGATCTTGGGAAGTGGGGAAGGACTCCAAAAACAGATTTCTGGTTATGTCACCACACATGCACCCCTAAGGTGGGGCAGGGACAACCCATGATGTGGGCTGCCCTGGGAGCTCGTTGAGGAGCTGAGATATAAAGAGGGCAGTAGTTAACCCAGGCGTGGACTTCAAAAGGCAGCCTAGATCTTTAAGAAAGAACACAGCTCTGTTCAGCCAAGCAGAAAAGCTGGGAAGGCAAGATTCACCACTGGGGAAGGTTATACAGTGACCTCCGTGCATGTGCAGTCAGGACACGACACAGAGGAAACACATGCTCTGCTCTTGACCTGCTTCTGCGTCTTCAAGAATAATCCTGGTTGCAGAGAAAGAGCAATCCGAGCCAAGGAGTAGTGTATCACTGATTACCCAGCTGCCCTAACCTAGAACAAAGAGGCAGCACACCAGGGCAGGAAGAGCACACGCTTTGCATCAGACTAGGCAAAGCCTTTTCTCTTTAGACTCTCAGAACCTGTTTTATTGTTCCTAAGTAGGGAACAATTCCTGCTTAGGCCTAGCACACAAAGATGGCACATAAACAGAGGGGTGACAGTGAGTAACTATGAGAGCAGTCCCTTGACGGAGGCAGGTGCAGGTCAGACCCTGCCTGGAGTAATCACTCAGGTGTGGCCCAGGGCACACTTCAGAGGACACACTGAGAAACTAGTACTGACCCAACAGAGACTGACTAGGACCTTAAAGGTTTGTGATCTGTGCACATGAGAAGAGGATGATTAACTCAGAGAGGGCCTGATCAGACCTAAGTGCTAGAGCTGCTAGAGCTGTCAGGAGCAGGGAGACTGACTGATTCCACGGGCTCTGAGGAGAGCCAGGATCAGTGGATGCAGTTTCTAGGGAAGCCCAGAAGATGTATCTAATAAACAGAGTAGGAAACGAACACAGGGGTGTCTTACAGTGTAATGAGCTCTCAGTCACAGACAGGAAGGGCCAGACACCAACGGCAGGAAAGATTCCTGCACCTGCGCCTAGCGCACTCCTGTGTTCTTGACCGTGACTCCTCAGCCCGAGGATGGCAGCTGTCATGCTCCTCCGACTGGGGGCTGACATCATTATGTCCCCCTCCCAGCGATCAGATCCACAGTGCCTTGTTGAAGAGAAATTTCTCTGGGTCCATGAATGGAGGAGATAATAATAAACAGTCTGGCGCAGACGATGGAGGTGAGGCTGCATCACGTCACGGGGCGCACTAAACAAACACCGGGAGAGGAGGCTCTGCCTTCCTGCTAGCCCTCTTACCCCTCAGAGTTCACATATTTTAAAGTTGCGAAAGCGAACGTGCTTAACGAGGACAGTCTAGCAAACAATGCAACCATGAATACGTCATGGGGACATTCACGTACTTTACCTTGGGTTCTACCAAGGGAGATGGGGAGAGTTGGTTCCCATCGACACACTGTGTCATGGCAAGGATTCCAATCAACCATGTGGAGAAAAGAGACCTGTGTTAGTCACAGACAGTTCAGGCCCACCTGCCTGCTTCAACCTGCAACGCTCCACCTCCCCCCATCTTTATGTCAAGGAATCATCTCCGTGGAGGAAGCACAGGTCACTGTCCAGCCCCAGGGACAGATGTCCCGGGCAGCTGCCAGCAATCTGACAGGGGTAGTGAGAGGCACATAACCTTGGGAACTGGAGGGGCCCGTGGCTCCTGCCAGCCCCAGCTTTATGGTTTCCCACTGCATCCCCAGAGCTGCCCGGCTGGCCGGGCCGTGTGCAGCAGGGCTCAGTGAAGGTGCTTTATCAGGGAAGGCCTCGTTCAAGAGCCTGTGACCCACCCCTCCAGCACAGGGTCACCACATGGTCAAGGGCTACCCTTAAATAAGGGGCCACAGAGCCCTCCACATCTCTGTCTAAATTCTTCTAAATCATCCCATAACTCACTCTGGGAATCCTCTCCTTTATTCACTTTACTTCCCTATTCGAAATCTCAGCAATGCTCCCAAGTGCTCTGGGGATATAGGGCCAGTGTTTAAGATCTTCACAGACTTGATCTGACTCACCTCCTGCTGCCCTCCACTTCCCAAAAACCTGCCTGTGCCCAGCTCAGCATCTCCCATCAACCCCCAGCTGCACTGCTGGCTTGCCCTGCCTCCGAGACACCTTGGCCCACACCTGACTGTTTTTCTCAAAATGTTCATGTAGTTCTGCCTCCCCATCAACTTTATAAAAGCCTCCACAGGGTAGCAACCATACATCCCAGCACTGTGCTGGGCACCAAGAAGTAACTCAGTAATCTTTATGGATGGACCAATGAGCTGACCTTATCCACAGATTCACTTCTCAAGTCTTCTAGACTACAGGAGAGTTTTTTCTGAGCCCTGGAGAGACACAAAAGGAAGGGCACAAAGCAATTTACTGGAGAAGTATGTGGTATCACTGCTATAGAGGACATTCAAAATGTTTAACCAGTGGTCTGTTAAGTGGGCTTAGGGTCAAGGTCGGGAAAAATCCACTCTCACACATCAGCCAACCCCAACTACAAAGCATAACCTGCTAGGACCCCCCAAACCCTTGCTGGAGCTGTTCTGTGTGCCCTGACTAGTCTGCTCAGAGGAATTTGCTTTCTTGGGGGCTATTTTACAGAGCAGGGCACCAGTTGAATAGAGAAGAGGCAACACCACCAGCAGTCACAAGTTTTACCTTGTGACAAGTCTCCTTGGCAGTGATATTTATTTTTCAGTTTATGTGAACAAATCAGCATCTTTTTGTACATCAGTCTCTTGTGAGTCTGGTCAGTGCGACTTAGTGCTGCCTTCCTCCTGTGTTGGACTCACAAACTGTATTTCTTATTCTGTAAGACTCTTTGCTCTCTCTGACACTGCCATTTTTCTCTAGGGCTAAGGGCTCAAGGACACAATGGCTCACTAGGGAGTGGGCCTCTGACGGTGTAGGCACTATAGGTCTGTAGACTGAGCACCACTCTGGGGACGTTTCCATCAGGCTTGTCATCTTCCCCACACACCTGGGCTGAAAGATGGCCTCTTCATGGTGGTGAAGCCTCCATATCTCCATTATTTCAGAAATGTGTTTTAAAATTTTGACATAAGAAACTAGAAGTAGGTTCATTTTACACGGAATCAGACTGGTGCAGCCAAGTAACCCCACAGCCCATTATAAGCTCATTGCCATCGGAAGCTTCCCCAAAGCAACCTCCCTATAGGAGAAATGGCCCTCTTAGAGAGTCTAGATTGTCACAGAGCTGGATTCATCTGGAGAGCAGGAAGGACTTTCCCGAGGGGCTGACGGAAACGACAGACACACATCACAGGATGCTCTCAGCTCCGAGGAGCCACTCAGGCTATGTGGAGGAGGGTGCTGAAGACTTGCAGCTACCTATCTGCTGGAGCTCCAACCCCTGGCCAGGTCTTTTCTCAGTGACCGTGACCCTCACTCTGTGGGAAGGAAAGCCCCTCTGTGGCCAGGGGAGGGAGCGCCTCGGCACTCCGTGGTTCGGGCCCCATTATGGCCGTGCTGGGCCTGCACTGCTGCTCCGACCGGGAAGGGCAGGTGTGCCCAGGACGCAGTGGCTGTGCCTGACCCGCATGGCCAGCCCCGCCACGTCAGGAGCTCTGAGAGGACTCCAGGGAAATGCTCGGGCCTCCTACCTGGTTTCCAGTGATTTCTGGGGTAGTGGAGGTGGGCCCGCCATGGGAGAGCCACATCTTGGAGGCATCTGTACCAGAAACAAAAGCCTCATGTAAAGGACAGTTATTATTCGGAGACCGCCCAGCATCCTTCCCCCTTCCTTGTGCTTTTCCTCTTGGGGAGTTGCATTTCTGCGCCGGGGCACAGCCATGGTGCTAGGTCAGTACAGGTGCCTGCTCTTTCAAGATGCCCACAAGGTAGGCATATGGAACCACCTGGGCCAACTCGCCTTGCCCTCCTGGGCCTAATTCCACACCCTAGCCGCAGCATGCTGCTGAGAGTCCCGGGACCTGAATCCCTAAGGGTCTTTCTGCTCCTGCCCTTCCTGAGCTTGGACTTCAGCTCCTCCAAGTCATACCCTTTCAAAAACATTCCTTTTTGGCTTTCTTTAGACAGAGTCAATTTCTGTTGCTCGCAATGGGCAACACTGCAATTGATAGAGTCACTCAACAAACACGAGCAACATCTACCACCTGCTAGGCCCTGTGCTAGGTGTGGGGTAAGCACTCCCCACTTTGGGGAGGCAGAGAGGTTAACTGGGATAAGGGATCAGTCTACTGTTCTACAGTACCAACCCCTATAACATAATGGGGATTCAGGGGAGGAAGGGGATCCTTCTCATTGGTGGCAAGGTTAGGAGAGCTTCAGAGGGGAGACCATGTGAGCTGAATCTTGAGAAATAAGAATGCGCCAAGTAAGAAGGCAAGGAAGGCAAGTGCATTACAGGTGGAGGGAGCATGAGCCAATGGTGGTATTAGAGGGCAGAGTTCGATGTCTTCAGTATTACACTAACTACAAAGAACACCTCTTTTGTCTGGAGCCCAGTAAGTACCCTTTTGGTCAACTATAGGCCAAACCCTGGCATTATAATACAGTTGTTAAAAGCCTAGACTTTCTGGTCAGAGAAACTGTGGGTTTAATTCCAGGATCTGCTATCTACTTGTTATGTGACTTAGAGCAAAGTACTTAACCTCTCTGAGCCTCAGCTTCATCACAATAAAATCAGGATCCTGTGTCATGAGGAGTGGACAAGGTGAGCCACGTACGGTGCTCATCACAGTGACCACACAAAAGTACTGAGCATCAGTGATTGTATTTTATTATCATCAGCAATCTGGAATGCTCGGTCTGACTTGCTAACACTTGGTGACACTTCTGCTTCTCCCTTAATTAAAAGGGTGGAGCTGGAAGATCTTTTTCAGTCTGACCACTCTGGAGCTTCATGAACCTCTGAAGCCTCTTCTCCACTTGAGATTTGTATCTATGAGTTTGCTTTTCACATCTAGCCTAAATCCAAAGAGATTTCTATAATAGGACCAGGTTTTAAACAAGCAAAATAGAAGAGAAATAAAATCTGTAGGTTGGTTACAGGGGCTGGAGGGGATGTCTGAAAAAGGAAAAGATAACTTCAAAGATGCAGTTATTCCTCTAAATGAGCAAGGCACATTCGTCATTCCACAAATATTTGTTGAGTTCTACTGGGCATCAGGCATTCCTGCAGACCCTGGAGAAACAACGGTACATAACCACCACCTGTGGCCTATGCTTACATTCCAGAGAGGAAAGACAAAAAGAAACAAGGAACTGGATTAAAAAAGAACATTCCCATGCTTGCAGTATCCACCACGCTGTCCCTCCCACTGGGAACACAGGCCTGGGCCTGTTTCTGCCCTCAGTGCTCTCCCCAAGGACTCTGACTCCACTAATTTCTCACCTGTCAAGATTTATGCCTGACCGGTACCTGACTAGATCTTCCCCCTAGCTCAGCGTAAGCTCCCAGGGCCCGCAGAAACCCCACATCGTGGACATAAACACAGTACCTCTGGTTTAAATAATTCTTCAGGGCCTTTGTTTGCAGTGTTCCACTTTTTGAAACTTCCCTCCAGTTCTTCTTCATTGGTTGAGAGAGTTCTGTCTGAAGGCCCTGGGTGCATTGATGTGAAGGGATGATCACTACCGTTTGATGTGTTCAGAAAACCTATAATTGTACCACAAAGCCCTAGCATTGTTTCTCCTTCCCCAAGAAAGACTAAGAAATATATAAAGGGACATTCAGGGTGTGATAGTGGAGATTCTTCAGGGCATCTGAGCAAGGGCTGCCAGGAGGGGCGCCTCAAGGTCACAGCTCACATGTGGGACAGAGAGAAGACATGCCCTAGTGCTTTTCCCCAGCCTTCCTAGTCCTCGGCTACAGGCAGGCCCTGACTGGACCCCAGATCCCAAAGGATTAGGGAAAACAGGGCCACATTGTGTGTGCAGGGCTAGGAGAAGGCTGGGGCAGCAACCACTTGCAGTCCAGGCTGGGATCAGCTTCATCCAGGATGAGGCAGGAGCCCAACCACAGTGAAAGGTTCCAGAATACCCTCAAAGCAGCCCTCTCCTGGGAAGCAGCTGTTCTCCGGGGATCTGTGATGGGAGCCCAGGTCAGTGGCATGAACAAGGCAGGTAAGCGGCCCGGCATACATCCCACTGTACTCTTAAGAACACCAGTGCTGCCTGCATGCTGCATTCGGTCTGGGCAGCAAATATGAAACACAGCCATCCATCCCCACCCTGTGACTTCCTGTGGGAACCCAGGCACCCGAGATTCAGAGAAGGCCCCCCAAGTGCCCTGGGATCTGCTGGGGGGTCGTTTAGATTCTCTAGGTGGTGGACAAGCTCTAATCCCCAATGAGGGTACTGAACTGATTTCTCATCTCTAAGGGGTATCTTGGGAAAATGCATAGATCTTCCAAGGGTGGGAATTCCCAAGAGCTCAAGTTGAAGGCTTCATTTTCTCAGTGATCTATTTAGTCCTTCAAAATTTTTTTTGGCATAGCATTAGTTTTTAAAGTGCAACATATCTATTTATTATTTCATGGAAGAGGCTTTTAGTGTTTTACTTAAACCTCATTATCAAACCCAAAGTCACCAACATTCTTTTCCTTGTTTCACTCGAGAAGTTTTATACTTCTGCATTTTCCTTTTAGATCTATGATCCATTTTGAGTTCATTTGTGCATAAGGTGTCAGGTCTATGTCTAGGTTCATTTTATTAGTATTTATAGTTTCCTGTTTATAGATCCCATACATGTTCTGTTTTATACTTGAGTATTTCTTCACTTTGGTAGTCCTTCAAATTTTGAGCTGTCTGCCATTTGACAAAGTTTCTGGAAATCAATAGCTGCCCGTTTCCCACCATCCAGGACAGTCTAACCAGCTCCATTCTCTCAGAGGATCTTCTCCAAATGAAGATGAAGAATCTTCTGGCAGAACTTCCCCTTGATTTAACACAGTAGATGGAATATCTCTGGGAGAAGATGGTAGGCTCCCCCTTGCTCTTACCTTGAGTTGCCATCACGATCTCCTTCACCCTTCGATACTGGTTTAATAGCCCTGTGAGCTCCTCTATCCGACGGTCCTGTCACAGTGCAAGAGCAGACCGATATGTAAACACCACCATTGGTACCTCTGGTGATTTTACTTTGGGGCCCAGGCTATGTTCTGGGCACAGTGAGAAGAGACACTGTGTGGACCCTATGGAACACTTCAAAGGGAAGCACAGAGTCCTGGCCCCGTCCCATAGAGCCTGGCTTCTCAGTGGTCTGACTGGATGGCAGCTACAAGCACTCTTGCCTCTATTGCTCTGAATCCAGTCTCTGGCCATAACCCAGTCCCTGCTGGATATAAGCTTCACGGGGCTTACTGTTTCCAGAAGGAAGCTCACTGTCTCCCTACCCTCCCGAGGCAGCCAGTGCAATATGCCTCCTTGTTTGAGTGTTGTCCTCTGGAGCTATGACACACAGAGACTAAAATAACACTGTCGTATTTATCCCAACATCTTCACTTATTCCTTAGGAGTCTGAGATTCCGCACACAACAGAAAGAATTCCCAGAGCAGATCATTTCTTTCAGCAAAGGCCTAGTGACTTAGGTCACATGGATTTTGGAGTTAGACAAACCTGGATGTGAACCCTGGCTCTGCTTTCTACTGTTACCTGACCTGGGGCAAAACTGCTTACACACTTTGAGTCTCAGTTTCTTATCTGTAAGATGCAGATCAGAGCTGATGTTTGTGCGGGCCAGGGCTCTACAGTTAGAGAGGGGGCTATTTTATGATTATTCAGGAATTAGATGTGAAGATTATAAGGAGGCAGGGTAAACAACACTGCCTGCTGCCCAGTGTCTCTATGCCGGGTCTGTCGCCATCATACATATGTGAGATTGGCAGACTCTTCTCATGTTTTGTTAGGAATCTAAGAAGTAGTTATGACATTGGCAGTAACCATGGTGGAGTTTTTTTTCTCCATACCAGCATGAACAGGGATAGCTTTTGGGAGATTTCATTTAGGCAAAGTTCCCAGGCATCAAAGCCAAAAACAGGTGGCTGAGGCTGAGTCTCTAGCAGGAAGAGACATCCTCCTGACACATCTCTGGGTCAATGGCCTGATGCACATGGCCCTGTCCAGAATATCAGAGATCAGAGGGCAGTAGTGACCAAACGTGCCGGGGGGGTCAGCAAGGAAAGGATAAAGCCGCCCAACAACCATCTCACCTTATCTTCATTGGCAACAAGCAAGGTTTCCATCCCCATTTTCAGATGTTGAATTTCTTCATCTAGAATAATTTAGGTGTAGAAAGAATTACTTATATAAATGCAGACAGCTTTCCCCACAGGCTAAGATGCTAAGACTTTCTGTGTAAGTAAATTACACATGGCTCTTTTACTTCTTTGAAGAGGTCAGGATAGTGTCTGGTCCAGAGTCAGTCTCATTAAATATTTCTTGAACCTACTATTTTGTCTTCTCTTTAAAGACATTTGTGGGAAAAGTAAAAATGTCATTTACTGAAAGGTGACACAGAGGAACCCAAAAATCTTTCACAACTAACATCTCTAAGAATATGGGCATTTGGCCTTTATTATTTGAGTAGGCATATACCTGGGCTGCTAACTAGTTTTGGAGAAAATCATACAGACCAATGGATTGCAGCAGAGGAAAATTTAAAAGAAGGAGAGGAAAAAAGTCTACAGCTAAATGGAGACTAAAAAGATTATATGAGTTGTGTACTTGGCTTGATTTAAGATGGTTTAGTCATAATTGACAGAAAAATGTTCAGATGCATCCATAAATATATTAACACAAACTACAGTTAAGGAAAACAACCTCTCATGTCATCATAAATCTACAGAATTTCCCTATGGGCTGAGGGATCTGTGTCAGTCTGTGGTGGACAGCCCATAGCCTTCTCTCTTTTGGACCCAATGGGGACTCTTGATTTCTTCCAAACTGGTCTGGCAAGTCAGGCCAAAACCCAATGCCTAAAGGAGCTGGAGGCCATTCTGCCAAATATTTAGAGGTCTAGGAATTGGCACATAGTTGGATTTTCCAAACAAGAGTCTACACCCATTTTCAAACTGAGTACTGCGGAGGGAATAGGGATGTCTAGGTAACAAAAGTGCAGACAACAAGGGGACAAAGTATAGCAAGTACCCCATTTCCAGCTGTAGGAAGAATGGATTTATGGACTCTGTATAAACAGCTGGAGGGATTCATTTTCAGAGGAAAGTGCAATGTGCTTGCTCATTAGCTTAGGCTCCTGGTGGCTGAGATCTGCTGTGCAGCCCGGTTTGTAAGGGGAGGGTGGGGAGCCCCGCATGAAGACTGGTGAACGCTGCGGCTTGGGGCAGGACCTAACCTGAGAAGCAAAGACCAAAGGACCAGCTCCAGGAGGTACCTGGTGATGGAATGGGTTAGGACCTAGAAGGCTTGGTCTGTGGAGAAGCACAGGGTGGAGGGGAAGGCTGCTGGCTTGGAAATTGTGGCACGGGGAGCTCTCTGTCCCAATTTAGCATCACAGATAGTCTAGGGTCTCCTAGGGGGACCCAGCCTCCACATTAGGCCTTGGCAGACAGGTGACACACTCAATGGCTTGGGAAGACACTGAGAAAGGCTGGGAGAGGGATGAACATATGGGTCGCAAATGTCCTTCTCCAGCTGAAGCCACTGTTGCGTGCTGCATGGCACCCCAGCCAGGGACTCAAGCTAAGCAGTGCTAAAGCCCAGATGAGACTTGGTAGTGGGGCCAATCCACACGGCTACAGTCTCCTCTGCGTTGCTCTGCAGCCTGGTGGTAAGAGAAACTGGAAGGTGTGTGATCATTTTGTATATAAGGCAAGTAGCTATAAATATTAAACATGTGTTAATAAGAGTATTTGGGAATTTATCCTCCATTTTTAATCAGCAAGACTTAAACTCATCAGGGACCATTCACCATCCTTTTACTTATTTAGTAAATATTTCTTAGAAACCTACCATGGGCTGTGGCTATGGTCTTAAACAAGACAGACACAGTCTTTGCCCAGAGTGAGGGTGGCAGTCTATACAAAGCCATCTGCCAAAACACAACCCTGATAGGTTATAAGTACTATGATGGAAACAAAAAGAATGCTTAGTTAGAGAAAAATAGGAGGTAAGGGCACACCTACTCGAGGTAGGGTGGCCAGGAAATGTCTTTCTGAGAGGTAACATTGGAGATCTATAGGAGGAGAAAAAACTGATTTACTTCTGTAACCAAAAGGGCCTTGTATGAGTATCAGGCAGGTACCCATGAAATGACTGAATGAACTGCTGAAGCCTCCCCTTTGGTGATGGTCCCCAAACAAGTCCTTTCAATCAAGTGAAAGAGTGAAAGTTCCAGAGGTGGTCGCACAGAGCTTCACTGATCAGAGTGCATCTGAGAAAAGCCTTCAGAGCTGAGTCTCCTGGACAGGGGAGGGGCTCATGGCAATGATTTCACAACAAAGCTCGTGCACCCACACGCACACACTCAGACATGTTCACACACATCCGTGAACATTCACACGTCTACTCACACAGGCATACACATACTCAGACATGCATGCCCACTTACAAGAAAGGGCCCAGGGGCAACTTCATTTTGTCACAGGCAGGCTGGTTACCTTTCTCTGTATGGTCACTGTGGAGTGCTGCAGTCCGGGAGAGCTGGCTGTGCAGACGCTCAATTTCTGCATCCTTCAGGGCCACCTGCTCTTGTAGCTGGGCTACCTCAGCCTGGAAGAGCAATAAAGGATCCCTACCAACTCAGAGGAACTTCCAGACCCTGGGTAAGTGCCTCCATAGCCCAGGCCAACGGCCCCAGGACCTTAGGAAGTTAGGAGGAGTTAGAACGCAGTGAAAAGGTGAGCAGTTAGAGGTGCTTACTGCCCTCCCCACAAGGTGGAGCTCTGCTAAATGAACTCATTCTTCCTGACCATTCTTGCCCTGCCCACAGCTCTGGCTGCCCATCTGCTCCTTCTCCTGCTCCAGCCTGACCAGGCTCTTTCCCTCTCCTGCCCTCCATGGCTCAGTCACCACTGAGGCCTGAGGAGCTGGAACTGTGTGCATCTGGAAGGCTTTCTGGGCCTGGTCTTCCTTCTCCCAAGATATTCACAGAAAAGCATGTATGTACACCATTGTCACAGGTGTATCCATCTTTCCTCTTTCTGCCCCACACGAAATACAGCAGAAATCAAATCACTACTGGTAGACAAAGAGTAAGCCAAGAGTTCCCTCCTTCCAACACTCTCCTACCGTTTGTGCACAGCCACTGTCCCCGCCCAACCTCTGGGCACATATGCACACTCACCCACATGTACACACATACAAGCATTCGAGTGTGCTTAGCAGATACCCTTTTGCAAACAGAGTATGTAAGCACAGCCACCCTACTGCATACACACATTCATACATGTACAAGCATGGGCAGCTCCACTGGACGGTTCCCATCCCAAAAGGCACATTAGCTTTGGAGGCAAACAAACTTGGGTTTTTCTCATTTCCTAGTTGGGTGACCTTGGGCAAGTGAGTTAACCTTTCTGCGTCTTGACTCATCTATAAAATGGGGAAAGTAGCATTTACTTCATGGGGCTGTGGTGAGGATTCAATAAGATAATGGTTATGAACAACTCAGCCTAATGCTTAATAAATAGTCAGTGCTCAATAAATGCTGCCCCTCATGCCCTGTCCCTTTCCTTATGGATAACCAGCTAGGTCTCTGGGCATCCACCCAGAGGGAGAAAGGGGGCAAGGACTGACTCCTGAGCCAGTCAGTGGAACACACTGCAAAGGCCCCCACTCTGGCCACCCCTGTCCCCTCGTGGGGGTCCAGGCATGGGTCCCCGTCAGTCCTCAAGGTTATGGAATGGGCTGTCCTTTACCTCAGAGGCCTGAGTTAACCTTTGAACAACTCCAAGTGACCAGAGAAGCCCTGGCCTTGGTGGTGGCTCCTCTGACAAATGGGCCTTGTGCTCTGGTTGAGGACGCACTGACTGAGCGCCCACTCTGCAGCAGCCCATGCTTGCTGCTTCCTGGCATCAAACCTCACTCAACCCTCACAGGAAACCACGGGAGGAAGCAACACCCCTGTGTGTCCCTGGGGAGAAAACAGGAGTGGTGCAGGATTCAGTGTCCGTGTTGCATAGCCGTTCAGTGACCAGCCCACCTGTTCCAAAGCCAGGGCTCCACCCACCCCAGCCCATCTGCTTCTGAGCTAATACACAGATGAGGGTCACTCTTACGGGGCCACTCAGAGATCCCACCTTGAGGACTTCTGAATAAACCTTCCCTAACATCTCCCAAATGAGGGGACCATGTAAAGAAAACAGGTGGCATGGGGTGGGGTTTCCTTATTTCAAAGTTCCCTACAGAGCACTGCCCTCTGCTCTGTGGTTTCCACCCACGAAGGCCAGAGAGCCAGTGTAGCTGCCAAACTGCTTGCTGAGACCTGCAGCCACGCAGTAGCTTTTCACAGTGCACTTAGGGCCTCGGTGCCCCCGGGCTTAAAATTAATGGCATGAGTGGCTTCTGAAAACCCTAGCCTTGGGACTCTTACTCCAAATCCCTCTCATTTCCAAAGGGCCACACTATTCTTGGAAGACATTCTGTTAACCTTTCTTGTACCTTCCACACCTGTCTCTTTCTTTCTTTGCAGACAGGTGAGATCTGGTGTCGGTCAGGAACCTAGATGCCTGATACTTGTCTGTAGGCCCCAGAATGGATGTCAGTGACGTGGGCCTAGTGGGGCAGAACCCGGTACCTGCCACAATGAGCACTCTTCTTTCTGAGGCGCCTCTGGGTGAGGTCATCTACTTAAAACCTGATAGACAAGTGGTTGGGCCTCACCTCCCAGGTGCCAATTTCCACAGACTAGGCCTGAAATGGCAGGTAGTCTATTATGCTTAGAAGGGTACCTGTGCCCACAGCTGGGAAGTCTACGACAGCCCAGGGGCCCACTACCTGACCGTGAGGGAAAAGCATGCTGCTGCCACGGCCATCCAGGCTAGAGCTGTGGGGCAGAGGTGAGCCAGAGATGTGTAGACTGGTGCCAGGCAGGAAGGGGTGTTCTGGCTCTGTGCATGTGCTGGGCCTCAGTAAACCCGGGGACCACTCCCCACTGCGCTGCACTGAGAGGTGAATCAGTTTAGGGACTGAGAAACGACATGGAAAACTGAAGAGCTTTCAGAAACAGTGCAGGTTTTTATGCAGGGAATTGGTGATACAGGAGAAAGAGCATGAGCTTTGGAATGAAACAGATACAGATCTGAACCTCACTTTGGCCTCTCTAAAGAGGCCTCAGTTTACTTACTACAAAAGGGAGGATAAGAAAACCACAGACCTCATGAGGTTATTTTATGGATCAAATGAGAAAATGTGTGCAAAGGGCTTGATGCATTCTGGTGTGTAGGAGGTGCTCCACACCTGGGAGTTATTAAATAACCCTTAGTATCTCAAAGGTCTACAAGCCAAGGCAAAGAGCCTAGGTGATTTAAAAAGAAAAGAGTTGTTTGGTTTTATAATAGGAGGTGGTATGTACAACTTCAAAGGTTTCACCAAGATAGGACTTGTTTGAGTGGAGCACTATAGTGGAAGGCTCAGAGCCAGCCGAGCAAACCGTGCTCCCAGAACCCGGGACTGCAAGGCACAGGGCACACCAGCGGCCACCGAGGGAAGAACAGCCCAGGTGAATGGACTCGGGTTGCCTGGGGTTGGCGCCAGGTCTTGGGAAAGTTACTTTACTGCTGTGTGCCTGAGTTTCCTCATTGTTCATACAAACTAATATTATATAGACATGAACATCATGTTAGACTTCTACAGCATGATTGAAATTGTGTATCAACTATCAACACCAGAAATGAAGAGAAGGAGAGAGAGACAAGGACACTGACCCCTAAATAAGAGAAATGCCTGGAAGGGAATATTAATAGTGGTAGCTCCTGGGTGGTGTATGAGTGATTTTTATTCCTTTAATTTTTTATGGTTTAAAGATTCTCTATAAGCATTACTGTGTTTATAATTACAAGATAACTTACAGAAAAAGTAAAGCTGAAAGTATAAACTGGAAATGAAGAAAATGCTAATAAAAATATTTTTTTAGAGCTCTAGTAAGAATTAAAAATGTGAATGCCCAGAGCAGCCATCCAGTAATACCCCTGGGTGGCTCTGCAGAGACCTCAGCACGAAGGCAGGTGTGCGGGGCTCCCTCAGCAGCAATGTTGCTTCCGGGTTCTTAGCGCTTCCTTCCCATCTCACCGCCCGCCCCCGTGGCAGCCTGACTCTGTCTTTTATGTGAAATATCCTAATGCTTAAGTGACAGCTATTTGGACATTTTTAAGTACAATGTCCTAGCCCAAACAATAAAATTGTGGGCTGAATCCATTTCAGCTATTAGAGGAGACTGAAGAAGCAGCAAAGAGGGAGGGAAGAAATAGGAAGAGAGTCTATTTAAAGGACTTGGTACCCTTTAAATATATAGCAAGCTCCCAGTTCAAGAGAAACATAGTTTGGTTAAAAAAAATTCCAAGTATATATAATTTTTAAATTGCTAAAAATGAAGCATGCTTATTTAAAAAAAACTGATTATTAGAGGGACTGCTAAATTCCAACGACACAGCCGAGACAAGGTTGGTGGTCATCTGCCTTAGGACTCATCGCTCTCAGAGCCCGGTCCTGGCCAGGGCCAGCCTGCTGGTGCTATGGGACACAGCGAGAGGAAGGAGGCTCAGTTAATTCAGCAGCTCATCACCTCTTGGGCACTCTCCACGACCTTCCTGGGTCTGCCTGTGCAGTCTGTGCCCTGTGGCATGTGGGCATGGTAGGGTCACTTTGCATTTCCCAAGCTTAGGCTACTGAAAATGCCAAGCTTGGATACACAGCTCCCCATAAAGCACCAGAGGTTCCTCTTACCTTAGTGGCCTTCAGCTTCCACTCATACTGATTCCGTTCATTTTCGAGCTCTTCCACCTTGATTTTGAGGTGCCTGAGCTCTTGCAGTAACTCCTGGAAGGATGAGGTAGAAAGACAAAGGTGTGATGGGTGCAGAGCAGGACGTTCGCTGGATCTCCAGCCCTTGTTAAGCTCATGCAGAGAGGATGCTGGGGCATGGGCAACTGTATCATGCTGCAGCTGCAGCTCGAGTCTTTAGGCGCAGTCCTGTTTCAGGAGACGCTGTGCGGCACTTAAAAAACAAAGGCTAGGGGAGTCTCAGACATAAGAAAGAGAGTTAAAGTTCTGCTTAGTTTTGGAACCTATCCTGCCTGCCCATTTCTGACATCCACTTCCTCTGCAGGGTGTGCCCAAATCATGCACATGGGACAGGTAGGGTCTGGGAGTCAGAGGAACAGAGATGCAGAAGCAAAGCAACTTCCTACAGGCAATGGAGCAGGAAGCAGACTAATTGGGAGTGCCTCTCCATGCTGGGGTCAAGGAACCACAGAGGGGAGTCTGTGATTCTTAAAGGCTTCAGAGAGGAAGTGACAGCCAGCAGGTCAGAAATAAAACAGGGAACAAATGCTAAGTGCCAAATGTAGGGCCAGTCTGGGGGTCCAGTTCAGGGGAGGGTGTTGGTTGGGAGAGGAAGGAGGGATGGGGAAAGGGAGACAGGCTGTTGGGCTGCAACAGAGGATGGGTGGCACACAGTGGGAGGTGAGGCCGGGAAGGTAAAGTGGACCCTACTATAAAGGCTTTTAGGTAAATATAAGAAGCTCTGATACCATTCTTTGGACAGTAGGGAGCCCCTGAAGGTTGCTGAGTGGGAAAGTGATAGTTAAACAACTTGCCCATGGTGGGGCTGGAATTCAAGCCCATTTCAACCTCTACATCCTGCTTTCTAAAATGACCCCTTCAGTAAAGATGACACCATTAAGCACCTTTGTCCCAAAACAAGGTTCCCTTAACAGACAATTGGTCCTGCTGACTGGTTCTCATCAGGAAAACTGACATCAAGGTGATTACTTCCATAGTTTCTGAAGTTCAGACTCACATAACAAACTTCCTACTTAATATCTCTATGTGGATGGCGTGCAGGACCTCATGCTGTCAGGGCCCAAGTGGGACACCTAACTCCCCCTCTTAGACAACACTGTCCCACTAAATGGCATCTCCACCCACCTCATCGCCTGTATCACAAACCTGGTCTCCATCCTTGGTATCTCCTTCTCCTCCCCCATACGTGTAACTCATCCCCAAGCCTTGTTAATTCTACCTCCAAAGAAATAACTTGAATCTCTCATTTCTCTCCAACTTTACCACCCCTATGCTGGCCTAGCAGTTAGTGTTCACAGCCTGGACAGTCTCTTCACTGGTTGTTCCTCTGTTATCTTGACTCCACTAACCTCCATGGCATCCAGGGAAACAATACGATTAAAACACAGATCTGATCCTGGCACTCCCTGCTCCTCATAGCTCATAAACTTTATCCCATGACCAACACAGCCTGACCTGCCTCTCTCCCCAGTTATGCTCCAGCCACACTGGAAACTTCTCAGTTCTTCTGGCCTTCACACATGCCATTCCCTGTCTGACGCTGTCTGCCAGGATAATTCCTACCTATCCTTCAGGTGTCCCTGAGCAAAGCTCTCCTGACCTCCCATACTTTCTCATGACATCCTGTAAAATTTCTTACATGATTTGCAATTAACATTTACTGGTATGACTGCAAATGGCTAGTTCTCCTCCTATACTGTCAACTCCATGAGGAATTTTGCTAACTCCAGGTCCATCTTGCTAACCTCTGGCACATAGCAGGTATGCAATATTTCTTGATTAATGAATGCATGAAATTTAAATCAGCACTGAACTGGCCTGGGGCTCTTTGCACTCGGAGACACTCCACCAGAAAGTTAACACGGCTTGTGCTTGAATTTTGTAGGGTCATTTACTAAGATTTTCTTATAGCTGAGGTGAGCATCTGTTGGTGCCCTTTTCAAAAAATGTCTTCCAAGCTAAGGTTATGGCATCCATGACCAGCAGCACTAGACCTTAAGGCCTGTGTGACTTGCAGCTGATCCAGGGTCATTTTCTGAGAATGTTTCTGGCCCTGCCTGAGGGGGCACCAGGCCGGCTGAGGGCAGGACCAGAGTGTGCAGGCTCCTGCCTGAGGGCCTGCCACTGTGGGGACACCGAGCACAATGGCCTGCAGGCTTCTGTGACCTCTCTGGCACATCCTCCTTCTCCTAAGCTGTTGGTTGCCCATCACTGGCCATAAACACTAGTGCCAATTTAACTTCTTTCCGAAGTCTTTCTGGGTATGCCGCTCCACCTCCACTCAGGGCCATGTCCCAGCCCCCACTCAGGGCTTCCCCATCCAAGTCCACACATGCTGACTCTCATTTCCCCCCCACTCTCTACCACAGGAGGAAATCTCCCTCGAGCTTCTCTCCTACTGCCTGGGTTTGGGCTGAGATTTTCACCTGGTTCCACAGTTGATTATGGATGGATGGAACCTGGGAACTTCTCACCGACCGAGGCCGACCTTCTGCAGTGCCCATGGCAACTACGACCTTGCCCTTCTCTGAGGTTTCCAGGTCCCCCTCGACAGTGGGCCTTGGAGGCACAGGCTCACCTCTGGCGGCTGCCATCACCAGGCCTCAGCCCCGCCACCCAGTGTGAGAAGCTAAGTCCAGAACCCCAGTCAGGTACACCCCTCAGCACCCCGAGGTCGTGAAACACCTCTAACGGGATTACCTGGGGACCAATTCCTGAAAACTCAGAGGATGACCTCACTGTCACAGCAAATGGGAGCTTGTGCCCTAGTTTTCTCACTGGGGATAAACCTCTTTAAAAATAAACTTGAAAGGATTTTCATCATGCCTTTTTTTTCCTTAAACAACAAACAAACAAAACATGTGAGATGGAACTCCATTTAATCTTCCAGCCCAGGAGAAGGCCCAGTGTCTGGATCGTACCTGGGGAGGGGACTCCCGAGGCTTCCTTTGGCACAAATGCCCCATCACTCAGGGACACAACACACCCTGTTCCCGGCCCCGAGGGGCGCAAGTGCTGCCACCTGTCTGCGGGTTGGCTTCACCTGCTCAGACCCTGGTTGGTGAGGGTCACAAGCTCAGCTCGTGTCCCGAGGGGAGTGAGTGAGTCCCAGGCTCTGTCCCGAGGGAACAGGAGACCCATGCTAAGCCACCACACTCTGCTGGGTTAGGAGAAACCTGGCCCCTCCCGCCAGTGAGATGCCCCACACATGCATGCTCTGATACTTAAGTGTGGTTCCTACAGGTGACCCCTCCCAACAGGCACAGTCCTGGCTGCAGTCCTGGCGCTCAGCTGCACCACCGCCGGCCACCACCTCCTCAGGGTGCCCCCTACTGAGTACGAGGCGCTCTTGAATCTGCCTGTGGATGTCCAGCTGCAGCCTACACATCTGCTCCTGCAGCTCACTGATCACATTCAGAACCGACTGTAGGAAGGAAGAAAAAGGAGAGAAAGCCTTCAGGGTCAGTCAGCTCTCAGACACGGAGCTCCCTGAGAGCAGTACAGGAAGCGTGTGGAGGGTCAGCCGCGCGCAGCACCCAGCGGTCACTGTCGTGACCACCCGCCTTCTTCACAGGAACCAAAAGACGTGGCATTCTTCTTGAAGCCCGCCCCATTCAGGGGCCTGCCTCACAGCTTGAACAAGCCCCCACAGCAGCTCTGTGCCGTGCTGGGGGCCATCCCTGCATGTCAGCATCTGAGGCAGAGTCTAGCAACAGCACAGAAGGGTGTGTGCATGGACACCTGCCTATGCCACACGTGCCAAGTGCCCCAAACACGCCAACACCGCACACAGGTGGCATACGGCGCACAGCTCACTCACGCGTGCCAGTACGTCCCCAGCCTTGAACGTGCCCGTACACCCCATCCCAAACCGGACTCCTTCACCTCCCGTGGTCGCTTTGAGAACTAACTGTAACCCCTGGGATCCGGAGCTACTCCCTTCTGAACCCCGTCACCAGCAGCTTACGGGGCTTTCCTTTACTCCATGGGCTTTAGCGCCACTCTGCAGAGACCCAGGGCCACAGTATCAATGCCGCTCACAGGTGAGTGGCGAGAGACACACAAACAGCGATCACACCGGGCCCTAAGCGCTTCCCCGGAGAAAACTACAGGGCTTTCAGGGCGTGGAGGGGCGCACTCGGCCTGGATTAGAGGAACAGATGGGTGAGTTCAAGTGATGTCAAGTCAGCACCTTCTAGCCCCCTTGCCTGAGTGTGGGAGTTAGGGAGAAAAAGGGTCACAGGCCTGGGTAACAGGGCTGATGCTGTGTCAGTCAGGGCAGGAAGCAGCCGGGAAAGACTAAGCGGCCTTGGGCAGGGGTCTGGACTGAAGGAGATGGGGTCGGCAGGGCAGGACAGAGCCTGTGCGGGCGGTGTGAACAAGTGCGCTGTCCCACCCCTGCCTGCCCACCTGTACTGGCATTCCTCGCACTGGCATCCAGCTGAGAGCTCTGCCCCTCGGCACCCCAGGACTGCCCCGGCATGCTAGAGTGAGGTCTTCCACCCCCAACAGTGACAACCTCGACTAGAAGAGGAAAAGCTCCTACCCCTACCTTTTGTAAATACCCCTCTCCAATGCAGAAGGGAAACTGAGGGGCTGGTGGCATCTTGGGGCTGGAAGGGCCACAGTGCAGGCCCGAAGCAGGCCCCTGGGCTCCCGGCCACTGCCCCTGAGAGCTGGCTCACCTGAGCTAAGCCTGTGGACAGCCCCAGGTTGCCTTCCCCCAGGGTCATATAACGATTTCCCCCACCAAGACCAGAGGGTTGGGTTGAGAAATCAAGGTAACCCTTGTGGGCCTGAGTAAGTGCCCTGGACCACAGACCTTTACCAGCTCCACTGCTGCTGCTCCTGAATCCCAATGGGATACTCGGCAGTGGGCTGGGACCACACGGGCCCTCTGGGTTCTCGTCTATAGTCCCAGTACAGAAACCGGGCTCTGACTTGGCCTTTGCTCTGTGTGTCCCTGGGCTGTGAACCTCTTGCTGGCTTATTAGCTCAGATGCCTGACAAGCGTAGGCAATCCCGGCCGGGTTGGCCTCAGCCACCAGGATTCACAACCTAGTGCCGTCTCTGCTACCCATGGACTTGGCCATCACGGGAGGTGCTAACTGAGAAAAGACTGTCTACATTCAGTTTGTTTGTGCTTTTTCTTCTGAGGAGTCTCAAAGTATTTTGGTGCTTTAATCATTTAGCAGGTAGGTCCCTAGAGCTACTTATGAGGACAGAGAAGCTGGAGGAGGAGGAATTAAAGAGGGCATAGGGGAGCT
The DNA here is from genome assembly GCA_032199065.1 of Smutsia gigantea. Classification (NCBI taxonomy): domain Eukaryota; kingdom Metazoa; phylum Chordata; class Mammalia; order Pholidota; family Manidae; genus Smutsia; species Smutsia gigantea. The sequence continues at coordinate 334,217 of JAVSCE010009247.1, forward strand.
AGAATCAGCAGCCCCGGGTGGAGGGATCAGCTAGACACACAGGGAAACGAGTTGATGGGCCAGGTAGGTTTCTATAAAAGAAACTGGAAGTTGAGGGAAATCTTCCCCGATGGCATTGATCTTCTCTGCAGAGGAGGCAGCAAGGTTGCCTGCTAAAAGAACACAGCGGTGGGGCACAATGGGTTCAGATTTAGAATAGTCACTGTGAGGCGTGAGAAGAGGAAAGTTAGGAGTGGATAAAGTGATGCCAAGGAGAGGGGAGGAGGCAGCATGGAAGTTGTTTTTTTAGCATCTCACCCTCTAACCAAGAGCACTGGGGCAGAAAGAAGAATGGTGGGTTAACCAAGGATGCTGTCAAAAGCAGTTCTTCAGGGTAACAGGTGGCCTTCATCTCTCTAAAGAGGGGAATCAGCCTGTTTGGGGGTCTAAGCTGAGTGACGGCACAATGCTGTGGAAAGCACACGGGCTTTGAACTCACGAAGACCTGGTTTTCATTCCAGTCCGTCATTTTGTTGTATGTGACCGGGGGCAAGTTATGAAACTTTCCCAAGCCTAGTTTACAAATTTGTAGAATGAGGGTCTCACTACCTCATAGGGTTGTCGGCAGGATTAAATCAAGTGAGACTTAGGTAAAGCAGCTGGCATGGTGCTTGGCACACGGGAGGCATTTGAAGAGTTCACTTTCCCCCTTGCTCTCCCTTTGCCTTATGGATCTGTGAGAGATTAACAAGAGACGCCGGAAGAGCCAAACACCTAAACATCACGTGACACAGTTAAGGCCCATGTGACACTGATCACTGACAACACAAGCTCAGCTGCTCTGCACCCCCTGGCATGCTCGACTGCTGGCCACTGTTCCAGAAACTTCTGTCTGTCCTAGTTCACTGGACCTGCAGACCTACTCTTCTCTTACATGTCAGGAACCTCACTATCCTCTCCATCCTCTTGTTCCATCATTAAACCTCTCAAATGAGGAATCCAGACCTGCTGTCCTTGAATTTCATCACCCTGTCTCCACCAGGCGAGGGGCACGGCTCCCTCTCAGAGCCCTCCTTCTGGTCAGATCACAGGTGTTCTGGCCTCAGGCTGCTTGGCTCCCTCCTGAAGTGCCACATCCCTTACCTTCAGGGATTTTGCACCTTCCAGGTTGTTCTGGCCTCCTGCTTACTCCTTCTCTGTCAACCTACCTATCGCTCTAGTGTACAGGTTTGTATGAACCCCCATGTCAGCCGATGTTTTTCTTTGGCTTCATGTCATCACAACTTCAAGGCCTTGTATGTTAGCATCCAAATTATGGACTAAAAATGTTTAACAGGCCAAAGGGCTAAAGGCAGATCACCCCTGTCCTTCACAAAAATCTTCCTAGAGATAGACTTCAGTGCTATTTGTCATCATTTGGGCACCAGTATAGCTGCGTTCACCCTATACTACACTGTCTTATATGCGAGATTATCTCAAGCAAAGTTTTTGCAATGCCTCCCTGAAGTGTGGATTTTCCAGGTCTAACATATATGACATGTCTCTGGCCAAACCAGTGAGGTCAACCGTCAGTACCTCACTCTTAATAGACACAGACCCCTACTTCATCTTCGTCTTTTAGCTTCTCACAGACCATTATGGGGTTGACCCCAAACTCAACAGAGTCAATTTATAGAACCCGTCTAACACTATTTTTCCTAAAATAGTAAAGAAGAAAATGGTTCGCTTCCAGTCTGCTAGCAATTCATTTGATTTCCCTGATTCCTTAAAAGTCGCTTAGAGCAAGCAGCCTGGGGACTACCGTCCCAAATTCTTTGTGCCTGTCAGTGGCATGGGTGGAATGGAGCCCATTCTTCCTTTGATCTTAATGGGAACTTGAAAAAAAAAAGTCTTCCTATTGTCCTCAGTGTTGCCCTTTTGTCTAGGGTCCTCCCTTCCCCATGCTGTTCTGCAGGTGCACTCTTATTTGTCTTTTCTATTTTTTGTACAAGCTCCTTTGGAAATGAGTTTCAGGGTACCTTTAGGCTTTTCCCTTTTATTGGTGAGAATTACACAGTCAGAACTGTATTATTTTGAAGAGCTTCAATATTCTTGAGTCATCTTTCTTCTGTTTTATTTCTGAGTTTTCAAAAGGTATGATTTAACGAAGTCTACATAGCATGTCTGTCTGTGCTCAGTTTTCCCCTCTCTCCCCTTCAGGAACTCTCAAGTAACAATGACCTGCTCTCTCTCACAGTACCATCACTGTCGCTTCATGAGCTAACTTCACCCTCTGCTTCAACGTTAGAGCGGGAGGGGCAGTTTTCCCTGTTTCTTTCTTTACTCTCTGGGTACAAACTACAAACAAGTTGAGTCCGGTAGGGAGGGGGATACCAAAAAGCCAACCTTTCAAATACGTTAGTGTTTAGCTGGAGGAGATTTTTAGGAGCTATCCAGATCGCTGCCCCCTATCCGCCCTCATCAGCCCAGGGATCTGCACGAGGGGTGACCTACTTTCCCCGACTGCTCAGTGTGACCAAGTGGTAGGTCTTGGCACTCTGGGATGCTCTCCTCTACTTTTCCCTGTCCCTGTGTGGAGGTTGCTTTCCAGTACGTCCACCCACAGTCTTGGCCTTTCAACTTCCTATTCTAATTCTTCATCTCCAGGGCTGGCCCATCTCTTCTCTTACCAGGTGTGTTTCTCTCCCACAGGGCAGACCCTTTCGTAGCTGCGCTCCACTCGTGGGGTCCCACATCATGAAGTCCAGGTGATGCTTATGAGGGTCTAATGACCGTTCTCTGTTACAATTTCAGCCCACTTATTACACCTACATCACCAACCAAAGTTCTTTTTTGTGATTCTTGTTCTTGGTGAAACCACTAGGTGCCTCCCATAATCATAGTCTCCCATCCTTCCAGTTCAACTTGCTCATAAGTTTCCTTCATTCTTGCCTCTTCCTTCATGCTCGGTTTAATACTGTCCTGGCACTCTTCTACACTGCCGGTGGGCATGTAACCTCTATAGGGCGATTTGGGAACATTTGGCAAAATTTTAACAGTGTGTACCCTTTCACACATTAATTCTACTTCAATATCCTCACACATGTACAAGATTATTCACAACAGCATATCTGAAATAGCAAACACTTGGAAACAATTTAAATGTTAAATAAATTAGGGCATAGTCCAACAGTAGAATAACATGCAGGCATAAATATGAATGATGAAGTTTTTTTAACTTACTTGGTATGAAACAAACTCCAAGACCACTAAATTAAAAAAAGAAAGGTCTAGAATAGTGTGCATTTGTGCAATGATGAGGCAAAGAATATATGTATATGCGTCACCACACAAATTTGTCCATACAGAAGATGACTCTGGGAGGATATGAAACGAACTGGTAACACTGGCTCCTGACTGCTTGCTGGGGGGACAGGCATAGGAGACTTTTTGTGGTATGTATCTTTTTTCAGCTCTTGAATTTTGAATTGTTGGAGTATATTCCTATGTTAATGACAATGAATAAATGAAACAAACAAAACAAAAACAAGAATAAATTACACTCCCCTAGTCAGGCAGCTCTTCCCCGAGCAGACACGATCATCCCAGGCCTTGCCCTGGGTTCCAAGCCCATCATTCTGGCTGCCCCCAATCAGAAATCAGGATCCCTCCCCTCCAAGGTGCTGACCCACAGGGAGAAGGAGGATCAGAACACCTTCTGAGCTACAAGACATTCCGTTTCTGCCGGGAAATCCTGGTTCTCTTCCTGCTTGTGCAAATCCCTGATCCACTGGCCTGACTTCACTTCCCAGCACATGCTGGTCCCCTACTCCCTTCTTTACAGGCTGCTCTCCGACTATACACAGACCCTCTGGATCCCACAAAGGGGTCCAGCTATGGGCCTCCCTGCATCTCCAGTGCTCAAAGAAGCCAGCCTCCTTTCTCCAAGAAAGAGCCCTCTCAGTGGGGACATGCCTTTGAATGGAGGGCTAGCCAGAGATTTCCTTTTGCTTTGGGATCTCTTTCTTCCATGTTGCATCCTCCTAATTCTGGTATTTACTTTCCATGATGACTGCTGTTTGGCAATCCTGCTTTTCAGGAGTAATCCTTATCAATCCAGCCCCTGAAATGACCCAGAATCACTGCAAAAGACTCATGAGAAGAGATAAACAGGAAAGCTTGTATTCACCCACATCTCATTCAGGTTGTGACGGACTGATTCCAGAGCAAGGCTAGCTGCCAGGACTGTTTCCATCTGACAAGAAACCTGTACCTCTAAGTCCTCAGGTTTATAGTCAACCATCCATAATCACTTCCCCAATTCACTAAGGCAGCAGGATCCTGGATTAGAGTGAGATTAGAAGCAGACAGCTCAGCCTGAGATGCTCTTGTTAACAGCATCCTTTTTTTCTTTTTCCTCGTTGAAACATAAAAGGGAATTTCAGAATAGAGCCTGAGCTGCACAAAGGAGGTTTATTTCATATCTGGCTACCTCAAAACTCAAAATGAAAATAAAAGGAGAGGTCTTTTCTTTTCCAAACTACCAGCGATCTGGCCTTAGGCTGAGAATATTCACTGGAAAAACAGCAGGAGTGCAGGAGGGGAAGCAGCCTTCCTTTGTTCATGTACACAGCCCCTGGTGGCCTAAGCTAGCTAAATAAACATCTGCATGCCCGCAGCCATCGTACAGCTTAAGCAGCACCCTCCGTGACATTAAGCCTCTGGTGCTCCAGAGTTACAAACAGTGGTAGACATTCTAGGTACACCAGCAAAGATTATGCTCAATTACAAGAATAAGATATTTTTTTCAGGTCATGTGACTGTTCACTGATTATCACAGGTTTGAACAACCTAAAAAAAATGTCTCCATATGGAAACCTAATGTTTGTACTAGCAACTGGGTAGGGCTGTTATCTGGTAGGACTGAGGCCAGCAGCTCAGAGTCTATGTTGCCTCATGCATGAATAACCTAATGGAAAACAAAAACAAAAAATTCAGGTTGAAGGGTAATCCTTCAGAAAAGAAAAAAATAAACAGTAAAATGACTGCTTTAGTTACACTTGGCCCAGAAATGGAAGCTTTCCTTGCATCCATCATCTTCCCTAGAAAGGAACTGGGCTGCCTCAGCCTGGTATACTAACTCTGTATTCTTCCACAGAGGGACTGACTCTCACTCACACCCACTCATGGGCACACGCTCTCTATGGGGGCTAGTCTAGAACCAAGCATGTGACCAAACTGGCCCAATGAGATGCAACCCTGGGATTTTTGCTGGAACCTTCGAGAAAGGGAATCTCTCTCTCTGCAGCGGTTGCTGGGCTGTTGGGAACCTGAGCTGCTGATGGCCACCTTTGTTACCACATAGGGAGAGTCTTCTTGAGAATAAGGCTGAAACAAACCTAGTGATACACTAAGGCTGATATCTAATGACATTGTGAGGTCACCTGGATCTAATGATATTTGACTTTTTAAGCCTTGGACTCTTCAAGTTGTATGAACTAGTATGACCTAATAACCCTCCCTCCTCTTTTTTTTTTTTTAAATTTGGAGTTGTATCTACCACTTTAAGCCTTCTCAGAGTGTACTGAATTCTGCCCCCAAAGCCTTAATGTATATTCATGTGCAATCACACATCTTGAATTCATTGGTAAAACAACTCTAAACCTGGAGAAAATTCAGTTGCTCTTCTCTGAACATTGAAAAGCCAGAGTTTATTCAACTAGTACTTCACACAGATAAGCTTTTGGTCTGCATGATTTTCTGCAGTATGTAAATAATGTATCTAGGGCTACATTTCCATTTCCAGCATGCTTAACAATACGATTAGTAGGTAATCAATAATAACTAGCTAGTACTACGTGCCCAGCACGATGCTATGCTGGACACGTATGTACATTATGTGGACACATATGCTGGACTCTGTGTACATTATCTCATTCCCTCCTCAGAACAATCCAGGAAATAGGAAGAATTACTAGTTCCACTTTATGGAATAGGAAACAGAAGTTTGGGAGATTAAATTACTTGCCTAAGATCACAAAGCTACTGAGTAGCTGAGCTTGGATTATAGCCAGGAGATCTGATTAAAGAGCCTATACTTAATCACTAGAAGATCCTGTCCTCAGCTTCACAGAATTATCTTCTTTTGGCATCTATACTTCTACTAATAAGCATGTTCTCAAAAACAATGCAGGGAATGTGCCCCACATATTAGAAGTGTCTCAGTCATCAGTTTTACCCAGTAAACACAGAAATATGACAGATTTCAGGGCATGATAGTGTTGGCATTTAATAGAAAGGAACAATATGCATCTTTAGATTTTAGAGATGCCTAAATGGAAGAAGGGGTGAAGGAACCCCAGTACCTACAAAATGCCAGATACCATGACAGGCACTTAACTTCGACTTTATTTGGACTTCCCCACAGTTAACCATTTTACAAACAAAGAAATGGAAATACAGAGAGAGATTAAGTAGCTACTTGTTGAAATTCAAAGATCTATTAAGCACTTATGTGAGTAATTGAGCCACGGTGTTTCTAAACCTAAGGCCTATCTTCTTTCCACATCCCATTGTCAGATACAGGAAAATAGGAACTTGTAGGTAGAGGCACATGGAAGATGGTTATCTAAGGTTAAAATGGGCTGTTCTCTCTTAAATAAAGGCACTCTGAATCTAAAATTTATCCAAAAAAGAAGTCTGGAATGCTCTAGCCAATGGCATATGGGACCTGAGAAAAGAAACCCTACAAGAAAACAATCTCCAAAAGAAAGCCTGTGCACAGGTTCACCCATGAGACCATCAGGAGGGATGAAAGACGTAATCCAAGGTCCCATCTGGGTCAAAGAATGCACATCAAAGAATGTCTCCAGACGCCTTGGATGCAGTGACAGTGTCCTGGTGGGCAGCTGGCCTCACCCCAGGACATGGTCATTATTTTGTCTCTCACAGTAGACGTCTTGTGTCCCTTCACGTCTTGTCTGGTTCTTCCTCCACTACTAGCTTCCCTTTCCATCCCTGTCAGCAGCTTGAGAGAGGAGAAAGCCTAAGAGCTGAAAGTGGGTGGTTTGGGCATTGCTCAAAGTTGCAGCCACAGCAAAACCTGATAACTTGGTATTAACAGATCATTGCACATGTACTGCATAGATGTTCCTGGCACCCAGTGGCTGCCAGGCTGGGGGATGACCAGATGGCCCAACTCCAGATTTGGATAGCATGTCCTCGTCTGAGGTCAGGACAGTATTCCACACCCCCACACTCCCCAACCCCCAGAATCTGGTTTATCACATTCACCTCTGCTTTTCTCTGCTTCTCCTCCTGCTCCCTCTGCTCCTTCTCCATGCCAACCAGCTTGAGCTTCAGCTCAGACACTTCAGTCATCAGATCAAGCTTCTGGGTCTCCAGAGATGTACGACTTAGCAGCTCCTGCAAACAAAATCAGATCTCAAAATCATAAACCTCCATGGCAACAAGGACAACATTAGCTCTATGCATAGCACATAAGGCAATCTCTAAGTTGTGTGTTGGACAACAAAGCGTTGGGACTGCTGCATATGAGCCACAGACCTATTAGGGACAGGCCTGGGCTGATCCTGGGTCACTCAGGGATAGCACAGCCCTGCCACTACCCACTGTGCTCTGACAGCCAATGTGAACTACATTGCTCAAAAAGCACATTTGTCTGCAGAAACCATTATTCATTATTTCAAGTAAAGAAAAACAGATGGGTTGGTTTAAAGAACTCTATTTCTCTACCTCTATTTTTAAGGCAAAGCAGCAGGTCCTCTCCACCAAAACAAAAAAAAAACTTATGTTAACAATATTATTTTTCAAAACCGAAGTTTCCAAATCACCTCCTAGGCTCAATCAATGTCCAGCCAAGTTATTCAACATATCTCAATGAACCTAGAAGGGAGCTAGAGCACAAAGTAGATATTCACTTAGGATTTACTGAATGATAATTTTAGAATCTTATTTATGTGATAGAGATCTCTCCTGTCCACTACAGGATATGAGAATTGTTCTTTCCTGATTGTGAGGATAGACCAGGGGAGGTTATTAATAGTCCTGACATCACTAGAACCATAATAGACAGAAATATACCAATAATAAATACACTTAATAAGCATAAATAAATAAAGACAAAAAACAAAGGTGACAGGCAAAACACCTGCTCAGGGATACTAAGAATTATGAAGGGGCTCAAAGAACAGGAGCATTTCCCAAAGGCCAGGGGTGACATTTTTCCATTGGAAAAGCCAATGTTCCTTGAGGTCCAAAATCCCGGCATCCTGGGGTATACACTGGGTAAACCAGTCCTAGCGAGAAGACAAATATGGCAACTAAGAGAGTAACCAGCCAAATGAAGAGACAGAAGGGATACTCTATCCCACCCTGGTATGTATACTCCCTGTCATCTGGGGCAACCCAACTCTAGTACAAGAATGGTGATCTTAACATTCTGACCCAACAGCTATAGTGTCACATACTCTGAACTGTCCTCAGATCATAAACCAAACCACAGGACAAAAATTTTAACTTGGATACATGATTCTCTAGGCCAAAGGGCCTCAGTGCCTTATAAGGCCAGGCTACAAACAGTCCTCCTACTAATCTGAGGGTATGAGTATCCAGAAGCCAGACAGTTCAGCAAAATGAGCTCACTGTGCAGCGGGCTGAAGAGCCAGCTCCTCTGGATCAGCGGGACTTGCAGCTGGCTTATAGGGCCGAGGCAGCACCTCTGCCAGGCCACAGCTGTGGGCTGCCGGGTCATGAGGAGTCCGCCCAACAAGTGCGTCCAAAGTACTGGGGGGACGTAGAGTCAATGAGCGCTTCCTGTGTGCAAGACACTGCTGGGTACTTTACATACATCCTTCTATAAACCTTCCCGATGATGTGGCAGGAAGCGTTATCATCCCATGTAAGAGACGAGTGAACAGGCCCAGAGACTGACCTGTCTTGGCCAAGGATAAATGCCAATCGAGAGCAGAGTTAGTTTTCAAACCGAGGTCTGTTTTACTCCAAAACTCATTTGTGTGTAATATATCACATTATTTCCCAAACAAAATAAGAAATCTAAGCATTTTGAGTGAAATGAAAAATACATGCTGAGAAATGCCAATCAGCAAATATTCACTGAACCCAATAATAGCCATGCAAACACTCAAAATGTCCAGATTTTGCTGAGCACCTACTCTGTACTAGAGAGCCTGGTGCCAAGGCTACACAGGCCATGAAAGGCCCTAAAGGGTTCTTCCCTAGGTGAAGAAGATGGTATCTCTGGGTCTTGAGCATTTTAAGATATAACCCCCGCCCCATGTCACCACCCACTCTCTCCCATTTCCTTATCTCTCTTCCCCACCTTCCTCTCTGCCTCCACCACCTCATTCTCTGTTTCTCTCTTCATCCTTCCACCTACCTGCTTTGTTCCAAAAATAATTTGAGGCAGTCTGCAAAATAGACAATTCAAGTTAAAAAAATAAATCATAACAATTAAAGCAGGTAAGAAAAGCTGAAGCCAGACTCAACAGTTGGCATAAAACTCATACTCTGAAGTTCCATACACCGCTCAAGACAGGCTATACTGTGTGAGCTTCCTAGCCACCAGAGTGAAGGAGAAGAGGAGCGATTCTACAGGTCAAGGTCCATGAAATAGCAACAACTGCTTTGGAGTGCTGAGAACTGAGAAAATATTCCTTCATGAAACTTCAATCATTTGTTCAACAAATATGTTTTTCAGTACCTACCAGATGCCAAGGCCTAGGGCTATGACAGTCAAAAACACAGCCCCTGCTGAGTGCTTGAATATCTCAAGATGAGATTTCTGCAGTTTTTGTCTACTGGCTAGCATTCAAGATACTGCCTTGGTGCGATTCAAAAAAGCCTCAGAGTGCAGCTCTCTTGAAAGCTAAGAATCTACTCTACTCCCATTACTGCCCCAAATCCCTCTAGCTGTTTTACTGCCAGGCTGTAATTGGTCACACCAAAATTCCAGATGACAAGAAAAATACACTAATTGGTGGCACTAAAGTTCCAATAGCCATTCCAATTGGTCATGCCAGGGTTCCCATTGGTCACACTAACATTTCAAGAGGGCATACCAGTTGGCACACCAAAGTTGTAATAAGAAACCTAAGGTGGCTTAACTTCCTCCAGCCCACTGACAACACATTTTTACTCTCTCCTTGCCTGCTTCCATTAGCAGGTGCCTCTACCTTTCAGTATCATCACTCTTGTCCTTGTCATTCCTAAGTACTGTCCTATTCTGTGAACCCCAAATCAGCCTATAAGAAGTTTATCCCAGTCCAGCTCCACTTCCCCATCTCTAGGCCCGGTAG
>JAVSCE010009248.1:0-107085 GCA_032199065.1 Smutsia gigantea
GGGCAGGAGGGGATGTGGGGACATTCCTGGACTGACTGCCTGCAGGACAAGGTCAGCCCAGCAAGGCCACCTGGTAGGGTCCCAACCAAAGCTGTCCTTCAAAGGACCCCCAAGTCACCCACAATAAAACAGTCACAGGCTGAAACAGGCCACAGGATGTGCAGCTGCAGCACAAACCACGGGACAGATTTCAGGAGCAGCAGTGGGAGGGCGGCCATGGGGGTCCTTTTCCTTGGAGGTTTGGGGACTCACTCAGGGCCAACCCATTGTTTCTGTATTTTTTCATAGGAAACCCTGGTTATGCTGGAATACTGAGGATGATGAGGAGAAGCAGGCATGTCATCTGCATACCATCTAGATCAGGTCCCACTGCATTGATTACAAGGTGCCAGGCGGAGCAGGCAGACTGTGAACACGGCTTAGCAATGTCCCTCAGCTAAATATCAACATCATCCCTCAAAATTCTACCTTCCAAAACACTTGGGACACAAACACAATTCCACCAGCTCTCCATCAGTTCATAAGGAGGAATGCCTTCCTCCAGTTCCAAACCCTGTTCTGGTCTCCATCTCACAACACTATCAAAATGGACTCAGCAAGCAATGTACTTAAAATCCTCTCAGAATAACATAATTGCTAGGAAGAGAGAAGCTGCCTCTGCGGCCCCACTCTTTGTCTCTGCGTCTCACCAGAGTCACACCCAACAACTTGTCCATGGCAACATGGACTTTGTGTAACATGCCCCTCAAACCCTTCCATTGCTTTCCCAGTTCCCAATCCCAGAGCAGCATCCACAGAGTTAAGACAATTCTGGCATCTATTACTGAGAAAATCAGCCACAGTGTGTGTGCTACTTGATAGTAGTAATGTGTGGTCTTAGAGCTCCAAGGTTTCTACCTGAAGTTCTTCCTGAGGCCCCAAAATCCCTAAGAGTTTGGACTCACCGTAAGTGTGGACAGTGTCAGTGCCTCTGGCAGCTGCTGCAGGGAAGGGGCTCGCTGAGGCGCATGAAATCCCTCCTGGGTCACTCTGTGGGCATGTGGGTTTAATAAGACCCCCTCACAATTACAGGAGATGATGGAGAAGCATGTGTGGCCCATGAAAGAAAATCTGAAGGAAGACACAACCATTTAACACTGGACTAGATATGCGGAGGGAAATGCTTTGTGTGCCCAGACAGGACCCTCCCTGCAGAGTGTGGGCTTGGGTGTAGAGGGTGCTCAGGACACGTCAGCAAAAGGCTGAAGCCCCAGGAGCAGATGAACAGCAGTAGAGGAAGGCTCTCCTCTCAGAATTGTGGGTTTCATTGCAGGAAAAATAAACTGAAATAATAGATGGACAAGGAATGCTGAATTGTGTATAAATACCCTATTATGGCAGAAGTATTCACCAACTCAGTGAGCAATAAAATCACATTCAAGAGGGCATTACTAGGCCTTCTGGATGCCTGAATTAGGAAGGGCTGGAGGACAGGGGGCTTATTAAATTAATAGTGCAGCATATTGGGGACAATGGTCCAAGGAGAAAGACACTCCAATATGAGAGCCCGGCACAGGCTGAGCGGGTCACTTGCTGTTCAAGGTGGGCTCACAGGGAGCAGCAGGTCCTCTGGGGGATTGTCCCACAGTGGGAGGAGCTATCTCTGCCCTGAGTTCAGGGATGTGACAGGGGACACATATCTGGAAACAAGGACTGTGACCTGGATGCTCCTCACTCCTATGAGAATAGTCCTATATCCACTACCTTCTCGTTCTCAGGCAGGGACCAGCATTCCCTATAAAGTACTCTGTCTCATGAATATGCAAATGAGCTGACGTGTACCAGGTTAGATATGGGCATGTCTGTGACCCGAGAGCATCAGCCCAGCACCGCACCCTCCCTATGGAGCCCCTGAGAGCACCGCCCCTCACCATGAATGGGAGCTGGAGAGTCCTCTTCCTCCTGGCAGTGGCTGTGGGTGAGGGGCTCCGCCGTCCCTGGGCTGAGGAGGGGACAGGGCCATTCAGGGACATGTCATCCCCTCCCATGTCCTCCCACAGGGGCCCACTCCCAGGTCCAGCTGGTGCAGTCTGGGGCTGAGGTGAAGAAGCCGGGGGCGTCCGTGAAGGTCTCCTGCAAGGCGTCCGGATACACCTTCACCAGCTACAATATGCACTGGGTGTGGCAGGCCCCCCGACAAGGGCTCGAGTGGATGGGACGGATCGATCCCGAGGACGGTGAAACACACTACACACAGAAGTTCCAGGGCCGAGTCACCCTGACCAGGGACACGTCCACGAGCACAGCCTACATGGAGCTGAGCAGTGTGAGGCCTGAGGACACGGCCGTGTATTACTGTGCGAGAGACACAGAGTGAGAACCCACATCCTGAGCGTGTCAGAAACCCTGAGGACAGGGGGGTGTGCTGGGCAGAGGAGGGGACAGGGGACGATGACTTCCTGACTCCCTCAGACCAGATGAGGAAGGACAAAGGGTAAAGATCTCATGGCACACCACTCATTCGGAGAAATGATGCAAGAGTCCACTTTTACCGCAAGGAAGATGCAAGCAATGTTTTTTCCCCGAGGAAACCTCATCATGGACTCTCTGTTTTGCGGGGGACATGTTAGGGTCTCCAGGGTTCTTTGAAAGAGGCTGTCATCAACCGAGAGTTCTAGTGAGGAAGCGGGATGAAAGGCAAGAATGAGGATTTGCAGGGAGCATAACTTCGTGCACACACTGAGCAGTAATGCCTCGCGCCTCTGTACGGCCGCTCACAGTCTACGGTCGTCAGTCCAGTTCCCAGGTACAGCGGCGCCCGCACCCCGCCGCGCCCAGCGCCCCAAAGCTGACTCGCCACGCCACGCCTCGCACAGCGACTCCACGAAGGCCTGGCTGCGCACAGCACTGCCTCCGCGGCCTCTCTCTGCGGTGCCGAGGAAGCTTCTCACACTGCTCACTTCTCCCCTTTTTCCGCTGTGGAGGCACCTCCCTGCGTCGCGAGGGGAAAGAACTCCTGTCAGCTCAAAGCGGCCCCACGTTGTCCCCCTAGCGGAGGCGCATGCGCCGAGAGCGTCAAAGCTGTGGCTTGGGCGCCCCCTGCGGGCCCTGGGCAGCGGTGCAGGAATCAAAGACGCTCCTGTCAGAGGAAGTGGCTCCCCCTGCAGGCCGGAAGGGTCAGTGCAGGACGTGGGCTCACAGCTCGGAGGACGCAGCGCCCCCTGTGGGCACTACATCTGAACGAAGAAACTTTGGAAAATCAAGCCGACCTGGTTCCCAACATCCCATGTCTTCTTCACATACAGTTAATGAAATGACTCAGTGGAAGCCTTATGGAATGAAATAAATGTAGACACACTTCACGGCTTATGCCAAAATTCACTCAAAATTATCCATAGACAAATTTAAGTTGCAAAGTATACAGATTCTAGAAGAACTCTGAAAAGAATACCTACATACCTTGGGCTTGGTGATGAGTTTCAACACCCAACACCAAAAGACTATCCACGAGAGAAAAATAGCATGGAATTTGTAAAATTAAAATCTTCCACGCTTGAAAGGCCTTGTTTGGACAACCAAAATACATGCCACAAACTGGGAGAAAATATTTTCAAAACACATATCTGATAAAGGACTTGTACTCAGAATATACAAAAAACTTTAAAACAAACAACCCCATTAAGAACGGGTAAAGATCTAAACACACACCTTGCCAAAGAAGATACATAGTTGATAAGCATAGGAAAATATGCTCAACATCATACATCAGCTGGGACTTACAAACTAAAGCGGCAATTACACAGCACCGCACACCTAGGAAAACTGCTGAACTCCAAAACGTGACACCACCGACTGATGGAGGGCGGAGTTCACAGGAACTCTCCTTCACTGCTGGTGGAGCTGCACGCAGAGCCGCCTCAGAGGACAATGTGGTGCTTTTTTCAAAACAAGTCTCAATTTAGACTCCAACAATTGCACTTCCAGTATTTACGCAACGTCTTTGAAAAATTATGTCCACACAAAAACCGACATGGAAGTATGAACAACAGCTATGTTCAAAATGTCAAGAAAACTTAAGTCAGGATATCCTTCAATAGACCATTGCATGAGGAAAATGGGTACATCTATTATGGAGGAAGAATTTTGCTCTACCCCTTGAGGTTCCTCTGGCTTGTTTAAGAATCAGATTGACCTGATACAGATTAACAAGAGAAAAAAGTTTTAATTAGGTATGTTCATGGAGTCCATAGACATAGGTTCCAAAGGCAGTCAGGCAGTCTGATATAAACAGGATCCAGAACTAAGGAGAACTGAGTCGTGGTCTGGGACTTCAAAGGAAAAGGGAAGCAATTCACAGGAATATGAAAAAGTAAGTGTTTGCTGGTCCACACAGAAACAATGGGACACAGAGAAATTGGAACACTCTGCCACATCCCTCCCTGTCCTCCACACCTGGATAACATTATAATCTAGTTCTCTATGGTGACAGTGCTCTTCCTGGACCTGCTTCTCCATATGAAATATTTTTATGCTGTTGAGTTGTGGGAGGACAAGTTTCTGCTGAGTCTTTCGGGTCTTGATTGTTTTCAACTCTGAAATAATCTGCATGTCACAATGGCACATGTTGAGGCAGCCTGCTCTTGGCCCCCACACATCCATGTGAAGAGTAGCAGAATATTCCATCCCAAAAAGGGCCACTTTGGCACAAGGATTTTTTTTGTTTGATTAAGTGTTTGAAACAGCAGACACAGGAGAATCTCTGAAAACCTAATGGAAATGCACTTCTGTGAGTAAAATCTATATTTATCAGGGAAATCTCCATTCTTGAGGGTGTTCCCCTCTCTGTAACAGGAATAGAAGGATGACTCAGTCTCAAGACACTCTTATCGATGGAGAAAGCCTAAATCTTCATTAAAACAATGCCCCTGTTTACTTGCTTTGACTGCTAGCCTCCCAAAACTGGATTCCCCTTCCCCCAACATATTTTGGTTTTAGTTCTAAGTGCAATTTAAGGTGACAGCTTTGGCCATATTAGGGAATTATTCAATTTCCCATATATGCATGTTATTAAATTACTGGAGTAGAATAAATTAACAATATTTTTAAAGGTAGAAGTGAATCAATACCTGCAAGAGGCAAGTCTAAGATTGGGTTTCAGCCTGGCAGGTCCAGGGGCTCATACTCTCCCAGTGTGACTTGGACCCTCTCCAACCCCCCAACCTGCTAAGTACCTTTGGGGTGGCCCCATTCACAGGCACAGTCTCTCTCACTGCACCCAGGGTCTCCAATAACTCCAAGCAGACACCTACTCACCTAAATTATACCAGGAATGGCTTCTGTTTCCTTTGGGATCCATGAAAAGCCTTAGATTTAAATGCCTTTGGCCTGGCTAGGGCTTCATTCACATTCCTGACCCCATCAGAGCACCTGGATGATGGAACCCAGAGTTGGCTAGACTGGGAGCAGGGTGGGTGGAATGTGGGGTCTACCTCTGGAAGTGCTTGGACTGGAGCAGGTGACACACAGTTCCCAGGAAAGCTGAGGTGCTGGACGTGCCATGAGAGCAGATGGCAGGTGAGGAAAGGAGCAGATCGCATGTCACTGAGGGCCCAGTGCACCACTGTGGGTCTGAGACCCAAGGGAGGGAGGGGCGCCCTGAGGGAAGGGGCTGCGGCCACCCTGCTGGTGCCCCTGCCATCCTCCCCAGCAGCAAGAACTCTCCACTTACAGAAAATGAAGTGCTGTTGGTGATGAATGTGAGGCTCCTGTCTCCGCATCAGGTCCTGGCATTTCCAGATGGGCCCAGAATAGCCCGGTGTCCTGGGAAGGCACACAGACCTCATCTGTGCCCCTGGGAGTCATGCCTTCCCCTTGGTCACATTAATCACCCACCCCAAAGAACAAATCTGCTCATTTCCAAACTCTTCTCCCTCCTTTAAAAAGAGCAGAGGCCAAAGGCTGGGTTACAACTCTTCCTCAAGGATGCTTAGAGATTATTCCATACCCAGAATCCACAGTCACCTGACTTTCCAGAGGCCACAGGGGCTGAGCCATGGATGCATAAAACCCTGCAGCCTCATTGAGAAACTGCACACTGGGAGACACAGTTGCTTACGTATCTTCAATTCTTAATGAGTAGAAATGTCGACGTTTTGTTATGACTAGAGGGGCAAAGATTTTAGGGACACAGTCTGCTGTATGGCTGTTGTGGCCAAGGCCGCATTCAACATTTAGGGGGTTTAACACTCAGATCCTACGGCTATGAGGAAGGGGGCACCTCTCTCAACCACATAGGTGTTGGGAATTGAAACAGCACAAGGGCTGTCGATACTGCCCCAGTAGCTGCTTGATTGCCAGTAGCAGGGTCAGCCCAGAAAGTGATCACAGGGGTTGACAGGGTTCAGGCGTCCTGAGCTGGAGGACCATGATGCCTGTTCGGATGGGCAGATGTCAAGGACTGTTTTGTCTAAGACTTGCCTGTCTTTTGTGGCCACTCAGATGGGATGAAAGATCCAGCCAGTCCCAGGAATGCCCCACCAGCCCCTCAGGAAGGAAACACCTGGGGCTGCCAGGTGGCTTCTCTGAGCGTGGTATAAATGCACACATGTCTGCTGAGTGCCCTCATAGGTCAGGGCTGGGCTGGAACCTGGTGATGACCAGTCAGAGGGGCATCAGACCATCTTTCATATGTGGGAAGTGGGAGGAACTGCACGTGACATTCAAGGCCATCCCACCTGGGGACTAAGGTTGAGTTGGACTTGAACGAATCAGTGTCCAGAGAAGATTTTTCATTCATCTATCAGAGCTAAGGCCAGGGGCGGGGTACACAGAAAAACAGGGCGCCTGCTTGACCCCTGACTTATGTATCACACTGGGTGAGTCCTGTCCACCATGAATAGATTGGAAAAGAGTAAGAGAGAGAGAGAGTCAGTTACACTTAAACATAAGTTTAACTTAACACTCTAACCCAAACTTTAACACTCTAACCCTAAGTCTAACCCTGACTGGGATCCCTATCCCCAACCCTAAGCCCAACATAACTGATTCTTGAGGCACCAAAACATTTGGGGGAGGTTAAGGGAAGGGATAACTGAGTGGAGGCCAACTTGTACTTTGGGGCATTACATTTGCAAGGGAGCAGAGGGAGCTATAATCTTTCAGGGACCACATTGGGGTGTTGGGGTAGAGAGAAGTGAAATGGGAGTCACCTGAAAAAGAAATCCATGAGGGATTCTGAGTCCCATACCTTATCAAAGTTTCTTGAAATATTTGATTCGTTTCTCAAAGCTTTGACATGTGCACTCTATTGTGACATTTGTTTTGGGGAACTCGGTGCAAAAAGAAATGAATTGAGAAGTAGAAAGGAAACACAGATATTCCTTTGATGGCGTAATCTTCAGGCTGACCTCAGAGCGACGTGAATGAAGTATGCACAACCTTTCCACATTTGCCAAAGATGTGTACATGCCTTTCAGTACACAAAAGCTGCCAGTTTCTGGAAGAAAAACAAGGGAAAGCTGACAAAAATCTGACCACTCTTTTCATGTTCATATACACATTAGGATATCAGAAACTGTGCCACCTTGGAGTGGAAGTCCAACAAAGCCTCCACAAGTCCGTGCCTGCAATGTCCCTGAAGCACACAGAGCTCCTTTCTCTTTAGCTAATCCTCATAGCCACCCTGGCAGGGATGTGGAGGTATTAGAACCTTATACAGACAGGAGGGTGGAAGCAATCAGTCTGTGCCTGCTGTCTTGTGCTCCCTCGACTGTTGGGGACGAAAAATTTCCTCTACCATCCAGGGTTCTTTTGGTTAGTCTAAGAATTAAGTTGACATGAGACAAATTAACAGAGCCACATCTCCATTTCTGGAGACGCACCCAAGTCCTAGTTCTCCGTGAAGCTGAGGCCCATGACCACTTAGGACAGGGGTGTGTATTACTGTGCAAGAGACACAGTGAGGCGAGGTCATTGTGAGTCCAGACACCAACCTCCCTTGGGGAGACAGGAGGGGCTGGGCTGCAGGGGTGCTAAGGACGCCAGGGGGCACAGAACCCCGGGGTCTCAGGACACCAGGAGGCTCAGGACACCGGAGCGCTCAGAACCCACTGAACACAGGGTTAACACCTGGAGAAGGTGCAGAGCTATGTAAGGTTTCACTTGACACCCTGGTGCTTCCTGTCCCTTTTGGTCAGCAAAAGCCTTATGCAGAAATTCTTGTTCTTTATCCATTGGTAACCATGGTTTCTCTTACTTTACAACAGGTAATTTAGAACACAAATTAAATCCAATTATCTTTATATCATGACATTCATATACCATTAAGTTCAATATTTAACTATTTTAAACTGTACAATTCAGTGTCCTTAATATATTGATATTATTCTGTTATCAACACCACTATCTAGTTGCAAATACTTTCTTCGCCTCAAAATGAAATTCCATATTGTAAAAGCAGTCACTTCCCATTCCTCTCTCTCTAAGCACCTGGAAAACACTCATCTACTTCCTGCTTCTGTTCAGGTTATTTCATATAAATTAGATGATTCAATGTGCCCCTTGTCTGCATCTTTCAACTAGGACAATGTTTTCAAAATTATCCGTTCTGTAGCATGTACCATTCCTCTTTATGGCAAAATAATGTTCCATTATGTGGCTAGACCACATATGATTATCCATTCATCAGCTGATCTGCACTTGGACTTGTCCACTTTTTGGCTGCTGTGAAGAGTGCTGCTATTAACATTCATGTACATGTTTGTATGATGCAGTTTTTCACTCTCTTCAGCATATACCTAAGAGTAGAATTTCTGGTTCATATGGAAATTTTATGTTTAACTTTTTGGGGAACTGCCAAAATCTTTCCACAGAGCTGCCCCATTTTTTAGTTCCCACATGCAGTCTATAAGTTTTCCAATTTCTTCACATCCATGACAACACATTTTATTGTCCCTCTTCTTAAATTACAGTCATTTTAGTGGTTGTGAAGTGGTGTCTGATTCTTTTTTTATTTGTATTTCCCTAATGACTAATGAAGTTGATGATCTTTCTGTACATATCGTAAGCCACTTACTTAACTCCTTCAAAGAAATTTCCATTCTCTTCCTTGACCACTTAAAATCAACTTTTCCATCTTTCTGTTGTTGAGCTGTAAGAATACTTTATCCTGGATGTTAGGCCAGTGAAGCAGGCAGCTCTATGCATCAGAGAGCTTTCAGCTCTGACCATGTCACACTGGAAGTGTCAAGAATCAGGAAAGCCCCACTTCCCTCCCAGCCTGTAGTAGCTGTGGTCCTGGTGATAGGAAGATCTGTTGGCTCTCCCAGCCCTGCACTGCATGAGCACCAGGGAAGGTGAACACACAGCCTGGGTAGGAAGAACAAAAGGGAAGGAAACCCTAGGAAGCATGGAGCAGGGAGGTGAAACAAAGGCAAAAGGAATGTGCCCTTTATTTTGAGAACACCTGGTTTGCTTCCTTGTCTGCACTTGTGTGACTTAACAGAATCCCCAAAGCACAGTTTCTGAGAACTGAAAAACACTAGTCCACTGCAAGAGTCCAGACTGCCTCCTAAGTGGTGTACACATGGATCATACATTCTTAAAATGTGCATTCATCCACGCAGACTTTTATTAACATTAACTACATATCTTCATGAATTTAAATTTGTAACTATAAATGGGTGTATAGATATACAAACATCTTGGTAAACATGTAGCATTTTTTGCTTTAACATTTTAATAAAATAGCTCAATAAATATTTCCTAAATAATCAAATTTCATGATGGACTACATTTCAATACTTGGGTAATTCATAGATAATTATCTATGACATCAATCAGTTAATTTTTCAATTAAACATTATTCATTTTACTGGACCTTTACCTAGTCCTAATCTTACCTCCCTGTTTTTCAGAACAGATGAGATAGCCCTGAGCCCATCCACACCTCTGCCTCTGGAAGGATCTGAGAATTTTCCCCACAGTTATCAGAAGCAGGCTTCCCCCATGCGTGTCCACAGGATTAGAAGTCTCTCCTTTCTTGGATCAGGTGATCTCTTCAGGATCACACAACTCTTCATTATCCTTACCAAGCTCTTGTCCCAAACAAAAGCATGACAATTCAATTCATAGCACTTTTCTTCTAACGACTTTACAGTTGACCCTTGAGCAAAATGTAGGTTAGAAGCACCAATACCCCAGGTAGTCAAAAGCCTGAGTATAATTTTTGACTACTCCAAATTTAACAACTAACAGCCTTCTGTTGACCAAAAGCCTTACCAATAACATAAACAGTGAATTAACACATATTTTGTATGTTATGTGTATTATACATTGTATTCTTACGACAAAGTATAGAAAAGAACATGCTTTTTTCAAATTACTACAAATCACCAAAAAATTTCCAATATATTGAAAAAATGTATCTAAGTGGACCTGCATAGTTCAAACTCATGTTGTTCAATAGTCAAATGTATTGTGTGACTTTTTTTCAATTAGTTTAAACTACAACAGATCATAGTATCTCCACGTATCAGTCAGGATTCTCCAGAGGAACAGAACCCATAGCATATTGGTTCACGTGGTTATGTAGGCTAGTCCCACAATGTGCTGCCTGCAGCTGGAGATCCAAGAAAGCCAGTGATGTAATTCTAGTCTGATTGTGAATGAGCTTCTAGTCTGAGAACCAGGGGATCTGCTGGTGTAAACCCCGGTCCAAGGTCAGGAGGAGACCAATGTTGCAGCTCATGCAGACAAAGAGGAAGCAAAAATCAGTGAGTTCTTCCTCCTTCTGCCTTTTACTCTATTCAGACCCTCAATAGGTTGGATGTTGCCAACCTACACGGAGGGGCAGTCCACTTTACTGAGACCATGTATGCAAATGCCAATCTTTTCTGGAAACACCCTCAAAGATACCCACAGAAACAGTACTTAAACTGGACCCCCTTTGTCCACTCAACTTGACATATAAAGCGATCAGTCACAAGGCAACCTCTTGTCAGCTTGCGACCCATACACTTCTCCCTAACTCATACTCAGTCTCCAAATAAGACAATATCAAAGACAGAATCCCACCCAATATAATACAAGTGTCCTACATACAGCTGAAAATGCACAAACTCCTTTCCTAGGATAAGTAAAATTCTTGAGTGATGTGATCATAACTTAAATATTATGATGTATAAACAACAATACAGAAATGTAATGATGTAAAATCAATACTTTTTTACATAAGAAGGACATAAGAGGGGGAAGAAAACAAAGACACAAACATATTCACAGGAAAATGAGGAAATACTCATGATATCTACAGTCCTCATTTCTGTAGGCGCTAGTATTTACAACTACCTCCTTCCCCTGCGCATTTTGTCTTCCCTTTACCATGAGCAAGCTGGTCATAGTCCATTATATCATGTAATGACGGAAGCCTTCTTTTCTGAAAGATCTGAACATTGCTGCCCTGTAAGGTATTGCCACCTAGCTGGTGGTGTAATTGAATTTTCAGACACCTTTAGATTTCCTTCCATGTGAACATGAAATTCAGGTCAGTCTCCTCCAGCCGCCGCCCATCAAGGCCAGGACGCATCCTCTGCACCTGTCACACTCAGGCCCAGACCCGACCTGGTGAGTCGCGGCTGCCTGGATCTGGGTGTCGGGGGCAGTCTCTCCCTTATGACCCCCAGCATGTTGGCTGCGTCCCCAGGTCCCCCCCAGAGGGCGCAGAGGTGCCCTGAGGTCCTCAGCCTCCTTAGGCAGACTCTCCTATCACTCACATTCAGGCAGGCAAATCACGATTGTTTCCTCTCCTCTCCTCACACCCCTGAACAGCCAGAAGCAGGGTGGTGCGTTCAGGGCTTCGCTCCTGAAATGATAGGGAGCAAAGGGCTTTTAGGGGCCGCGGGTTCTGCATCAATGTCCAGGTGACACATTGGATGGAGGGAGAGGAGAGCTGCCCTGGCCCCCAGGTGTGATGTCCCAGGGCAGGAACAGGGCAGGTGTTCCATGTGAAAAGCTGTCAGCCAGAGATGGGGACACACACTGTCCCTTCTGCTTCCCAGGAGGGGACACCACTGATGGCATTGGAGACATTTTGCACCACTGACGTCCGCTAAAACATTCACATGTGGCGTTCCTACTGTGACCCCCCGTCTGGGCCCCTCAGACTGAAATGCTGAGGGTGAGGCCATCCACTCAAGGTCACACAGTGGGAAGGGGAGGACCTGGGCTCCGCCCTCCACCACCACATGCTCGTAGGGCATCAGGCACTGTTCCCAGTTCTGTGACACAGGAACGCATGAAGGAGCCTCTCGGATGGACTTTTCAGGGGAGCCTGCTTCCTGAGCAGAGCCTTCCCCTCGCCATGGCAAGCTCGCCCCTTCCCCTGACCCCTGCCTCTGGGGGTGAACTCCAGGAGTCATGGTATCGCATCACTCAGTGTGCTGGAGGCCACATGCCCTGAATTCAGATCCTCAGGCAGTGGCCCTGAGAGCAGACATGGACCTCCTGAAGCATGTGAGTCGGGACACCGAGACCAGGCTCCTGGCCCACCCATGCAGGGCTGGGGCTCCCCTCGCTGTCTGCTTGGGGTCCTGAGTAGAGTGCGGATTCCTGGGCCCACCCTGAGGAGAGGGTCCTGAGGGCCCTGGTTCCCTGCAGACACTCCAGTGGGCACAGGGAGAGAGCAGGATCAGCAGCTCCTGGGCGTGTGGAAACCCCAGGAAAGGTGACCGTCAAAGCAGAAATGCCTACCTTATGTCCAAAATAGTTTGCATGGTTAGTTATTATAAATATCTAACTTTGTCACATCCCTTTTATATATTTAATAGTGAAGGTCTTTCAGGTGAAGAAATATTCAGAAAAAAAGCTGTTAAGTGATCCAATAAAACTTATAAATTATGATAAACATTGATTCTACCCAGGTTTGACTGAATTCAGTGTGATTATTACATTTAACTCTTGACTCCAAATTCTGAGTATCCAACACTTAACATGAGTTAATGCAGAGGGCAAATAGACCAGAATGGGTATCTGACAGTTTTGAGGACCCTGGATGTGTGATGGGTATTTGCTAGTGAAGATATCAATGTAGCTTCCTGGGAGTACAGGTGTATTGACTCTGTTTCCAAAGCCCCATTTGATCCTTGACCACGTGTGGTTTCCTGACCTGCAGCACACTGCCTGACCTGGAAGGAGAGGGGAATAGAGAGGGGACCCAGGAGAGGGCTGAGCTCTCCGAGGACGCAGCCAGCACCCTTCTCCTGGTGGCAGCCCCAGAGGCAGGGACCTCGCCTGGCTTCTTTCCCCTTTTATACAAAGGCACCTCATTATGCAAATCTCCACACAGGCCACAGGATGAAAACAAAGTGCACATTCACTTAAATTCGACTCCTCCTCACCCAGGGTAATATTTTCTGGAGCCAGGAATCTCATGTGCAAGGACATGAATCAGCTGTGGCTCGTGATCTTCCTGGTGGCAGCTCCCAGCGGTGAGTGGCTCAGGGACTCAGACATGAAGACATGGGGACCCTGAGTCTGAGCCCATAAATTTGTGTTTCTCTCTTCTCCCAGGGGTCCTGTCCCAGGTGCAGCTGCAGGAGTCAGGACCTGGCTTGGTGAAGCCCTCGCAGACCCTCTCCCTCATCTGCTCAGTCTCTGGATTCTCTTTAACTAGCTATGGTGTACAGTGGACCCGACAAGCCTCAGGAAAGGGGCTGGAGTGGATTGGTGGTATATGGAATGATGGAAGCATCTACTACAACCCTACTCTTAAGTCCCGACTTAGCATCACCAAGGACACCTCCAAGGGCCAAGTTTATTTATCACTGAGAGGCCTAAGTGAGGAGGACACAGCCATGTATTACTGTGCAAGATATACACAGTGAGGGGAAGTCAGTGTGAGCCCAGACACCAACCTCTCTTCAGGGACACAGGAGGGGCTGGGCTGCGGGGGCTCAGGACACCAGGGGGCGCTCGACCCACAGCACTGAGGTCAGCCCCTGGAGCAGGTGCAGAGTTGGGTGCAGAATACCTTCTGTTTGGGTTCATGGATTTCCCTGCTGAGTTCCCTGCTGCGCCCTGGGAAATTTTGTGTTTGTTTTGTGGATCTAATTTATCATATTATCCCTGCAGACAAGAAACTGGGTGGTGACACTGAGTGCAGATGTGACATCACCAGAGATGAAAAACCTTTACTTCAACAAGTTCCTGGTTTTCATCCTTAGATAAAGAGCATCCTGAGGTTTCTTATCATCCCTGAAACAACTCAGCACAGTCCAGCCCTCTCTGTGCTGAGCTCACGGTCTCTATCTCTGGCAGGCACATACTGACCCCTATGTGTATGAGCACCCTCCTGGTATGTCTGCCCAGGAAGCCCTCGCCATGCCTGCTGCAGGGCAACCTCTCACTCATTATCCACATCATGAATAGATAATAGATCATCATGGATGGCTTCCATCTGTAGCCATCCTTCAGTCTTATGGCTAGAAAAAGAGAGCTGTACTCCACCTAAGAAAAGCTCTCTGATTTATCCATAAAAGAGGCACAGTGGTTACCAGAGAGATAAAAACCCACCACATCCCTGCAGAGTCATGGTCTAGGTGGGTCTCTGAAAGCAGCCCTGGGGACTGTGTCTTAACACTTGTCTCCCAGCTTCCACATGGAGAGTCCACATGGACAACAACCAGCTGGACCAACCCTGATCCGTGCCCACCCTCTGCTGTCCCATGAGTACCCCACAAAACCCACCCCAACATCACCTCTGTCTTCTATTTCTAAATTATCACTATGTCTGTCCTAGACACTGAGCTCCAAAGACCTGGGAACCTGCTCATCTTCCCAGATGCCACACCAAGTCTATATGCAGAGACGGGCTCAGTAATGATTTCAACCCTGATGGCAAACACCTTAAGTGCTACAAAAGTGGAATCTATGGTTAAATTATGTTTCAGAAGAAAAAGAAATATCAGAAATAAATGAGATTATACTAGGGCAGGCCACCACGAAATGTGCAATTGTGACATGCGAGCTAAAAACTTTCAAGTCCCAAAGGACTCAGGAATAAACTTTGACCTCTCCAACCACCACCCCATCTGCATAAAAGGAAATTAGGGGAACTGCTCCAGAAAGAGAGCAATCAACATTCATAACTATATTATAATACAACCAAGCTGTGGTAGAAAGGGAACTTTGTGACACTATCTGTCAAAATTCCTCTCAGTGTCCTATTGTTTATCTGTGGCCCATCAAGCATTTGTTCACCGAACATTCACTCTTTCCTATTTATGTGAATCACCTTCCTTTTCCTTTGAAGCCCCAAACCCCTACCCCCTTCTCCTTGGTCCAGGGTAACATCCATACCTCATTCTCCCTGGCTGTCCTTGGAATCTATGTCTGTCTATTAAACCATATGCATGTAATTAAACTTTGGTTTTTTTTCTCCTGTTAATCTGTCTCATGTCAATTTGATTTTTATACCAGCTAGAAGAACCTTGAGGGATAGAGAAAGTTCTTCCTCCCCAACAACTCCCATACCCCTTCCTTCCACCGTGTGAGGACACAGGAAAAAGACAGTCTATGAAACAGAAAGTGAACACTCACCAGGTGCTGAATCTTCCGTATATTCATGTTGTACTTCCAAGCCCGCAGAGCTGTGAGAAATACATTTCTGATTATAAGCTATTATTTTATTATAGGAGCCCAAATAGACTAAGGCAGAAATTGCATCTGAGAAGTGAGTGTGCTATTGTGACAAATTCCCAAAAATGTGGAAGCAGCTTTGGATCTGGGTAATGGGTAAAGGCCATAAGAGTTTGAAATGCATGCAAGGAAAGTTTCCGTGGCCATGAGGGGATCACGATGGGCGAATGCAGTGAGAGCCCAGCATCAGACAATGTCAAAGTTGTAAGGGAGTAAGTTGCACTTATTTGAGGTCAGGGTTTGTAATCCTGGAGATGCAGATTTAGGTAGCAACCCAAGTCGTGCTCTTAATTCCTGACAGAGATTAAGGTTTTCAAGGCAAACAGCAGAAGTATAAATTCATTTGCATACATTATTGAATGTTTGGTGATTGCGTTACCAGAGTCAGATCATTGGTCTTGTTGTGAGAAAGAATTCAAGAATGGATGCAGAAAAACTGTTGAGTATTGAGTTTATTTGGCGATTTAGAGTTGAAAAGAATGGAGAGAGTATGCACCTGGAGAGTTGTGGTATGGGCAGACTCAGAGGGTGTTGCACAGAGAACAAAATAGAGCCACTTTTATATAAAGGAAGATGAATATTCACAAATAGTAGGTTTCAAAGGGAACAGGTGGAGTCTTCCTGGAACTCAGGCTTGTACTGCCCTCATGTTGGGCTTAGGGCTTGTTGACTATACTTGGTCCCCATCAGGACTATCACGGTGTAGGGACGTGTGATTTTTACTATGTTAATCATGGAATGGCATGGTTTTTACTATGGTGATGGACTTGTGGGTAACATTTGGGTCAGTTTCTATTAAATTCTTACAGTAAAATATGAGAACATAAAATGACTTAGACGTACTTGTTAATCAAAGGAGGAGGCAGAATATAAAATGTTGGAAAACTCACAGCCAGTGCATACTGTGAGGAAGGTAAATTCTTATTCTACACAAATCAGGAAGGGTATAGCCCAATTTGATGAAGATATTAGTAAGTATTGGCATCTCAACAAAATGTAGGAACTATTCATGAAGACCCTGGGGAGATTAGTGAGCCTTGTAACTCCAGGAGGAAAATATGTTCCTGGTCTGGAACAAATGACCTGTGAATCCAAAATCTGTCAAAGGGAGAAATAAAGTGGGAGAACCATTTATTGCTTACAAGCAGTGATCCACTTCTGCTCGCCTATGACTCTTGTGACCCGGCTGCAAAAAGGAACTCCACCAAACCTCTCCAGTCCAGATATACCCTCATTCCAATGACTCTTGTAATCACCTACTGATATGGAGATGGACTACTTCTCTCCCCCCTTGGAAACACCTACTGATATGGAGATGCACTAAGGCCAGGCAAGAGATTTGGGAAATATTCCAATTTTACCCACAGCTCACCCTTCCAGAAATCTCACCTCACAATCTACTCATTCCCCATCTTCCTCAATGGCCCTGCGCAAGAAATTTGGAGTATTATAAGCAGACTAATAACACACAATAGCAACAACAATAAAATCATGATTATGTTCAAGCCTGAGGATTCAGCTAGGTTCAATGTCCTATGCAGATTAAGTCCATAGCTCATCCATTCCACAGGCAGGCAGTAGCTGACCAGGTAGGGACCTCAGAACAATCATCAGGCAGCAGCTGCAGCCAGGGGGCGCATCCAGGCCACAGGGACTGTAGAAGAAAATAACCTTAAGGGTGATAAGATGCATATTTAATGACACCAGCATGGCAAATCCTGTCCATAAGTTAGGATGCATGCAAGAGAGTGGTCCTGTGATAAGACAGTGGCAGGAATGGGATCTCATACTGGTCTAGTATACCAGACTTTCACCCCCTCCCTGTGGGAGTTACAGATGGGTCAATATAGGGCTACAGGAGGTACATGCACTGGCCATAAAGATAAAACAAAACTTCTCCTTAAGATGTTGTTACCTCTAGGATGTTTTGGGTACACTACAGTGATCTTGGGAGTTACTCTGCTATAACTCCAGGAATACACAGGAGGCCACCTTGCAGGCCTTTTCCCCAAGGTGAGAGAAGGGCCGGCCTTCACTGGCCCATGTGTTGAAATGTCCAGGGCCACATCCTCTCAACAGAATCTCCAGGGTTCAGTGTAGGTGTGTCTGGCGGCAGGATGTTGCTCTGCTGGCCATATCCTGGCTTCAATAACTCCTCTTTGGTTTGCACATGCAGTTGTACATGAGAGTCAGCAATGTGTGTTAGCATGTCCACAGGGCTCAAGGCTCCTTTTTGTGGATTCTCATTCAAATGCTGTAGCACTGTCCATAAATGAACTAACCAGCGATGTAGACTATTGGTGTCTCACTTTAGGTCAGACTTCAACAAACCATTGTACCTCTCTGTCATGCCTGAAACTGTAAGGTTATATGCTACATGAAATGTGCACCTTATTATCTGCACTATGTGCAGGAAAAGCAACCAATAGTCCAGTAGCCGTGTCCACAAAAGTCATGGCGTACCAATATCCTTCTGATATGGACAGAGGCCCAATATAGTCTATCTGACACCTGACAAGGGGTATCGGCCCCCTTACCATTGTCCCATGTTGCTGCGGGACTTGGTGTCAGTCCCTCTTAGAGCACACAAGGTACTCCTTCTGGGCCCTGCTGATTTTCCAACAGTCATTTGCAAGCCCCACCAATGGGTTACAGCCCACACTGTCTTTGGCCCTTTGTGCTGATGTAACCATTGGGCTACATCACAGGCTTTCCTTCTGGCCAGCGCACATGATGCAAAGTGTCTACTTCATCATTCCTGGGGATGCCAAAGGCAAATGGCCACTCACATGATATACGGTAACTGTCCTCATTTGACAACAGGCCCACAAGTCTTGCCACAACTCTTGCCCTCAAAGAGGTCGGTGACCAACCATCCAGTTGGCATGGTACCATGTCGGTAGCCACTGGGTCAAACACCGATTGAGCGCCCAGCTGTCTATCTATAGGGGAGGGCTCCTGGGTGATCATGAGGCACACTACCCACAACTCAGCCCATCAACTGCTCTTCCATCTCCATCCTCCGTCCGTATTGTCTCACTCTTAGGATGGAAAGCCACAGCCCTCCATTCAGGGGCTGCCCATGACTCGAGCCACCTGTATACCATGCATCTTCAGGTATAGGGGATTTTCCCTCCTGATATGGACTCTCAGCTACCAAAGGTTCAAAAGCAAGTTGTTCCTTCTTTCCACTGGTATATGTCACTGGTCCCAATAAGCGCTGAGGTTCTCCACTTAAGGGACTAGTAGAGAGGGCACTACACTGCTGTAAATATGCACCCCATTTGGCCAGTGAAGGCATCTGTGCCATGCGACTCCATGTCCTTTGTGTCCAGTCTTGCACCCACCCCGCGATGGGATAGGTGGTTACTACCGTGGTCGTAGTGGTTCCAGTGATGGGCTCTGTCACCAGTGAGGTGTGGTACACAGCAGCCAGTTCCTTCTCTATCAAGGTGTACCAGACCTCCATAGTTGTGATCAGATCCAGTAGGTTGGTGTGAACATTCAAGCTGCTGCCAAAGGCCCCCTCTATAACCATCTTTAGTTACACTAACATCTAGCTCACAGGGCCTTGATGAGTCCATTACACTCAAGACCTGTATGGCCTTGACTGCTCACTTAGCACCAGTAAAATCAGCTGCACATGTTTCATCCCAGCCCCACCTGATGCCCTTTCATACCAACCAGTATAAGGGCTTCAGAATTTTGCCAAGTGCAGGACAAACACTTTCCAGCAGCCCAAAAGACCCCAAAACTCTTATAATACTGCCACAGTGGTAGGGGCAGGGAAAGCCTGGACCTTCTGTATAACTGCTTCTGGGATAACTTTAGTTTTACCATACCAGACAACTCAAGAATTTTACAGAAAAACCAGGTCCAACATGTCCCCCAAGGTGAGGGCCTGAACTTTGGTGCTCTTCACAACTTATCCTTCCTCCTGTAGATGATGCAGTAGCCTAGGAACTGCCCCTTCTAAATCTACAAGAAAATCAGATGTGAGCATAATATCAATGTAGTGATACAGCTGCACCATTTGCAGTTTCTTCCATGTAGCGAAGTCCTGTGCTTTAAGCCCATGACAAATGGTGGGACTGTGGAGGTATCCTTGTGGAAGGACAGTGAATGTCCACTACCGGCCTTCCCATGTGAAGGCAAACTGTTCCTGACTTTCCCGTGCTGTCAATAGAGAAGAAAGCATTAGAAAGGTCCACAACATAATGACACTTCCCTAGTTCATG
Source organism: Smutsia gigantea (assembly GCA_032199065.1). Taxonomy (NCBI): domain Eukaryota; kingdom Metazoa; phylum Chordata; class Mammalia; order Pholidota; family Manidae; genus Smutsia; species Smutsia gigantea. Next base: position 19,911 of record JAVSCE010009248.1, read on the forward strand.
ACTGAGGGTGTCCATAAGGGCTTCTATAGGGGGACAGCAGCATGCAAAGGAGGTTTGACCTTATTTAATTCCCTGTAATCCATGGTCATATGCCAGGAGCTGTCTGCCTTTTTCACTGGCCACACCAGGAAATTAAAAGGACTATGAGTGCGCTTTATGATGCCCACCTTCTCCAACTCTTGTAGAGTTTCTCTAATTTCCTTGTGCCCCACAGGCTGTTTATACTGCTTAGTATTAGTTACTCACCAAAGTACAGGAAGAGCTACAGGTGGGTGCTTAGCATGTCCCCTCAGAACTGCCCTTATCACATGTACCCTCATTCTGAACCCACCTGCAGTGGTCTGTAACCACAGGCCCTGCAGGATATCTACCCCAAAAATATATTGAGGGATGGCAGAAATGTACACAGTATAGTCCTTTGTGGGTAAACGTCCTATCCCCAATGAGATTTCGGCTTTCTTCACTCTAATAGCCTTACCCCCATAGCCATCTATCAAAGCAGGGGTCCAGGGAAAATGCTCATGGTTGCCATAAATCAGAGAACATTCAGCTCCCGAGTCCACCAGCACTGATGAGACAGGGACCATGGGTGTAGTCAGAGTAGGGTGAGGCCCTCCTGAAAAAGCAGGGCGGGATATTTACAGTCATAGCAATATAACAATGGGCAAAGAAGACCCTTTTGAAACTCTGTGTTAAGCATTATGCAAAGTCAAGGTCACACTAAGTCTCTAGGATCAAGATACCAGAGTAAGAATATAGGCATCTTCAGTGAGGTCAGTTACAGGTCAATAGGCCAGGAGCAACTTGGCCTAGAATGCTTAAGTGTTTCACAAATAGGGAGGGTATCACAGCATAACCCTTGACTTTACTGTAAGCAGAGAACAACCCAGCCCACCTTGAGGGCAGGGCAGGTGATAGAAGTCCACACCCCTAAGCCTTTTTCTTCATATTCTTGAAAAATTCTCATTTGCCTATAAAACTACTAGACAATGCACCACACCGGAATCTCTTGTCCCCTCCTGGTGTGAGCTGGGAACTCTGTCCTTTCACTTTATTTCTAAATGAAAGCCTGTATCTTGCTCTCCTACCTTGACTGTTTGCTAAGCTCATTTTTTGGCTTTGTGAACAAGAACCTCAGCAACACTGGGACACATTGTACATTCACAGGGGAATTGCTAATTGTTAATTCTACATGTGACCTCTGGACCCCACCATGTCCCCCAAGGTGAGGGCCTTGATCCCCCCTCAGTAAAACCGTGATGCCCAATAATCCTCCTGTGGGGGTGAGGCCCAAGTGGGGTCTAGGTACTGTCTCCCAGGCAGTCTTGCAGAGACACAGGCCAGACGTGGGGCTTTGACTCCGGCTTCCATGTCCCAGACCTTAGCGGGTGGAATTGCAGCTCTGGCTTTATTGGTGCCACAGTTCTAACAAGATCCTATTAGGTTACCCATCAAGTTTTTCTTTCACTACCCTGGCCTTTACCAAATCAACCCAGATCTGGGTCCTTGAGACCTTCACAGAGCCTTTTACATGTCTCCTTTCAGTACTTCCCTCCATGCCCTTACTGTTTCAACCTCTCCCAGATGTGCTAAAGTACGAGAGGCCCCACTTATGGGTTGCCCTATGTGGGGGGCCAGAATAGTCACTAAGGACCCAAAGAGAGATGGGTGAGCTGTATGGAGCACCAGACTTCTCCTTCCTACAGTGAGTAACTCCTCATAGGGGTCCTGAGGGTCCATATTATAGATGATATATTTAATGCCCAATTCCCATTACATCTGCTGGAGCTCTGCATATGTTTTCCAGCTAGTGGGTACTATGGTAAATCACCCTGATTAGGCCAAACTGTCTGATGGCAGCTGTCAGCCAATCCAGAAGCGCCTGATTCCCTGACGCGTGATGGGCATTTTGCAACCGCTGCCAGAGGGAAGGGTGGGCCGTCAGGGAAGCCAGTCTACCCATTTCAGAACCCAACAGAGCAGTTTTCCACTCCCCCTCCAGAGTCACAACACCCATGTAGGCAGAGGTTCCGATGGCTTCTGCCAAAGCTGGACATCCATGTCCACCTGCTCGTCCTGGGTATAGGGGCGGAGCACATAGAGCTCCACAATCTGGGGAGGGGGCAGCTCCTCCCCCTGAGGAGTCTGCAGTTGTTGAATTTTCATTTTCTTAACTACAACCAGATGGGCCTTTCATATGGGAGGGGCTAGTGCCTCAGGCGGTGGCCTCAGCCACAGATCCGCCCTCGGCCCCACCCCCTCATCCTCTCCCAGCATCTCTACCATCTCTGGGGCTGAAGGCATGGCTCTTTCCCCGACCTCCCCCAGGGCCTCCTGCAACATGGATTCCCTGGCTGCCTCCTCACTCGCTGTAATTGTATCTTCCAGGAGCGCAACCTGTCTTCTCAATAACTGTCTCTCTTCCTTAAGCGCATCCCATAGGTCATCGCCCAGCTCCTACAAGCAATGTTTAAGTGTGTCCCTCTCCTGCCAAAGTCTCTCTCTCTCCTCGATAACCCTCTCTCTCTCCTCAACTACCCTTTCCCCGATCTCGAGAAGACATCCCACAATCCCAGCTGCTACACCCCACTCAGGGCCTCTCAGCAGTCTTCTATCTCTTGGAGGGCTCATTCCACAGCTTCCAGTGTCTCCACCCTTCCCCACTTCTGGGGTAGGCCCCACCCTTCTAGGAGGTGCTTTATCCTAGACCAATTCCCCACTAGGGGCTCCCTTATTAGAAGCCCCACCAATAGGGGGCTCCCAGGTGAAGCTGCACTCTCTACCGCGGCCATCACTGGGCCCTCCCCTCCATCCACTGGGGGAGTTCTGAGTATCTCCACACCACCTCTAAGGGCAGCCCACCCAAAGGTCACAACCACATTGATTTCAGGTTCAGAGTTCCTGCCAACTACCACCGACTACCACTCCAGGGGGAAAATCCCAAGGCAAAATACCTTTGAAGCCAAAATCAGTCAAAGGTAGAAATAAAGGGGGAGAAACCCCCTTTATTGCCTACAAGGAGTCATCCACCTCTGCTCTCCAGTGTCTCTCCTGCCCCACCTGCAGAAAAAGGGACCACAGGCAACCTCTCTGGTCCAGATATGTCCTCACTCCCCCTTGTAATTACCTATTGATATGGAGATAGACTACTTCTTTTCACCCCTTGGAAACACCTATTGATATGGAGCTGCTCTAAGGCCAGGCAAGAGATTCTGCAGATACTGCAATTTTACCCACTCATGGGAACTAAGTTCCTACAACCCCAGTGCTCTGTTGCCATAGAGAACTGGATGGAGTGAGATTATGTTCTGAGAACTTCCTGAAGGCAAAGAAAGGAGATTTTCAGGCAGGCTACTAAGAAGCATGATTGTATAGCCACAGTTCCATCTTGGTCGCCCAGGTGATGGGAACTTTCAAGCCCAAATCAGAGCTCTCAGTAGCCCCTCTACACTTATCGAGGAGGACAGACAGAATAAGGACTTATGCTTAAAGTCTGGAAAATAGAATGGAATTGCAAAGGGACAAACATGCCACTGGAAGAGCACAGAGACAAAATGTAATAGGTTGAACGTAAAAAGTCTTTTAAAAATATACACTTCAAGAAAGGGGAGTGAAGGCAACCACAGAGAGGAGGAGGCATGCCCAAAAGCTGGATTCTCTCTTCTAAGGAGTTTCAAGAATGGGATAAAGGTAAAGGGTCAGGGGGGTGCAGGCTTGTCAGGCGGTCTCAGAGGTCTGTCTTCTGTGAGAGACAATATGTCATTGTCTATAGCTGGTCACCTAGGTAATTCTGTAGGACAAATCTTTTTTATTCTGTAAGATAGTGGAGTATTGGGAACACATCAGTTAAGACTGCTTGTCTTGCCTTAAGATAACTCTTTGGCTGATTACAAAGAATATTAGGAATCTAAATGCAATTTTCATGCAAACGTGGACTCATAAACTTAAGATAAGTCCCTCCTGTTCTTATTATGCTAATCCTGGCATTTTTACAAAAATTAATCATGATGCTTGTCCCTTGTCTCTGCCATAGTTCACCTGTATTAGCTAGGGCTGCTATCAAGGTCAGCCCAGATTCAGAGCATGTGGAATGAACTCACACTGCAAAGGTAATGAGTCCTTTCTGGCTCTCTGTTTACTCTGATTAACCCCTTCAGTTCTTGGTGGGCACTGCCCTCCTTTCATCCCACTTATGTATGTCTTTCTGCCTAACAAAACTATTTTCTTTACTCATAACAAATGTAATGTTATTCTTCATAGCTTCTTTTACTTAATACTCAGGTCCTACTTCATGCATATGGAGATGGTTCCCTTATTATTTTGAGTAGTATTAATTAGAGTAAAACCTGAGAAACTTTAATTTTTAGTACATTTTAGGAAGTATGCAATTGTGAGTTGCTTCACTTTCTTTAAATTGGCAATTGATGACTACATTTCATAATTTCTAGACTATGTTCTTCTTTGTAGTACAATCTTCCAAGAAGCACAAAACATGTACTAACAGACCCAAATTATCTTTGCTTTTTCCGTATTAGGTAAACCAGGAGTTGATAAGCCTATATTCAATAATTAATGTTTCATTATTTCATCTTATTTTGAAATGATCTTAGACACTCAATAAAGTTAACTTAACTTATTAGCATACCAAAACATTAGGGTTTTAAGTTACCAAAAATATTTCCACTATTTAAAAAAAAATAACAACATATAACTGCTAGAATTCACCTTCTACAACTTTTTTAGTTTATTTGTTCTCAACAACCATGCCTAGATTACCCACAAAAATTTGGACACCAGAAAAAGTCAGCCATTCTCCAGGGAACTTTTTTGTTGTTTTTTTTTTAAGATTTAACAGGTAACATCAACTTGAATGACTTTAACAGAACCCAGGCAGAATAAAAGATTTTAATCTAAAGCTCATAACATTAGGGACATGTCTATTTTATTTAAACCAAATTTAAACTAGCTTCAATTTAGATAATCCAGATCATGTGAACTTGACCAATATTTAGGTTAGCTTCTATCAGGATTTGAGTTTGGAATGCTCAATTCCTATAACTGTTACAGGTTGAGTTCACTCTCCTCAGTCCTTGTCCCTGACACAACAAAGATTTGGAAGGCAGAGACACAATAGTGAAAAAGAGGGAAAGATTTATACGAATATATTCTAAGGGAAGAGCAGGCCAGAGTCAAGGTATAAAAAGGCCCCCATCATTTATGGGAGTGTCTATTTATCAGGACCCAGCCAAGAGGCACCTGTTGATTGACAGGGTGAGGTCATTTGATTGACAGCTCTAGTTATAAACCCTTTCCTCTCAGTGGGCATGTTTTTTCCCAGAATGCAAACAGAAGAGAGCATGGGGAGGGGGAGCAAAACTGCAATTTTATTTTAATGAGATTATGGGGAGGTTTACTTTGTGTGGTTCTTAGTTTTGTTTGATTGCGTCTGTGTTGGGACCTGGTTGAGACTGGTTTTGCCTGGCCCCAATAGGCAACAAGTTATCGTCCTGCAAAACCTTTGTTGTCTTCATGTGAGAACCCCTACCTGGGCAGAGCTTGGGCATTTTTTCCCTGAACTTTATCTCGCCTTTCCTGGATGTTCATGTCTCTCTACCCAACATTTCTCCATCAAATAGGAGAACCGAAATCTTTGGGCATTCTGTCAATGACTACTCTGGCTATATCCTGCTGAACCAGGGCCAGTGTATATGGACTGAGTCCCAATGCTTGCTCTCTGTTGGTCGGTGTTAGGGATGTACGACCAGCTTTTTAAGTCCTGTGGGGCTCAGGATCTGGGAGACTGCCCAGATAACGGTTCTGGTCAAAAGAGAGGTTCCATCTAGATGGAGGCTAAGAAAGTCTGAGCTGGCTGATAGACCTTGGATCATCATTTGTAAATGCAGAGCCTGAAGCCTGGATGAAAGAAATCAAATAAAGAGGTTAAGTGAAGGGGGTCCATCAGTGACTGTAATGGGGTTGGTGGGGGGGACTTGATGAAGGGGGCAGTTTAATAACCATAATATTGCACATGTAATTGTAGATTAACGATACCAAAATAAATTATAAAAAAAAAGTAAAGGGGTCCAGCAGCAAGGGCTACAACTAGAAAAATGAGGGGAGATGCCAAAGGTAGGAGAGACAGTAGGCAAGATTCCAGCTTGGGGGTGCCATGCCCTACGTTTGAGTCTTATCTGAAGAGTCTAGCATCCCAGAAATGTCTTTCTGTACTTTGCCTGACTGACAGATGTAGAACATCATTCCTTTGCCTGACTGACAGATGTAGAACATCATACCTTCCTTAGGTCCGGGCAGGTTCCTCCCTCGCTCACAGTGAGGAGTCTACTGCTCTGTGGTTTTGAAGAGCCACCCAAGAAAGTATGTCTAATTTTCTCTGAAGCCCTCTCAAGGCAGCCGCCGTTAGAAATTCTCAGATATTTCCTGGGTTAATTGGGTTGAATCCCTATGGAGGAGCTTCGAGGGGGGTGTCCCCATGGTTCCGAGGAGAGTTATGGGTCCCACTGCTAGTGGGAGAAGGGGTCCCAGCCATTTGGTGAACTCTGATTGGTCATATACTGGATAACAAGAGGATGTACTGGCCATAGCCAAGGACCTGTCTGTAACTATAAAACCCAAAGAGCAGTGACCAGTCCACCTGGAAAAGAGCTTAAAATAAGCTCTACGTCCACACACCCAGTATAGCCCCAAAGAGGGTCAGGTGGGGGGTGAAAGACTTAATGAACAGGGGAGTAATGGGCAGAGAGGGGGGCCTACCGGTAAGTCCCAAGACAGTGCAGTCCCTTGAGGTGAGGGGTCTAGAGAAGGAACAGAATAGGTGACCCCAGTATCCAAGAGGAAAGTCACTGTCCTGCATGCTAACATCTGTTGGTGCCGTTGGCTCCAGTCCAGTGATGGTGATCTTGGAGGGGCCGACTTGGGGGACATCTCCGTTCCTCCTCCTGGTGCCTCACCTCCTTCTTCCTTTCCTTCTCCTTAGTGCTGGTTTCCACGATTGCTGTTGGTTGGAAAACACTGAGGTTGCTGCAGTAAGCATGTCATCTATCATGGCCTCTGAGTCCTGAGGTACGTTTCCTCCTCATATCAGGTGCAGACTCGGTCAGTAATCTATCTTTCAGGATGCCCTCCCCTCATTTGAGCGCCGGTCCAGAGAAGCATGCTTAATGACTGCTTCTTTAAGACTTTCTAGAAAAGCAGCGGGGTTCTCAGTGGGCTCTTGGGTCACAACAGAGACTTCTGTATAACCGATGACCTTCTTTCTGCCAGCATTTAGCCCAGAATTTATGGAAATCAAATAATTGTCCCAAAATCAGCATTGGTCAGGCTCATTATAACCCCACCTGGGATCTGTGGAGGGGAGAGCTGTGTCCCCTACAGGATAATTAGGGTCATATTTCTTTGCCTCTTGAGTTACTCTCGCTAATTCTGTGTCTTTGAACATCTGGGTCACAGTGACTCAGATATCTCTCAAGTGAGAGCAGAGGCACCTGTTACATGTTGGAAACTCCCTTCATGACCATCACAATTGTCAGTGTGGCTTCCCAAGCATATTTTAAGTTAATTTCAGTGAGAGAGACGGGCTTATGCAGAAGCTGGGGACCTGATTCCTCTTCAGCCTCGACAAGGGAACAGTACATCTGCGGAGGCCATGGTTGCTGGCCCAGAGCACGCAGCCTTCCAGATGAGGGGGATATCCAGGTCCATCAGGAGGTATGTGAGTTTTGGAAGATTTGGGAGGAGCAGGGTATTTGGGGGCTGACGACCACAGGGAGATGCAGTCTTGAGGAGGGCACCTAGGGTATGGGGAAAGTAGGGTAGAGTAGAGGTTCCCTGAGGGCATTGGCTTCTTTGGACCTCTGCACAGTGAAGAAAGCTTAGGTTCCAGGGTGTCACCCAAGCTGGAGGGCACTGGCTTGTTTGGACCTACACTGCTCAAGAAAGGCATAGGTTCCAGGGTATCTTTGCGGAGTCCTGAGGGGAGTAGAGCCAGCCCCCAGTTAAGATGCTGGAGTGAATGGGGTACATATTTTCTGATATCAGTACACACTATACTCCATGGCTCAAGAGCCACATCTCCATCTCGAGATACACCCAAGAACCAGTTTTCCCTGTGCTGAGATCTGTGACCACTGAGGACTCATCCCTGTGTTACTGTGTGAGACACAGTGAGGGGAGGTCAGTGTGAGCCGGACACCAACCTCCCTGTGGGACGCAGGAGAGGCTGTGCTGTAGGCCACCTAGGACATGAGGAGCCTCAGGACCCACTGGGCTCAGGGTTTTAATCTGCAGGCTCTGCAATCCTCTTCCTGAGCTGACGACCACAGAAGAAATTTCTAAAGCTGTGGGAACAAGGGGCAGCCTCCGTTGCTGGACTGAACTGTCATATAGTAAACTGTCCAAAGGCTACACACTGCAAAAATGTGCCTTAAAAATATCTAGGAATAAACCTAACCAAGGAAGTGAAAGACCTATACTCTGAAAACTACAAGACACTTGTGAGAGAAATTAAAGAAGAAACCAATAAATGGAAACATCCCATGCTCATGGATAGAAAAAATTAATATTGTCAAAATGACCATATCCTGCCTAAAGCAATCTACAGATTCAATGCAATTCCTATCAAAATACCAACAGCATTCTACAATGAACTAGAGCAAATAATTCTAAAATTCATATGGAACCACAAAAGACCCCAAATAGCCAAAGCAATCCTGAGAAGGAAGAATAAAGTGTCACTCCCTGACTTCAAGCTCTACTACAAAGCCACAGTAATCAAGACAATTTGGTACTGGCATAAGAACAGACCCATAGACCAGTGGAATAGACTAAAGAGTCCAGATATAAACCCAAGCACATATGGTCAATTAATATAAGATAAAGGAGCCATGGATATACAATGGGGAAATGACAGCCTCTTCAACAGCTGGTGTTGGTAAAACTGGACAGCTACATGTAAGAGAATGAAACTGGATTATTGTCTAACCCCATACACAAAAGTAAACTTGAAATGGATCAAAGACCTGAATGTAAGTCATAAAACCATAGAACTCTTAGAAAAAAACATAGGCAAAAATCTCCTGGACATAAACATGAGCAACTTCTTCATGAAAATATCTCCCCAGGCAAGGGAAACATAAGCAAAAATAAACAAATGGGACTATATCAAACTAAAAGCCTTCTGTACAGCAAAGGACACCATCAGTAGAACAAAAAGGCATCCTACAGTATGGGAGAATATAGTCATAAATGACATATCCGATAAGGAGTTGATATCCAAATTATATAAAGAGCTCAAGCACCTCAACAAACAAAAAGCAAATAATCCAATTAAAAAATGGACAGAGGCGCTGAATAGACACTTCTCCAAAGAAGAAATTCAGGTGGCCAACAGGCACATGAAAAGATGCTCCACATCGCTAATCATCAGAGAAATGCAAATTAAAACCACAATGAGATATCAACTCACCCCAGTCAGGATGGCCGACATCCAAAAGACAAACAACAAATGTTGGCGAGGATGTGGAGAAAAGGAAAAACCCTTCTACACTGCTGGTGGGAATGCAAATGAGCTCAACCATTGTGGAAAGCAGTATAGAGGTTCCTCCAAAAACTCAAAATACAAATACCATTTGACCCAGGAATCCCACTCTTAGGAATTTACCCTAACAATGCAGGAGCCCAGTTTGAAAAAGACAGATGCACCCCTATGTTTATTGCAGCACTATTTACAATAGCCAAGAAATGGAAGCAACCTAAGTGTCCATCAGTAGATGAATGGATAAAGAAGATGTGGTACATATACACAATGGAATATTATTCAGCCATAAGAAGAAAACAAATCCTACCATTTGCAAGAGTATGGATGGAGCTAGACAGTATTGTGCTCAGTGAAATGTCAGGCGGAGGAAGACAAGTATCAAATGATTTCACTCATCTGTGGAGTATAAGAACAAAGCAGACACTGAGGGAACAAAACAGCAGCAGACTCACAGAACCCAAGAATGGACTAACAGTTACCAAAGGGAAAGGGACTGGGGAGGATGGGTGGGAAGGGAGGGATAAGGAGGAAAAAGGGGCATTACCATTAGCACACATAATGTTGGGTGGGGCACGGGGAAGGCAGTACAACACAGAGGAGACAAGTAGTGATTCTTTAGCATCTTACTACACTGATGGACAGTGACTGTAATGGGGTATGTGGTAGGGATTTGATAATAGGGGGAGTCTAGTAACCACAATGTTGTTCATGTAATTGTACATTAATAATAACAAAAAAAAAACAAAAAACAAAAAAATGTATCCTTTTTTTTCTTCTTCTTTTTCCACTTTTTTTTTCAGAGAAATGGAGACGGGACCCTGCATCCAGGGAGGTATTTGGGGGCAGGGGATGTGCTCCATGGAGCAGAATATGAGGGTCACAGCCCAGAGCAGTACCACTGGATCCTACTGTTTTATCATGAGAACATAATGCCCTCCACACACATACACCACCCAGCGGGATAAGAGCAGTTATGCTGCAAGTGCCACAGGACATAGATGGTGTCAGCAGAAGGGAACTTGGGGACACCCAGAGACAACAGTCACAGCAAATCGGGCAGGACAGCCATGCCGCGCTGACCCCATCAGCTTAAAGACAGAGCTCAGGACCCTCTCATGGCCTCAGACTCTTTATCTCTCTGTCCTCTTAGGGACTCTGCCAGAGGTTCCATGTCCTCATGGAATTTGTGGTGTATCAGGTGTGTCCCAGGTTTCCATAGAAAAACAGACCAGGAGTGAGGAGGTGGGGGTCCCACAGGGACCTGGGTGGTGCAGTCTTTGAGGACTAAGCAAGGAGTCCAACACTGGGGGCCTGATGCCGGAGTCTGAGGCCCATGGGCAGGTGGTCAACTCGGAGGTGACCAGCAGGATGGAGCCCCAATGATGGACGGAAGTGAGTTCCTCATGGTGATCATGAGTGCTGCAGAAGCCGGGCACCCCTCACGAGCTGGACTCTCTCACCTGCCTCAGCTGCCCCACCCCCAGGTGACCCGACAGAGCAGCCTCACCTGAGTCAGCTGGAGGGCTGCTGCCTCACCCTCACCCTCAGGGGTCTCCCCCTCCAAGCCTGGGGATTTAGGGGACACAAGGCTGCATATGCCCTGACTTGGCCAAGAAGGACAGTGCCCCATATCTGACTATTTGAGGGACACTGTGCCCCACTCTCCCTGGGCGTCTGCAGGGTCCCAGGTGCTGCAGGAACAAACACAAGGGCCTGAACGTCCTAATCTGTGCTTTTGACGGTTCACTGCAGTTCTGATGAAGAGAGAAAGTCACGGACTCCAGGCGTAGAGTTAGTGTGTGGTCACTGCCCATGTGCTAGACACAGAGAAGGGCAAGTCTGGAGTCAGCAAGAACACCACCTTCTATTTGTATGTGTGTTTGTCTGTGTGAGTGTCTGTAGGCATGCAGTGGGCTTGTGTATGAGGTCCATGTGTGCAGATACATTCAGATGGTACCTTGTGCAGAGAAGCCTAAAGAAGAATATAGGCCCAGAGCCCTGAGGGTCTGCACTCAGCATGCGTGTGGACCGTGTTAGTGCCTCCGGCAGCTCCAGGTAAGGGGCTCCCTGGGTGGCATGAAATCCGCCCTGGTCTCGGTGCAGAGCATGTCGGTTTCATAAGGCCCACTCACTGTCTCAGGAGACCATGTCAGAAGCACGTGGTTCCCTGAAAGAGCACCCGAAGGAGGACACAGCCATTTAACACTGGACTGGAGACGCAGAGGGAAATGGCCTAGGAACCCAGACTGGACCCACTCTGCAATACAGGGGCTGGGCTGCAGGGGGCGCTGGCTCCCCAGGACAGGACACCAGCCCCGGAGCAGGTGCAGAGATTGAGAAGTGATCCTTCTCGGGGCCTGGCACTGAGTTTCCAAAAAGTTTCAATCCAATTTAAAGATGCACACAGACAGCTGGTGTGAGTTCTAATATCGTCTTCTATAAGAAGTGTTTACCCAACTTGATAAGCAATGGAGAGCCACAGGCAAAGCGGCGTTTTCAGGGCTTCGGGACATCTGAGGAGGAAGAGCTGAAGGACAAAGAGACATTAACTCACTGGTTCAGCATTTTGGGGACACTGACATCGTAGGAGTAGGAAATTCAGATTTCAGACCGCAGCACAGGCTCAGAGGGTATCCGTGCCATTCAGGGTGGGCTCACAGGGACCAGGACATACTGTGGGGCTTGTGCCACTCTAGGAGAAGCTCTATCTGCACTGAGCTCAGGGATGTGAAGGGGACACATATTCACAAACAAGAACGGGGACTTGGGCTCCTCCCCCCATGAGCATGGTCCCTGTGTCCATTACCTTCTTGTTCTCAGGTAGGACCCAGCCTTCCCTATAATGTATTCTGCCTCATGAATATGCAAATGAGACGGGGTGCACCAGATTAAATATGGGCATGTCTGTGCCCCGAGAGCATCAGCCCAGCACCGCACCCTCCCTACAGAGCCCCTGAGAGCACCACCCCTCACCATGGACTGGAGCTGGAGAGTCCTCTTCCTCCTGGCAGTGGCTACAGGTGAGGGGGTCCCCCATCCCTCGGCTGAGGAGGGGAGAGGGCCAGTCAGGGGCATGTCATCCAATCCCATGTCCTCCCACAGGGGCCCACTCCCAGGTCCAGCTGGTGCAGTCTGGGGCTGAGGTGAAGAAGGCGGGGGCGTCCGTGAAGGTCTCCTGCAAGGCGTCCGGATACACCTTCACCGGCCACTATATAAGCTGGGTGCGGCAGGCCCCTGGACAAGGGCTCGAGTGGATGGGATGGATCTACCCTAGCAGTGGTGGCACAACCTACGCACAGAAGTTCCAGGGCCGAGTCACCCTGACCAGGGACATGTCCACGAGCACAGCCTACATGGAGCTGAGCAGTCTGAGGCCGGAGGACACGGCCGTGTATTACTGTGCGAGAGACACAGTGTGAGAACCCACATCCTGAGCGTGTCAGAAACCCTGAGGGACCAGGGGTTGTGCTGGGCTGAGGAGGGGACAGGGGACAATGACTTCCTCACTCCCTCATACCAGATCAGGAAGGAGACAAAGCATAAAGGTTTCACAGCACAGCACTTACAAGAATTAAAAAAAAAAAAGACCTTTCTTGCCACTTGAATCTGTGGGAAGCCCAACGAATGACTCAGAGTAACTCAAATCTCTCCCGGAGCTTTCACTCTTTACCTCCAGTGAACTGCAGGTTTTGTAGGAAATCAGGACATTGGCAGACAGATTTTTTTACACACAGGAAGAAGTCAGGTTTAAGAAAAATCTTCCGTAAATCCAATAACTGTCAGAAAATTCAGGTTTCACCTGAAACTCAATTCTCCCATAAATGTTGGGGGTCAGCCCACCCTCCATCACACCCTGGAACCTACCATCAAACTGACAACAGAGGATTGTGGCCTGGACTTCTTAAGTGACACTCGTGTGGCTTTCTCCACCATCTGCTAAGGGACCTGCCTCCCCCTGTCACCTCTGGCCGCATCTGCACTCTTGGGGCCTCAGGGCACCCCTACCATGGACTGGAGAGGACACCGTGCAGGGCAGAGCATCCACAGCAAGCTGCACATGGACGTCCAGTCTGACCGCGTAACAAGGAGAATGACGGGAAAGGAGACTGTCCCTGAGGCTTAAGATGGTTCAGGGGGGAAGGGGTGAGGGTCCTGCTCCCAGGAGGGCTTCTGTGGTTTCCATCTCCCACCTGCATCCAAGGAGGTGAACTGTGCTTTCTATCATATTTCCACGTGTGGGCAGATGGAGAAGAGGGGGAATGAGCCTTGTGATATCAGGAGTCAAATGTCAAAATAGAGCCTGATGATGTATTAAACTGAAAAAGTATAAAATATGGGGGCTGGGGGGAGATAAGTGGTCATTAAGGGTAGATGACAGCCTGGGTCTATTGAAAATAGAAGAATGTTCCTAAGGAAGCAAGGAATTATGAAAACAAAATAATACAAACAATGGAATTAGCAAGGGGATGTGATCCACAGTCTCAGGAGGAAGCTGTCTATTATTCACAGTCATGAGCATGTTCTCAAGGTCTTGCATCAGCCATGTTCATTCAGATATCAGAGGCTTCTGATTCCTCAGCTTGAGGGGCTCGGTTGCAGTAGACTTCCAGGTGTTTGGAGTGTTAACCTGATGCTTTAGTAACTGATGTGGGCTGAAGGTTTGTGTCCCCAAAGGTTTCTCATGTTGAAACCTAATGCCCTCTGTGATGGGCTAGGAGGCAGGGCCACTTGGGAGCGCTCAGGTCAGGAGGGGGAGGCCCAGGGATGGGGTCACTGCCCTCATGAAGCAGCACTGAGAAGCCTTCCCTGCCCCTTCCTCCATGGGAGGTCACAGGAGGGACAGCCACCCAGGGAGGAGGTTCTCCTCAGACCCCAACCTGCTGGCCCCTGATCTCAGATTCCCAGACCCAACAACTATAAGGAATAAATTCCTGTTGTTCATAAGCCACCCAGTCTGTGGGTCTTTGTAACAGCAGCCAGAGCTCAGGAAGACCCTGTGAGCCATAAGCCCAAACACTGACTCTCTGGGGCTGTGCAGTGACATTTGTTGTCAAAGTTCCTGCTAAAATCCCCTCTGTGTGATTCAAGGATGATTTTATCTGATGTTTCTCCCAATAGATAGAATGAACGGGTTCCCTCCCATAGGAGTCTGAGGAAAGGTGGAGTGGGAGGCAGCCATCATCTTGTGGTGACATGAGCAGGTACAGTACGTGAATTTTTAAAATATTTTTTAGTGTCCGAATGCATTAAGGCCAAGCCTTCTATGGGAGGAAATATGTGTAAATGCACAGTCGTCCCAGGGACCATGTTACAGGAGAGTCAGGGGTGTGTCCACAGGGAGAGGACCCAGATGCCCTCGTGCCCAGTGGGAACACCTACTGCACAGGAAAGTTTGTATAATTTTACTAAAGAATATTATTTTTTCAACATTCCTGGAAAACTGTGGATGTGGGGAGAGTGGCATTTGAGTCATAATGACACCTTACAGGGCTGGTTTATGATGTTGCTGGTGTCACATGACCAGGAATAACCTCCGATGTCTTTGTAAAGATTCCTAACAAGTATTGGATTTAAATAGGAACCAGTTTGTCCACACAATGTAGTGTAGAGAAATAGAGACATTTATCTAATATTCATTGGAAGTCCTCTCATGCCACCAAGGAGCTGTGAGATTGCAGTTTATCCAAGTGGGAAGACACCATTCTCTTTATTCAACTCAGTGTCTATGTCCCCTTCAGGTGCACTGACCCCGTCAGGCATGGACATGACAACATGGTTCCAAAAGTCACATGCAGGAAGGAGCAGGAACAGGGAAAAGGAGGGGATTTCCCCAAAGTGATCTTCTGCAGAACCAGGGCTGTGACCCCAGACCCAGAGCTGTCACATGTGCACAGGGACAGGTACCTGGGGGGACGTAAGGCTGCACCTGGGAGGTGGACCTATGTTCATGTACAGCTGGAGCCATCATACCCTATAATGGGGGTATTTGCCTGATCCTGTGGTTTTCCAAAAATGGCTAAGAAAATGAGGTTCTTGTCATCACTCATGTTTTCTGTTAACATGTTTCCCTGTCATTAGAGATCACCCTCATGGTTATCATGAACAAGATTCCCTTAACCTAACCTTAATTACTCCCAAGGGATTATGGTCACTGAGTGAAAATTTTCTTGTCATATTTGAGTTTCTTCTTTATTTCCTATGTTTGCCACTCAGCTTCCAAGTATATGTGGATAATAAAACCAAAACAAACAAAACTGTTGACAGTGAATTTTTTATTGATTCGACAGCAGAAACTCACCTGAAGCAAACACACCCCAGCAGCAGTGCCATCTCCCTGTGCACATTGTCACACGGTCATTCACCAAGTCCCACAGACTCTGTTCTGCAGACGTGAGGACACACCTGTGCTGAGACCACACTCTGTTCCCAGGTCATCCTCTGAGCCCTCTCCAGGGGACATAGCCATCAGAGGGAAGGTCCCATCTCCCCAGCATGAGAGCCACCTGCACCTCTAGTTCACCCCCAGGTCATGGTGGCTGATTCCCTTAATGTGCTCATCGCTGGTGACCTTCAAGGGCATCCTTCCAGGTTTACCCTTTGTCTTTTTGTTTCTATGTCATTTATCTACTTTCATCTTCCTGCTATTGTAACATGACCTAGCGTCCAGCCACAATAACCATGAATAATGTCCACAAATTTTACACACACCTCAGAATCCCACATACCTGTTTCCCCCTTCCTGGGGATGAGCTCCACTTGAAACCCACCAGCACCCCCATGAACAAATGCACATCTACCCTGTTGTCTCCTCTGTGAGTATAATGAACCCTGTCCATCCAGATGCACCCACCTCCTGGAGGCAGGATGGAGCCTTCATGTATGTCTGTCCAGTTAAGGCCTTGAGAGCACCTGGACAGTTACACACCCACATGGATGTGGAGGTGGGGGCCTCTTCTCTTCAGCCCAGAGCAGGTCTGCCCACTTGCCCAGGTCCCACAGTGGCTCTCAGGGCCTCTTGGGACCACCAGAGGCATCTCAGGACTCTGTGACAGTGAGGACACCCAGGGGTGCTCAGGATACAGCAGGTGCTCAAGACACTCTGGTACGCGCTGAATGCACTAGGGGACATCGGATCTCCAGGGGGCACTGAGCACCCACAGCACAGAGAGAAGCCCCAGGAGCAGGTGCACACAGAGGCTTTTTTCTGCCAGAGTTTGTGGTTTCCTCTGCATCTAACTGCTTCCCATGGAAACCTTCTGTGTTCCTCATGCCTTGGAAACTATGCCTTTCTGGCTTAGGAAACTTTCTTGTGATGTGTGGACACTTTGCACATGCACCAAATCAGGGGGTCTCCTACGGAGGCTGCAATAGATGCAGAGGTCCCAAAGCAGAGGCTTGAGGATGCTAAGGGACCTGGTGGGAGTTTCCCAGTGAGACTCAGGGTGGGAAACTTAGGAAACCACCAAGGGCAGTCTGTGAATTGGGGTGACAGCCCAAGACATCCAGTCCAGGGCCTGTGGCCTGAGGACCTGGCAGAGTTGACATCTGAGCCTCCTGCTCAAAAAGTGACAGTGTCATGCTCTCAGAGTCGTGCTCGCATTGCCCCATTTTCTGTGAGTCAATGTCTTTCTTTGCTAAACTGTGTGAGCACATCTCTGTTTTCTGCTCCCTGATGTGGCTTCAGGTGTGAACATGGGGCCCAGGCCTTAATTTGGGCTCAGGTGTGACGTAGGCTCTCGAGCCCCAGCACTACCAAAGGCCAATGGGACATCCTCACCAGCCTTGCCCAGGTGTGCCTGCTCCCTCCACCCATGGACCCCCTGGGAAAGGTGAATGGGATTGATAGGCCCAGGGTTGGGGATAGATCTCTACCTGGGATGTGAGTGCAGGTCCTGTGAGGCTCAGCTGTCTTGCAGAGGCCAACCTCCTATGGGGTTAGAGTGTGGGGAAAGTTTGTGACTGAGAGCTCAGGGTTGTGACATGGGACAGGCTGGGCCCCAGTGACTCACCGTACCGCACTGCCCCTGTTGGACCACAGCAGAGGCTTCTGTCCCCTGAGCACATTGTGTCCCTCTGCTCTGCTCTGACTGAACCTGAAACACTCAGGTTTTCTAGGACACTCTCTGAGTCTCAGGGCAATGAGGTGATGGGCTTTCATGACATCTGCAGACCCCCTTACAGGAACTGTAGGTGAGTGTTGGAGACAAGAGCTGGAGGGGACAACACAGCCATGTGGGCACAGCTCTGACCATGGCCTTGGTCAGTTTGTATGACACCTGCCCATAGAAGCAGGTCATCTATCAATCACTGGGTTGTTTTTTGCCCATAAAGCAGTCATGAACTGGATTTAACTGGCTTGGATTATTTAATTTTGGAAGCACCTTTGTGAAGGACCTAGCCAGGGGAGCTGGGCAATGCTGAGAGGTGGCAGCTCCCGCAGCTCCTCTGACCTACAGGGTAGGGCAGAGACTGTGGAGGGAGGGGGATTTTCTGACACTGCCCTGCAGTCCTGGGAATGTCCAAGATGTCCACTGGGGTGTTTTTGACCAAAGTGTCCCTTTAGGGACCCCCCCCCTATGTCTCCCAGATGCAGTACTCACTCCTGGGGACAGTTAACAACACTGATGTTTTCAGCAGGAACATACAAGCATCACTGTGGGGGGCGGGGCCAGTGCATCCCGCCATGAGCCAAGTGCAGGGCATCCTCGGAAAAGCTCAGCATCCATCGTTTTATTTGAGAAAAAATGGCTTTACTGATCCTCTTGGGTGAAAAACACAAGCAGCCTTGTGGTGTACAAACATTCATTCCGAATGCCTTATTCCTTCATTTTCTTCAAGCTCATGGCCCAGACGTGCTGTCCCCTGTAGGAATTGTGAAAAGTACCCTGATAGCTCCTGGCCAGGTTCACTGGCCCCTGGCCACTAAAGCTCCCTCTGGGCATCCATTCATGTGGATTCCGGAAGATGAGCTCAATCGTGAAGCACCATAAAGATCATGGTCACCTGGGTGAGGAGGAGGGAAGGGGTGGGAGGGAGGAATCCCAGGGACATGAGGAAAGTCCTGGGGGAAGCCTCTGTCCCCTCGGGTGGTAGTGATGGTGGTGCACAGGAACACCTACATCACAGTCAGCGATGTAAGTGTAACGATGGGCATTTCCTGGGCGCTACATCTCAGCAAGGTGGGTGGGGAACAGAGAGTATCAGTGGAGCAGGAGAGCTGGAGAGTTAGATAAGGACCCGTGAAACATTAGAGCCCTTCACACAGGTGTGTGAGCCTGGCTTCCTCGATATTCTAGGTAGGACTGGAATGCAGCAAATCCCACATTCCCACCCAAGGAGGGCATGAAAATCACTGGGAATGTGGCAGCTCTTCCCTGGAGCTGGATTAGGGAGCCGTTGGGGCCACTGGGGAGGAACACAGGCCCACACCCAGGGCTCATTCCACCAGACATGGTCTCACGGGAGCCTTGCAGCACCCATTTGTAGACTTTCTGCAGTTTTTATATCTAAATAAATGAATATTCATGGCTACCTATGTCACCAATTTATGTACATGTGGACAAAAGAAATCAAACATGGTCACTCATTTCTATCAATACACTAACAAACAGTGAAAATTTATGTATTTTGAAAACATTTTAATGTGCTAAACATCCCTCAGACACTCACACATTCTCTGGGGCTCTACTCTCTCAATAGAGGTCCAGCCCAGAGCTGCTTTATAGTCAGAGCCCATGCAAATGGGGCTCTCCTTGCACTGATGAAAACCAGCCCAGCCCGGACCCTGCAGCTGTGGGAGAGAAGCTGCAGCCCCAGGAGTCCCAGGTGTCCCCAGTCGGTCACCAGGACTCAACACACATGGCTCACCATGGAGTCTGGGCTGAGCTGGTTCTCCTTGCTGCTCTTCTAGGAGGTGATTGATGGGAACATGAGACACTGGGGATGTGGGTGGGTGTGAGTGGGGGAAGCATTGGATATGTGACAGATATCTGACGAGGACGTCTCTGTGTTTGCAGGTCTGCAGTGTGAGGTGCAGCTGGTGGAGTCTGGAGAGGCTTGGTGCAGCCTGGGGGGTCTCTGAGACTCACCTGTGTGGCCTCTGGATTCACCTTCAGTAGCTACTGGATGCACTGGGTCCCCCAGGCTCCAGGGAAGGGGCTGCATTGAGTCTCAGCTATTAGTAGTAGTGGAAGCACTTACTACACTGACTCCGTGAAGGGCCAGTTCACCATCTCCAGAGACAACGCCAAGAACACGGTGCATCTGCAAATGGACCGCCTGGAAGTCGAGGACTCTGCCCTGTATTACTGTGCGAGAGACACAGTGTGGGGAAGTCAGTGTGAGCCCAGACACCAGCCTCCCTGCAGGGACACAGGAGGGGCTGGGCTACATGGGCTCAGGACACCAGGGGGCTCAAGATCCTGTGCAGAGGGAAGTGAAGGGCTGGTTTCCCGTGAGGTCTCGTTTCCTCTTCATTTAGCACTGCCCCCTGGGCATCAACTTCTGTGGACTCATAACACTTTGTTTACCTATTATGTGTCTGAATTGGAAACATATCTTGGAGATGAGAAAACTATATTCACATGCATAAAGGGCAGAGAGACACATACAGTTGCTTCCTTCATCCCTGAGTCTAATTAATTACAAATATTTATGCAAGAGTTAGTGAAATCCACAAAACAGGAAGTGGTAGCTTCCATAGTGCAGCTCATGCACCCAGGGAAGCAGCTTCCATCAGAGCCTGACGTCGAGGTGGGCATCAGACAGCAGAGGCCTCCTAAATCCACAGCAGGAGGGGAATGTCCCCTGTGTGGTCACTGTCCACACCAAGCACAGAGCGTGAATATAGGGCACCCCATGCAAAGCTTGAGGGACCAATGAGGCCTCAGACAGATGTAGAGCATCATGATGCATGACACACCAAGGGGACATAAATCCTGCATCACCTCCATCATTGAGTGTCTGTGGAGGGCAGGGAGACCTGTCAGCAGAGCAGGAATGGTTTCATAGAGTCAGGAGAGGAGACTGGGTCAGAGGGTTACTGTGGGTCAGGGGTGAGTGAGGGGTGTGGGTCCTGCTCCCAGAAGGGGCTTCCATGGCTTCCATCTCCGACTTGCCTGGGAGGTGGGGAATCCGGCTTTGTATCAGATTCCCACATGTGGGCAGAGGGAGAATGGGCAGAAACCTAATGGCGAATATGCTGTGTTGGGAGGCAGGGCCTTTGGGAAGCTCTCAGGTCAGGAGGGGAGCCCCAGGAATGCGATCAGTGTCCTCCTGGAACAGCACTGAGAGGGCTCCCCTGTCCCCTTCCCCCCGTGAGGTCACAGGAGGGACAGCCACCCAGGAAGGAGGTTCTCCCCAGTCACCCAGCTGCTGGCACCTGATCCCGGGATCCCAGACCTCGCAGCTGTGAGAAGTAGATTCCTGCTGTTTATCAGCCACCCGGTCTGTGGATCTTCTCTACAGCAGCCAGAGCACAGGAGGACATTGGTGAGCCATGAACCGAACACACTCTCCAGTTTTCACAGCCGCCTTACTAATTACCATTCCTGATAAAATCCCCAGTGTGGTTAGAGGATTTTCTGTGATGCTCCTCCCAGGGCACAGAACGATGTGCTCACCTGGAGCAGAGGCCGCAGGAGCACAAAGAGCAGGAGCCCTTTCAGGGGACGGTCATGCCCAGAGGGGACACAGGGGGCTCTGGTATGGGGAGGACAGAGCCTGGGCCACACCCACCCTTTTGTGGGCCTTCCCTCCCGTGCCTCCGGGTTCTCAGATGAGATACACACATACCCCTCGCGGCTCTGACGAGGGAGAGGTCTGATCCCTGAGAAATCCCCCAGACCTTCTCCAGGCAGACCCTCAGGGAAGGACTCTTCCTGACCCGTGTTCTGGGGCGGGAGGGGATTCCTCCCTGCTCTGGGCCACCATCACCTGATATCACCTAAGGGGTGAATAATAGTGAACAGGGTTGAGGATCAGACAAATGTGCTGGGGTCCCTGCATCCAGGGAGGTATTTGGGGGGCAGGGGATGTGCACAATGGAGCAGGATTATGAGGGACACAGCCCACAGCAGTTCCACAGGATGCTATCATTTAATCATGAGGACATAATGCCCTCCACTCACATGACACCACCCAGCGTGATAAGACCAGATTATACTGCAGGTACCAAAGGACACAGACAGTGTCTGCAGAAGGGAACTCAGGGACACCCAGAGACAACAGTCACTCCAAATCAGAGGCAGGACAGCTGTGCCACTCTGACCCTGTGAGCTTCCAGACCGAGCTCAGGACCCTCTCCTCACCCTCAGACACTTTCTCTCTCTTTCCCCTTGGTGACTCTGCCAAAGGTTCCCTGTCCTTTTGGAATTTGTGGTGCTTCAGGTGTGTCCCAGGTTTC
The DNA here is from genome assembly GCA_032199065.1 of Smutsia gigantea. Lineage (NCBI taxonomy): Eukaryota > Metazoa > Chordata > Mammalia > Pholidota > Manidae > Smutsia > Smutsia gigantea. Next base: position 41,867 of record JAVSCE010009248.1, read on the forward strand.
CACCGGACACACAGACCAGGAGTGAGGAGGTGGAAGTCCCACAGGGACCTGGCTGGTGCCATCCTTGGGGACTAAGCAGGGAGTCTGTCGCTGGGCCAGATGCCGGGTCCTGAGGCCCATGGACAGGTGGTCAGATGGGAGGCTACCAGTAGGATGGAGCCCCAAAGATGGAGAGAAGTGAGTCCCTCATGGTGACCAGGAGTCCTGCAGAAGCCAGGCACCCCTCACAAGCCAGACTCACTCACCTGCCTCAGCTACCCCACCCCTTGGGTGACCTGACAGAACAGCCTCACCTGAGTCAGCTGGAGGGGTGCTCCCTCACCCTCATCCTCAGGGGTCTCCCCCTCCAGGCCTGGGGCTTTAGGGGACACAAGGCTGTATGTGCCCTGACTGTGCCAAGAAGGGACAGGGCCCATATCTGACTATTTGAGGGACACCTCAACTATTTGAGAATGTCCCTCTCTCCCTGGGTGTCTGCAGGGTCCCAGATGCTGCAGGAAGAAACACACAGGCGTGAACATCCTAATCTGTGCTTTAGAAAGTTCACTGTACTTCTGATGTAGAGAGGAACTCACTGTCCCCAGGCCTAGAGTTAGTGTGGGCTCACTGTCCATGTGCTAGATGCAGGGAGGGCCAAGTCTGGAGTCAGCAGGAACAGCACCTTCTATCTTTGTATGTGTGTGTGTGTGTTTGTGTGTGTGTCTGTAGGCATGCAGTGGGCTTGTGTATGATGTCAGTATGTGCAGATCCATTCAGATGGGACCTTGTGCAGAGGAGCCTAAAGGAGACTCTTCTCCCCAAAGCCCTGAGGGTCTGGACTCACCGTGAGTGTGGACTGTGTCAGCGCCTTCCACAGTCCAGGGAAGGGGCTCCCTGAGTGGCATGAAATCACCCCCTGGTCTCTGTGCAGAGCATGTGGGTTTATTAAGGCCCACTCACTATCTCAGGAGACCATGTCAGAAGCATGTAGTGCCTTGAAAGAGCACCTGAAGGAGGACACAGCCACTTAACACTGAACTAGAGGTGATGAGGGAAATGGCCTGAGAGCCCAGACGGGACACGCCCTGCAAGACAGGCTCTGGGCTGCAGGGGGCGCTGGCTCCCCAGGACAGGACTGCAGCCCTGGAGCAGGTGCAGACAATGAGAAGTGCTTCCCTCTTGGGGCCTGGCACTGTCTTTCTAAAAGTTTCAATCCAATTTAAAGATGCACACAGACAGCTGGTGTGAGTTCTAATATCCTCTTCTATAAGAAGTGTTTATCCAACTTGATACAGTCATGGAGACCCACAGGCAAAGCAGGCATTTCCAGGGCTTCTGGACATCTGAGTAGGAAGAGCTGGAGGACAGGGAGGGATTAACTCATTAGTGGAGCATTATGAAGACACTGTGATCCTAGGAATAAGACACTCAGATTCCAGACCCAAGCACAAGATGAGGGGTTCTCTATGCCATTCAGGGTGGGCTCACAGGAACCAGGACCTTCTGTGGGGCTTGTCCCTCAGAGTGAGGAGCTCTGTCTGAACTAAGCTCAGGAATGTGAAGGGGACACATATTTGCAAAGAAGAACTGGGCCTCGGGCTCCTCACCCCCATGAGCATGGTCCCTGTTTGTACACTCTGCTCGTTCCCAGGTAGGGCCCAGCCTTCCCTATAAAGTATTCTGCCTCATGAATATGCAAATGAGCTGAGGTGCCCTAGGTTAAATATGGGCATGTCTGTGCCCCAAGAGCATCAGGCCAACACCACACCCTCCCTACAAAGCCCCTGAGAGGACCACCCCTCACCATGGACGGGAGCTGGAGAGTCCTCTTCCTCTTGGCAGTGGCTACAGGTGAGGGGCTCCCCCGTCCCTGGGCTGAGGAGGGGACAGGGCCAGTCAGGGGCATGTCATCCTCTCCCATGTCTCCCACAGGGACCCACTCCCAGGTCCAGCTGGTGCAGTCTGGGGCTGAGGTGAAGAAGCCGGGGGCGTCCGTGAAGGTCTCCTGCAAGGCGTCCGGATTCACCTTCACCAGCTACTATATGCACTGGGTGCGGCAGGCCCCAGGACAAGGGCTCGAGTGGATGGGACGGATCGACCCTGAAGATGGTAGCACCAAATACGCACAGAAGTTCCAGGGCCAAGTCACCCTGACCAGCGACACGTCCACGAGCACAGCCTACATGGAGCTGAGCAGTCTGAGGCCTGAGGACACGGCCGTGTATTACTGTGCGAGAGACACAGTGTGAGAACCCACATCCTGAGCGTGTCAGAAACCCTGAGGGACAGGGGGGTGTGCTGGGCTGAGGAGGGGACAGGGGACAATGACTTCCTGACTGCCTCAAACCAGATCAGGAGGGAGATAAAGAATAAAGATCTCACAGAACAACACTTAAAGAATTAAGAAAACAAAATATGAAAGCATCAATTGTTTCTTGCTTCAGAGTAACTCAAATCCCTCCCAGAGCTCTTGCTCTTGACCTCCAGTGAATTGCAGATTTTGCAGGAAATCAGGACAATGGCAAAGAAATTGACCTGCATGCAGAAAGTCAGATTTAAGAGACAATTTCCTTGTATCCTAAAAGTCTCAGAATATTCTCATTTCAACAAAAAGTCAATTCTTTGATAAATATTGGGTCAGGCTATCCTCTACCATAGGCTGGAACCTACCATCAAACTAAAAATACAGATTCATAAACTGGACTTCATAACTGACACTTGTGTGGCTTTCTCCACCATTTACCCAGGGGGTTTGCTTCTATCTGTCACCTCTGATGTGTTTGCATTCTTGGACTCTCAGGGCACCATTACCACCGCCAGGACCTCAGACCACCCACTTATCTGGCTAGGCCCCCTCAACACCCTTCAGGCCTTACTGTCCTCCAGAAGTTCACCAGTAAACCTTCCTGGTTGAGATTTGTAGTGTAAATGTAATGCTACTGTAAGCAGCAGTGAGAAAGGTGTTCCTATGACACTCCCACTCGACCAAGCCCCACGTTTCCTACATTCTTTGCTGGAAGCTCATCCTGATTAAAAGGCCACTGAGACGATATCTTTCAGTCATGTCACAATTCACCTCTGGGCTGGACATGCAGACGGAGCTGGGTAACTGTGTTGTGCAGGGCCATGTGCATCTCCAGGAAAAGGAAGAAGCCCTTCCCTTCAGAGGCTCATACTCTCTCTCCAGAGATTAAGGGCAAGTCACTAAACCCACAATAGACTATCTCCTGAAACACGGACTCCTGGTCACTGCTGCCTCACCCTGTAACACCCAATCTTCCCCAGGATAAAGAAGATAGCCGTGACTCAGAAGGAACCAAACTTGCAGATCTGTCTGCGGTGGAAAGGATGCAAGCCCTTTGTCATCCCTCAGCAGCCGGTGGTCCTGGCCACCTGCTCTCCCTCCTCAGTGCCCCCTGAGGCACCCTGGCTTCATGTCAACTACAAAGTAAAGCTCTCAATTACTTCCCCAGCAAAGGGGGTTTAGGTGGGAACAGCAGGGAACTGCACTTCAGAACGAGCTATGGCTCAGCCACAGGCATGTGCAGGGAACAGAGGGGAGCATTTGTGGAGTAAAGGGGAGTTGTGGACTGTTCTAAGCCAAAAGCCCATTGGGGGAAACTGGGAAACTGATGTATCAAAGCTGCTGATTGGCTGTGTTATAACAGCCTCTCATTGACTTAACTGTTGCCAGGGGAGGTGGAAACTCTTCCTCCTCCTAATTAGTGTTAAAGCAGTCAGAACAGTGTGAGTTGCAAGGTGTCCTTCCCTTCCATCCCATGGGTTGGGAAGTTGCACTTCCAGGAGTGGTGGGTGTGAGAGGTCCCCCTGCAGGCCTTTGATGCCTTGTCAGTCAGGTTTCCCTTTATGAATTTTTCATATTTCCCCCTTTTGTTCAAGATACTTTATCAATAGCAACACTGATCATTAGACATATGTGAAACAAATACTAACAGAATTAAAGGAGGAAATAGAAAGCAATGCATTCATTTAGGAGACTTCAACACACCACTCACTCCAAAGGACAGATCAACCAGACAGAAAATAAGTAAAGACACAGAGGCACTGAACAACACACTAGAACAGATGGACCTAACAGACATCTACAGAACTCTTACACCCAAAAGCAGCAGAATACACATTCTTCTCAAGTGCACGTGGAACATTTTCCAGAATAGACCACATACTAGGCCACAAAAAGAACCTCAGTAAATTCAAAATATTGAAATTCTACCAACCAACTTCTCAGATCACAAAGGTATAAAACTAGAAATAAATTGTACAAAGAAAACAGAAAGCCTCACAAATACATGGAGGCTTAACAATATGCTCCTAAATAATCAATGGATCAATGACCAAATTAAAACAGAGATCAAACAATATATGGAGACAAATGACAACAACAGCACAAAGCCCCAACTTCTATGGGATGCAGCAAAGGCCATTATAAGAGGAAAGTATATTGCAATGCAGGCCTATTTAAAGAAGAAAAAACAATCCCAAATGAATAGTCTAAAGTCACAATTATTGAAACCAAACCTGAGCTTTTGAATAAAGCTAGCCCTGGAGGTGAAAGACCTCTACTATAAGTATCTGATGAAAGGAATTGAAGACACAAATCAATGGAAATCTATCCCATGCTCATGGATAAGAAAAATTAACATTGTCAAAATGGCCATCCTGCTCCAAGCAATCTACAGATTCAAAGCAACCCCTATCAAAATACCAATAGCATTTTTCAATGAACTAGAGTGACTGATCTTAAAATCATAAGGAACGAAAAACGACCCCAAATATCCAGAGCAATTTTGAGAATGAACAATGCTGGGGGTATTATGTTCCCTGGCTTCAAGCTATATTACAAAGCTACAGTGACTAAAACGGTATGGTATTGACAAAAGAACAGCCCCATAGATCAGTGGAACAGAACAGAGCTTGGAAATCAACCTATGTATATATGATCAGTGAATGTAAGAAAAAGGAGCCATGAATATAGAATGGGAAAAGACAGTCTCTTTACTAAATGGTGTTGGGAACACTGGACAGCTACATGGAAATGAATTAAATTATATCACTGTTTTACACCATACACAAAAGTAAACTCTAAATGGATTGAAGACCTAAATGTAAGACAGAAAATAATCAGTTTCTGAGAAGAAATTATAGGCAAGAATCCCATAAACTTCATCATAAGGAATTTCTTTATGGATATGTCACCGCAGCCATAGAAACTAAAGCAAACATACTCAAGTGGGACTACATCAAACTGAAAAACTTCCGCACAGCAAAGGAAACACAACAAAACATAAAGGCAACCTACCATATGGGAGAATATATTTTCAAATGATATATTCAATAATGGGCTAATATCCAACATTTATAAAGAATTTGTACAACTCAACATCAAAATGGAATAGTCCAATTAAAACTTAGGCAGATATATATATTTTTAATGAAGACATACAGATGCTGACAGAAACATGAAAAAGTGCTCCACATCACTAATAATTAGGGACATACCAACCAAAATCACAATGAGATATCACCTCACATCAGACAGGATGGCCACTATCCAAACGACAAAAATACCAAGTGTGGGTGAGGATGTTGAGGAAAGGGACCATCCTGCACTGTTGGTGGGAATGTAAATTGGTGCAGCCACTGTGGAAAGCTTTATGGAGGTTCCTCAAAAAACAAAAATGAGAAATTCCATATGATCCAGGAATTCCACTTCTGGGAATTTACCCAAAGAAAACTAAATCACTAATTTAGAAAGATAAATCACACCTATGTTCATTGCAGCATCATTTACAATAGTAAAGTTGTAGAAGAAACCTAAGTGTTCATCAATAGGTGGGTGGATAATGAAGATGTGATCCATATACACAATTGAAGATTATTCAGTCAAAATGCAGGAAATCTTGTCATTTGTGACAACATGGATGGACTTAGAGGATATCGTGATAAGTGAAATAAACCAGGCAGAGAAGAAAAAATACCATATGATTTCACTTATATGTGGAATATAAAAACGAACAAAAAAGAAATACACCCACAAATACTGACAACAGACTGTTGGTTACGATTGGGAAGGGATGGATGAAATTGGTGAAGGGGAAAAAGAGGTACAAACTGAAAATTGTAGAATAAGTTAGACATAGGAATAAAAGTACAGTATAGAGAATTTAACCAATAATATTGTAATATATTGGTGTGATAACGAGGTAATTACACAAACTATGGCAAGCATCTAGTAATGTATACAATTGTCCAATAACAGGGGACATGAGAAAGATGGCTGTGTGGTAAGTGAGGCAGAAACCTCCTCCCAAAACTACATAGAACATGAAAATACAGAAAATACAACTAATCCTGAAAGAGAGACCAGAGAACTGCAGAACAGATTGCATACATGTGGGGAAAACCACACAGAAAACGGTAAAGTAGAAAAGCCGCAATCCAGCCGGACCCAAGTCTTCCCCTGACCCCACCCCAAGGGTGGGAGAAAGAGAGACAGAGCATGGAGGGAGTAGAAGCCCAGGACTGCTGAACACCAAACCCTAAATATCTGCTCTGGGAGCACAAACCCACATTACATGGTGCTCTGTAGATTACTGGGGTTGGAATGCAAAGACCAGTGGAATACTTGGAGAGACTGAGATTCCAGCGGTTTGTGGAGAACAGGTATGCATAACTGACCCTCCTGGGTCAAAAGAAAGGCAGGCAGTTTGAAAGTGAGAGGGGTGCTAAAGGGGTAAGGATTACACAGAGCTCGCTGCTCAGGAGAAAGAGAAGGTGGACAAAAGTGTCCTGGCACACTCAGCCCAGAAGGTTGGGAACTCTCAGGAGCTTGAGATCCTCATTTCCCCTGACTGGCAACACAGCCCCATGGCCCTCACTGAAGTACACAGCCTGCTGTTCCTTTTGTCCTAGCAGGCACTGGTCCTGCTCACCTGCTTCCCTCACCATCATGCCAGCCCAGCCAAAGAGTGGGCCCACCTATGGCAGCTACAGGGGCATAGCACAGACGCTCCTCTCTATGTGCTCAGCCCACTGGCCCTGGCAGTGGAGGCAGGCACTCCAGCTGGGAAAACAGGAAACTGCTCTTCCCTCACAGCATGTGCCAATTCCACTCACCAGTTCCACATTGCTCCAGGGGCGTAGCAGCTCCAGAGAGTAGAACTTCTGGGCACTAGAGAGCACTGCCTACACAGATCTATCATCCAATAAAAAAAAAAACTCATAAAACAAAACATACAGAGGACTTTTGTGCAAACAAAAATTCAGGAAAAAACTCCAGAAAGAGGATTTACTGAAAATGAAATGATCAATCATCTTGATAAAGATTTCAAAATAAAAATCACAAATATGCTCATGGAGCTATAAAAAAAATTCAAGATCTCAGGGAGGACTTCAAGAAAGAGACAGAAGTTTCAAATATACAGTATCTAAAATGAAACATACAATGGAGGGATTTAAAAGTAGATTAGATAAGATAGAGGAGAAGATAAATGAAATAGGAAATAGAAAACAGGAAAACAAAGAAGCTGAGGCACAGAGAGAAAAAAGGATCTCTAGGAATTAAAGAATAATAAGTCAGCTGCGTGACCAATCCAAATGGAACAATATTCACATTATAGGGGTTGCAGAAGAAGAAGAGAGAGAAAAAGGGATGGAAAGTCTCTGGAAAATAATTGCTGAAAACTTTCCCAGTCTGGGGAAGGAAATAGTCTCTCAGGTCATGGAAGTGCAGAGCTCTGCCAACACAAGGAGCCCTAGGAAGACAACACCAAGATATATAATAATTAAAATGGCAAATATCAAGGACAAGAAGAGAGTACTGAAAGCAGCCAGAGAGAAAAAAGATCATGTATAAGGGAAAGCCCATCAGGCTATCAGCAGGTGTCTCAGTAGAAACCTTACAGGCCTGAAGGGAGTGGTATGATATAGTTAACACTAAATGGTAAGAAACAGAAGGGGCTCCAACAAGAATACTCTACCCAGAAAGATTATTATCTACATTTGAAGCAGGGTTAAACAACTTCCAGATAAGCAAAAGTTGAGGGACTATACTTCCCACAAACCATCTCTACAGTGTATTTTAAAGGGACTGCTCTAGATGGAAGTTCTCCTAAGGCTAAATAGCTGTCCCTAGAGAAAATAAAACCATAGTAAAGGAAGCAGACCAATTAATTATCTAGAAAGGCAAAATTATATCAACTATCCACAAAGTCAGTCAAGGGATACACAAAGAATACAGAATATGACACCTAATATTTAAAGAGTGGAGGAGGAAAAAGAGGAAGGGAGAAAAAAAAAGAACCTTTAGATTGTGTTTGAAATAGCTTAATAAGTGAGATAAGTTAAACTCTTAGATAAAAAGGAAGCTACCTTTGAACCTTTAGTAACCATTAATCTAAAGCCTGCAAAGGCAATAAGTACATACCTATCAATAATCACCCTAAATTTAAATGGAATGAATGCAACAATCAAAAGACACAGAGTCACTGAATGGATAAAAAAACAAGACCCGTCTATATGCTGCCTACAAAAGACTCACTTCAAACCCAAAGACATACACAGACTAAAAGTGAACGGATGGAAAAAGATATTTCATGCAAACAATGGGTAGAAAAAAGCTGGTGTTGCAGTACTTGTAACATACAAAATAGACTTCAAAACAAATAAAGTAACAAGAGACAAAGAAGGACATAACATAATGATAAAGAGGTCAGTCCAACAAGAGGATATAACTATTATAAATATCTATGCACAGAGCACAGGAGCACCTACATGTGTGAAACAAATACTAACAGAATTAAAGGGGAAAATAGAATGCAACGCATTCATTTTAGGAGAGTTCAACACATCTCCCACTCTGAAAGATAGATCAACCAGACAGAAAATAAGTAAGGAGACAGAGGCACTGAACAACACATTAGAACAGATAGACCCAACAGACATCTACAGAACTCTACACCCAAAAGCAGCAGAATACACATTTTTCTCAAGTGCACATGGAACATTTCCAAGAATAGATCATATACTAGGCCACAAAAAGAGTCTTGGTAAATTCAAAAAGATTGAAATTGTACCAACCAGCTTCTCAGACCACAAAGGTATGAAGCTAGAAATAAATTATGCAAAGAAAATGAAAAATCCCACAAACACATGGAGGCTTCACAACATGCTCCTAAATAACCAATGGATCAATGACCAAATAAAAACAGAGATCAAGTAATATATAGAGACAAATGACAACAATAAGTCATCACCGCAAAATCTGTGGGCACAGTGAAGGCTGTGCTAAGAGGAAAGTATATTGCAATACAGGCCTACCTCAGGAAAGAAGAACAATCCCATATGAGCAGTCTAACCTTACAATTAACAAAACTAGAAAAAGAAGAACAAATGAGGCCCAAAGTCAGTAGAAGGAGGGACATAATAAAGATTAGAGCAGAAATAAATAAAATCAAGAAGAATGAAACAATAGAAAGGATCAATGAAAGCAAGAGCTGGTTGTCTGAGAAAATAAACAAAATGATAAACCCCTAGCCAGACTTATCAAGAAAAAAAGAGAGTCTACTCACATAAACAGAATCAGAAATGAGAAAGGAAAAATCACTACGGACACCACAGAAATACAAAGAATTATTAGAGAATACTATGTAAAATTATCTGCTAACAAACTGGATAACCTAGAAGAAATGGACAGAAAAATACAACCTTCCAAGGCTAACCCAGAAAGAAACAGAAAATCTGAATAGACCAATTACCAGCAACAAAATTAAACTGATAATCAAAAACCTACCTAAGAACACAACTCCTGAACCAGATGGCTTCACTGCTGAATTTTACCAAACATTTAGTGAAGACCTAATACTCATCCTCCTTAAAGTTTTCCAAAGAGTAGAATTAGAGGGAATACTTTCAAACTCATTCCATGAGGCCAGCATCACTCTAATACCAAAACCAGGCAAAGAGACCACAAAAAAAGAAAACTACAGGCCAATATCTCTGATGAACATAGATACAAAAATACTCAACAATATATTAGCAAACCAAATTCGAAAATACATCAAAAGGATCATCCATCATGATCAAGTAGGATTTATTCCAGGTATGCAAGATGGTGCAACATTCAAAAATCCATTAACATCATCCACCACATCAACAAAAAGGACAAAAACCACATCATCATCTCCACAGACGCTGAAAAATCATTTGACAAAATTCAACATCCATTCATGATAAAAACTCTCAACAAAATGGGTATAGAGGGCAAGTACCTCAACATAATAAAGGCCATATATGACAAATCCACAGCCAACATCATACTTAACAGCAAGAAGCTGAAAGTCTTTCCTTTAAGATTGGGAACAAGACAAGGATGCCCACTTTCCCCACTTCTATTCAACATAGTACTGGAGGTCCTAGTCAAGGCAATCAGACAACACAAAGAAATACAAGGCATCCAGATTGGCAAGGAAGAAGTTAAACTTTCCCTGTTTGCAGATGACATGATTTTGTACATAAAAAACCCTAAAGAATCCACTCCAAAACTACTAGATATAATATCTGAATTCAGCACAGTTGTGGGGTACAAAATTAATATGGAGAAATCTGTGGCATTCCTATACACTAACAATGAACTAGCAGAGAGAGAAATCAGGAAAACAATTCCTTCCACAGTTGCATCAAAAAGAATAAAATACCTAGGAATAAACCTAACCAAGGAAGTGAAAGACCTATACCCTGAAAACTACAAGACACTCATGAGAGAAATTAAAGAAGATACCAATAAATGGAAACACATCCAATGCTCATGGATAGGCAGAATTAATATTGTCAAAATGGCCATCCTGCCTAAAGCAATCTACAGATTCAATGCAATTCCTATCAAATACCAACAGCATTTTTCAACAAACTAGAGAAAATCGTTCTAAAATTCATATGGAACCACAAAACACCCCGAATAGACAAAGCAATCCTGAGAAGGAAGAATAAAGCTGGGCGGACTATGCTCCCCAAATTCAAGCTCTACTACAAAGCCACAGTACTCAAGACAGTTTGGTACTGGCATAAGAACAGACCCATAGATCAATGGAACAGACTAGAGAGCCCTGATATAAACCCAACCATATATGGTCAATTAATATATGATAAAGGAGCCATGGACATACAATGGGGAAATGACAGCCTCTTCAGCAGCTGGTGTTGGCAAAACTGATCAACTACATGCAAGAGAATGAAACTAGATTCAGGTACATGCAACAGAACAAAAAGGCATCCTACAGTATGGGAGAATATATTTGTAAATGACATATCCGACAAGGGGTTAACACCCAAAATATATGAAGAACTTACACACTCAACACCCAAAAAGCAAATAACCCTATTAAAAAGTGGGCAGAGGATATGAAGAGACAGTTCTCCAAAGAAGAAATTCAGATGGCCGACAGGCAGATGAAAAGATGCTCCACATCGCTAATCATCAGGGAAATGCAAATTAAAACCACAATGAGATATCACCTCACACCAGTAAGGATGGCCACGATCCAAAAGACTAAGAACAACAATGCTGGCCAGGTTGCAGAGAAAAGGGAAACCCTCCTACACTGCTGATGGGAATGTAAGGTAGTTCAACCATTGTGGAAAGCAATATGGAGGTTCCTCAAAAAACTAAAAATAGAAATACCATTTGACCCAGGAATCCCACTCCTTGGAACTTACCCAAAGAATACAACTTCTAAGATTCAAAAAGACATATGCACCCCTATGTTTATTGCAGCACTCTTTACAATAGCCAAGATATGGAAGCAACCTAAGTGTCCATCAGTAGATGAATGGATAAATAAGAGGTGGTACATATACACAATGGAATACTATTCAGCCATAAGAAAGAAACATCCTACCATTTGCAACAACATGGATGGAGCTGGAGGATATCATGCTCAGTGAAATAAGCCAGGGGGAGAAAGACAAGTGCCAAATGATTTCCCTCATTTGTGGAGTATAACAACGCAGCAAAACTGAAGCAACAAAATAGCAGCAGACTCAGAGACTCCAAGAAGGATCTAGTGGTTACCAAAGAGGACGGGTGTGGGAGGGTGGGTGCGGAGGGTGGGAGAAGGGGATTCTGGGGTGTTATGTTTAGTACACATGGTGTGGGGGATCATGGGGAAAACAGTGTAGCACAGAGAAGGCAAAGAGTGAATCTGTGGCATCTTACTACACTGATGGACAGTGACTGCATTGGGGTATGGGTGGGGGCTTGATAATGTGGGTGAATGTAGTAACCACATTGTTTTTCATGTGAAAATTTCATAGGAGGGTATATCAATAATACCTTAATAAAAGAAGAAAAAAAATTCCCAGAAGTGAGAAAAAGAAAAAAAGAAAGAGAATTATAGACAAATATCCATGATGAACATAGATGCAAAAGTCCTAAACAAAATATTAGCAAACCAAATTCAAAAATACATCAAAAGGACCAAACATAATGACCATGTGAAACCTTCATAAGAGTGTATATCAATGATACCTTAATAAAAAAAAAGAAGAAATAAAAATGCATTCATGAAATATACAAACAATATTTATGTGTACATGAAATTCTCCTTAATCACACTCATGGAGATAGATGCCACTAACAACTTGTAACAGAGACTTTTAAACATTTACATATTGATGTTTACAACATAAATGGCTCTTTAGTTTCTGAGTCCCTTCTGTATTTTTTCTCAGTTAAGGCTTTCTACACTTCACATAATGAAGTGAAAGACTAAAAACAAGAAATTCATGTGTTGTGGGCTTAAGGATATGGGCTTGGGTCAGCTGCCTGATCTCCCTGACAGATGCTGCCTCCTTCACTTAATCCCCTGCTTCCAGACATTTGGGCTAATACTTCTCCTCTGCTGTGACAAAACACTTTTTTAAGACATCTTCACAAAGCTGTGTGACCACTTCCAATAAATTGTCACACATGGCATTCCAGGATTAAGGGGGAAACACTTAATTTTTTGTTATTGCTATTTTTCCTTCCAATACGTTGTAGTGATATGCAACACACCAACATGAGCAGTCAGTGATTTTCTTGATACAGAGAACAAGAGTGTCTATCAATTAATCTGTTCAGTCAAATGTTGCCAGCATGGGATAATCCAGGCAGGACCTGAAAAGATCTGTCACGCTGTTTGATAGGGGTCCAGCAATCATGCCGACAAAGGACCCCACTGCAGCACTTACAAGGCCCAGTGCAGAATAAAGGTGTGGCCTCTCATTCAAAAAAAGGGGACATTCTGAGGTCCTGTCCAGAGTTATGCCCACTATGGATACCTTCTTTTTCCAGTGCACTTTAGGGTTACCCTTTCTGGGGCAAGAGTGGATCAGAAATCCGTGTCAGGCTAGGTAACGCACCTGCGATTCAGGCCTGGGTGTTCATTCCTCTGCCTCCTGGTCACAGGGAACCTATCAGGAGGCCACAGCTACAGCTTAGGGATGCAGGGCAGTTCATGCTGCAGGGGTCTGAACCACATGCTGAGTCACCTGGCTGTGCTGTCAGACTCCACACTCAGCTCTTGTGGTGCTGTGTCTGTTCACCCCCAGCTCATGGGAAGCCCAGGCCTCACAGCCATGTGGCATCCCATGGTCAGGAGCCAGAGTCCAGCACAGATCCAAGAGTGCTGCCCAAAGGTAGAGCAGTGACCTGCTGGAAATTGAGGTTGTCCTTTGGATCTTGCTGAAGACTCCATAGTACATCCTTACTTACCAGAGATTTGCACACCACTGCATTTTCTGTGTTGTAAGGCTGAGTAGCATCCTAGCCAGAACCTGCTGGAGACTCGGCCTGACAGGCCATTGGGAGGGGTGGAGCAGCAGTGGTGTGTGCTGCCTCCCAAGTCCAAAGAGGTCTGCGTACTGCAGTTCTGATGATCAGTCTGTGCCACCCAGAAAGCCCAGGCAGCTCACCTGAACGTTTGTAGGGGACGTCCTGGTGGAGCTGTCAGCCCCTTTCCCCCGAGGCGACTTCTCAGTCCTCTGGCTGCAGACAAGGTCCTGGGATCTGACCACATCAGTGTCCACGTTCCACTGACTGGTGGGACACTTAGAATTTGTCAGCTACCAAATTCCAAAGATTCCCTTGGAACATGCGTGGCAAAGGACCTGGGCCCCACTAAGACAAATGCTTGCTTTCCTGGAGATGGAAATGGAAATACTGAGGTGCATGTTCTACCAATTAAGTATTTGATTATTACTATCACTCTGAAGTCCAGGCAGTGAAAACAGCGCACTCTTACTGCTGTTCACATCAAGATGAACACTTGAGAGTCCTCTTTTTATCTTGCCTTCCAGATAGAAAAAATAAACTATATCAGGAGGTATGACTTGGAAACTGTCCCATTTTATATGAAACATTGTTAAAATCTTAAATTAAAGCAAAACATCTGAAATGGCTGTGTAACAGCAAAACAGTGCTTTCTTTTAAAGAAACGTCCTGCTCCCCTCTGGGTGTGTCTGTCACTGCACCTTGGAGACCTGGAATGCTGTGAAGCTTTGGGCAAATTTTACTCACCTTACTGAGTAAGCAAGTCTTCACTGAATCACAGATACTGTCAATTTTAAGAAATATAGATTTTCAAGATGTTAATATGTTTAAAAAAAGTGAGGCTTCTGTATCAGGCCAAAATGAAACAACAGGGACCCAAATTACTCTCACCTCTCAAATAACAAAATTATATATATGCCCATATTATATAAACATAGCTTCTGCCTCATTAACTGATGTCTAGCTATATGTATTAAACGTCAGTTGAAGGGGTAGATGTGAAGCAAATGAGGTGAGTCCTAGAATTAAGCAAAAGTTTGGGACAGACATTTTCTCAGAGGAGATGTGTGAGTGGCACAGAACACAAGGAGAAAATACATTTGTCTCAGACCACAGAGAATATCACTGCACACCTATGGCAGTTTCTTAAAAAGTTAAACATGTACCCACCATATGACCCAGTCATTTTACACCTGGGTATTTAACCTCATAAATGAAACTAGGTCCTTACAAATACCTATTCATAAATGCTTATGGCAGCTTTATCTATAATAGAAAACATTAGAAATAACCCAACTGTCCATCAGTACATGAATGGATAAGTGAATGGTAGTACAGCCACACAAAGGAACATCACCAACAATAACAAGGACAGATTATTGACAAGAATGACTCATGTATCCAGCCCCATTTTGGATGAATCTCCAAATGATATGCTTAGTGAAATAAACCAGACACAAAAAAGTATATGCTGAATGATTTCATTTAGATAAAAGTTTAGAAATTGTGAACTCAACTATACTGATAGAAAGTGGTGATGGAATCAGCAGTCAGCAATCAAAAGGTTCCTGAAGAGGGGGTCTAGGGTGTATATACAGAAATCACAGGAGGACAATCCGTCTTGTGCAGAATGCCAAAGTCTTTATTTAGGGGCTTATATTTATACAACAGCAAAGAAGGGGCAAGAAGCTTAAAGGTTAAATTCTCAGGCCATTGGCGACACAACAAAAGCACTTCCTTATCATACAGAAAGCTACTTTTCCCAAACAAGCTCCCCATTCCATGAGTCAAGGAATGGTCACTCTGCTCCAAAGCCTTCACGTCTCCAAAACAACTCATAGAAGGACAAAAGTTACAGAATAAACAGTTCTCTCTACAATATGGAGGAAGTTCACAAAATGGCTTCACTTATGTCAAGCAGTAACCAAACACGGCTCCCCACATCTCCCCCTTTTTTATTTTTTTATGGAAAACTCTATTGTCATAATAGAAGACTGTGCCTGTCTTAGGTTGAGAGGCACAAAGAAGATCCTTACCCGTCATCAGACTTCAAACAGCATGGTTTGTGTCCTGTCTTAGGTTGGTATCTCCCTTTGCCAGTCTTACCCATCTTTGACTAAACAGCCTCTATTCCGGCACTCGGGGAGGGGACACATATTGCTGCAAGCCATGTAAGTCTCTGGCAACTGTAAGCCAGGTTCTTAGAGCTAATTTTAAAAAGCATGGAAGAAAGAGGCTAAATCGTTCTTTTCCAGAGAAAAAGAACACAGATCAGTCCCTACGTTGATACATTTCCTTGAACTGTGGTTCAACTCCATCCCCTGAAGTCTGGGGTGTGCAGTCAACCTCCTTAGACTTACTTTGCTTGAGATAAAAAGTCTGCAGCCTGAGCTGTTTGCAGACTCAGGCTGACACAAAACAAAAAGTTGCAAATTAACAGCTGCACATTCTTCTGTGAGAATTCCAACATTTCCCCCCCCCTTTTTTTTACTTTATCAAATAGTACATAGATATAATAGAGAATATAGCAAGTAGTTGCTAACAGAAAGCTTTTAACAAAGTTTACTTCCCTACATTCTGCAATATAAAATAAGTCTATTTATTGAATTTACATGAAGTAGAATTGAGCTGGGCAAGGGCAACAAAATATTCACAGGTGCAGAAGATTTCTCTCGAAACTAGGGAGGTGAGGTTCTAAGCGTCACGTCTGCTGGCCCCCAATTTCTCACCTGATGGCCTCTCTGTGACAGTGCCTGTTGAAAGGATTATGATGCACAGTAATTTTAAGTATGAGGCATGTATAGGTTTTAACAAACTACTAATTAGATTAAGTACACACATTAATAGAACAGGCATACAGATATATAGCAAAAGCAGAAAAATTAGATAAATTAAAATAACACATTCTTGGAAACTGTTCACATCTCATATGTTCTTTTTAACAGCAGATAATCTATAGTAGCATGATTCTGAAGCACCACAACTTGCACTTCTCTTAGCTCTTGATTGAGTTCAGATAATACAGAAGCAGTCAAATTCATTGTCTCACTGTACACAGAGGCCAGCTTAGATATTTCTTTTTGCATTCCAATGATAAGTCCAGCAGGATGAATGCCACTGTAACTGCCTCAGAGGCGGGATCCAAAGCCTCAAGTTGTTGTCACAATCAGATGGCAGAGCTCAGAGAAGTCTTTCATGATTATTTTCAGGATAATCTATTAGAGCAAGAAAGTTGCATCCCGCACCACGAAACTATCTTCTGTAGTTTACTTAATCTTATGTAATTAATATCTGTTCTGCTGAAATCTAGTTCTTTACCAGTTTAGAAGTAATAAAACAGTGACTATAAATGACAAGACTTACAAATGACAATGGCAAAAGATCTGATGAGAGCTTACTATAAGACAGTTGACATAAGGAAATTTGGATATTTTTGTAATATAAAATATTCAGTAACAAAGTTTGGCATCATTCCCTTTGACAGTGCTTTCCAGGTAATTAAGCAGGTGATTATATATCGATAAATAAGCCAAATTAGCCACATACTTTCTCTAATGAAGAGAAAATTGCTCTGACATTTTCCAGGGGCCCTCTGGAAAATATCAGAGTTAATTAGAGGTAAACAGCACCTTTCTGAATTTGATTTTGGAAAGTTGTCAAAAGAAAGCTTTTAAGGCACTTGCCTAAATAGAATTATAGATATTTAATTAGAATGACAATAAAAAGGCTTAAATGCAAATACAGGTTTCTCAGTTGTTAACAACACTTGGCTTACAGTCCTTTTAATATGAAGATTTCATTTTCTTAAATACTCAGAGAACTCATTGAGACTTTAAGCATGAGAAACTGCTTTGATAAGCAATTAGAAAACCTTCTGCAATCTTACAATATGAAAGGAAAACTAATAAACTTTTGTTCTTCTAAGAAACAAAAACTTTTAGTTTTGCTGTGTTCTTGATATTGACTAACTTGCTTTAATTTCATATAACATGACTATATCAACTTTTCTATAAAGTTTCTATAATTTTCTTTTTACATTCAGTGTTCCTCTTCTTCAAATAAACAACTGTACTTAAGAACAAAGTTACTTTCTTTTACTCTCAATACAATGCCTTTCTATTCTTTATATCTTCTTTTATTAAAATACATTCTTTAGCATACAGAAATGTCTTCTTTATTATATTAAGTAGTTTTAATTAGAACTTAAAACATTAGGTATTTTAAATTTCAATGAACACTGAAAAATAGGCTACTGTAAACTATAACACCAGCATTCCTCAGATTGATACATTTATGAACACTTTTTATCATTTCTGGAAATGTGCTTTACAGCACAACTTTTACTGAGCACAAAACATCTTCATATAACTTAGCAAAACTCTAAGAATTTTGGTTACCACAAAAATTCTCAGGCTGTTTGCAGATATACACACTGTTATACATAAAAATATATTATTATTATTAAGATGCTCATTTGTTATTCTTGTTCACACACTCTAGCAATTATGCTAGATTACTTACTTCATCAGCAGTCGAAAGGTTCCTGAAGAGGGGGACTAGGGTGTATATACAGAAATCACAGGAGGACAATCCGTCTTGTGCAGAATGCCAAAGTCTTTATTTAGGGGCTTATATTTATACAACAGCAAAGAAGAGGCAAGAAGCTTAAAGGTTAAATTCTCAGGCCATTGGCGACACAACAAAAGCACTTCCTTATACAGAAAGCTACTTTTCCCAAACAAGCTCCCCATTCCATGAGTCAAGGAACGGTCACTCTGCTCCAAAGCCTTCACGTCTCCAAAACAACTTGTACAAGGACAAAAGTTACAGAATAAACAAGTTCTCTCTTCAATATGGAGGAAGTTCACAAAATGGCTTCACTTATGTCAAGCAGTAACCAAACACGGCTCCCCACATCATGGACTGGAAGAACATAAAGCAACATGTTATTTATCTCAGCATGGCTTCATGGGTGTATACATATGTCAAAACAGTTAAATTGTGCACTCTACATATGTATGCTTTATTGCATGCCAATTAAATTCTCTGAAAGATGTTAAAACACCTCTGAGATGAAAAATAGAAGTAAAACAACAAAAATACACTTTTTAGAAATGAATAGATCTGTTACGATTTAGCGTTGCCCAAAACAAAAACATGCCACATGTTAGCAGAACCCATACCCCACATCTCAACCCCTTGCATCTCCAAGGATTGCAATTTTGCCCCAAGATTTAGTGAAATGCTGTCAACTACCCCCACCTCTCGCTTCTATCCTCAACATTTATTTCTTTTTTAGGTGCAATAAAACTTATACAGCTACTTTTTCAATTAAGCTGACATGTACCCTATATCAAAAGGCAGATCTATTCTGATTAGAAGGATATTTATGAAGAGTTGTCCTTAGCAAGTCATTTTGATAAGTCAATAAAATGTTTAAATCCAAGTGATGGTCAGGGACCTCCTTTTTCTCAGCCAGGAAATGAGAAGTTGTCATTAAACATCTATTTCCTGTGTGATTTTTCTGGTTCTGAATACATAACTAGACTCAACTATATTTGCCTTACAGATACAAATAAAGAGATTTTGGGGGGGGCAGCTAATGCTGGAAGAGAGAGTGGGAGGAAAGGATAAAACAAGTGTTGTGTCTGCAAATCAGTTCTCCCCTCCACCTCACTGAATTCTCATTGGACACTGGAGTGGGAGGGGTGTCCATCCATTCTGTTCTGTTCTGTGGCTTTACCTAGACTCTGAGCTTACTCTTGTCCTACAAAAAAATCAGGGTTTTTTTATAGCCATAGGTCCAATGACACCGATGTGGGGGAGCTCAGTCTGGGGGTCCAGGCTCCCGTTCCCGCCTCCCTTCCTCCGTGAGGGTTGCTGCTCCAGGTAAGCAGAGGGGCCCCACGTGAGGAGGAAGGTTGGGTCCACGGCATTTGCTGGTCAGCACTTCTCGGATTGTGGACCTGGTGGCTTTAACTGGGGATCCAACTGCTCCATAATGCAGGTAGGAGAGAATAAATCAGTAGGTGATCCCACGTGAAACCAGAAATGGGTGCTCTTTCCAAGAACTACAAACATGTGAATATTAGCCCCAAACACAATGGCACTGTGCAGGCCCCTGCAAGCTCCTCCTGGGGGTCTCCGCAGGTGCTGGGGGTCAGCCCATGTACTCAGATGCCCGCTTAGCAACCACCTCTCTGCCTCTCCAGCATCCTGCCTTTGCTTGCACAGCTGTATAAGACCGGGACCGGGGGGTAGCTATAGATGTTGGGGTCCTGGGGTAGGGGCCCACATGCTGGGGCTTCAGGGTCTGATCCATGGACAGGATAGGAAAGGATGGCAGGTGCTGGTCTTCCCACCTGTGCCCACTGCCTGAGGCCATCATTTGAGCAGTGGTCTGTCTCAGCATTTACCCCCACTCTGCACCCTGTCAAGTGCTTGCTTATGTCCCATAGTGGCTATTCCAGGAGACAAGTCTGAGGGCTGAGAAACTCTGTCAGCAGGGCTGCCTTTCTCTGCCTTGCCAACCCCTTAGGGTGGATTCTCAGGCAAATGGACTCCTCACAGGCCCACCCTAAGAATAGGCCAGGAAGTATGAGAGATTTCAGAATCCTGGTGGAAAATGCATAAAAGGCTGCTGGACTGTTACAGTTTCTGAGGAATCAAGTAAGGGATTTCAGGCTGTAGGGGTTTGTTTGCTTTTTAATATCTCTTAAGTATGGTTATTTTGCATAACTATGATTAAATTAGATATTTCGATAGAAATCCTAGGTCTTCATATTTAATAGAAAGCTCTGTACCTTTCAAAGAACTTTTACACAAACTTTCTCACAACTTTACACAAAGTAGGCAGAGCAGGCACACATTACCCCAGTAAGAATTTACAGGACAGTGTTTTTTAATTAGGCATTTCTTATCATGGTTGAGGGTAGATTTTATTTCCTCCAACAAATAGTTCTAAGGAGTAGCAGATGGGGCTGCCTTAGCAGCAATTCTTCAGCTGCTGTCCAACCTTCCTTTTGTGCTAGCCCATGTATTTTGCACTTATCACTTCTATATATCTTTTGTACATAATTCACTTCCAACCTAAGGAGAAATACAATCTTTACATATAATAATGAGGCATTTAAAACACAGTTACAGTTACAACAGTGACTGTAAGGGGGTATGTGGTGGGGAGTTGATAATGGGGGGAATCTAGTAACCACAATGTTGCTCATGTGATTGTATATTAATGTTACCAAAAAAAAAACACAGTTACAGTAACACAAGGCCTTTCAGCCTCATGACAAAATTCCTGTGACAAGGTTCTCCCACCTGAACTGAAACATCCAGTTAGAATTAATAAGTGAGTTCAGCAAAGTTGCTGGTTAAAAGATTAATTTAAAAAATTATATCTTTATACACTGGCAATGTAAAATCTAGAAAAGGAATTAAGGATATAATTCCCCTTATAATAGCACCAAAAAAATATTTAGGAATACATTTAACAAAAGCAATACAAAACTGGTACTTTGAAAACTATTAACACATCCAGGAAAGAGAGTAAACAGGTGTATATAAATGGAAAGCTATCCCATGATCATGAATCAGAATACTTAATATTGTTAAGATGGCAGTGTTCCACATATTGGTCTACACATTCTATGCAATCCCTCTCAAAATCCCATCTGGCTTCTTTGGAGAAACTGACAAGCTGACTCTAAAATTCAAATGGAAATCCAAGGGATTAGAATAGCAAAACGATTTTGAGTAAAAACAAACTTGAAGGATTCATACTACTCAAATACCAAACCTTACCAAAAAGCCACACACAGAGACAAGACTATGCCTGTCTAAGACTGAGGTCTGACAGAACAGAGGGGTCTCCCAGCAAACCAGCATGCTGCAGGGGTCCACTCTCAGTGGACGGCCATGGGTGTGGAGAGAGGCCTCTGAGGAGGGGAAGGGAAAGACTGAAGCTGGTTGTGATAGCTGAGCGGGGCAGACCTTGAGGAAAGCTGTCCAACACGCCAGGCCAGGCATGAATGCAGACACTGCTGCGGGAAGCCTTCAATGCACAGTGTAACCAATGCAGCGAAAAGCCCCAAACCCAGCTCAGTCCTGGAGAGAGCACTCAGCTCTACAGGGAAGGTCTAGCAGAGGGAAGGGAGCCTTTCCATGCCTAACACCTATTTACCTCAATCTCCAATGCCCTACACAAAACGTCGAAGTTTCACAAAAAGTTATCAAGTGTACAAAAAGCAGGGAAAAGCACTCTGCCCTAGCAACAAGCAGTTAGGCACTCAATAAGTGCTAATTAGATGAGTTCAAATGTCATATGATCTCTTTGTGGAAATTGTCCCAGGTTCTGCTGGTTGGGATCCAGGCAGGACCGGCTTCCCCTGGGTACACAGACACCATCTCTCCCCGTGTCCTCACAGGGTCATCTCTGTGCATGTCTGTGTCCTGACTGCCTCTTCTGTGAGACCATTCCCATAGGGTCAGGCCCCCCACGACCTCATTAACCTTAATCACCTCTTTACAAGGCCCGTCTCTACACAGTCACATTCTGAGGCTCTGGGGGAAGTGGGGGCTCCCATGTGGGTGTGGAGGACACAGTTCAGCCCCGAAGCCAGCGGGCCTGATGGACAGGTGCTGTGTCGGAGCCAGAGCTGATTTTGGAACAGCACCACCCCAGCCGCCTTCTCCTAGGCTCACCCACAGGAAAACACATGGAGTGGGTCATTGTTAAGCTTTGAAATGACTAAAGGTCCCAGATGGCACCTGGCATCAGCTGCAACTTCCACTAGTCAGGGAAAGGTTCCAGAAGGCAGTGGGGACAGGATGCTTGCGTCCGAGAGGGGAATTCCCACCCCTCTTTGGGGGACATTGGAAGTTTGGGGCTTGTGTGCTCCCACCAACAAGCACACATGCCAAGAGCCACACATTCTCCCTTTTCCAGAAAATGAGCAAAGGCCATAGTCTGAAGCATCCCAGGAGGGCAGCCTACAACGCTGGGGAGCTGAGAATGTTTGGGGAGAAAAAAATCGAGCTCCACGCAAAGAGGCTGCAGAGCGAGGACATGAAGGTCTGCAGCAGCACTCTGGACCGGCCCAGAGCCAGAGCCGACCCCACTACACGCAGCCTCCAGCCACCTCTCAGGGCAGGTGACACCAGAGGCACAGGGTTCCAAACACCCAGGTGCACCACAGTGACCCAGCTCCCAGTACGGCCCCACAGCCAGTGGGCAGGACAGCACAGCCCTCCATTTGCCACCCCCACTGACCCATTCCCCATCCCTCACTCCATCCCCCACCTCATCCCCCACCCCCAACCAGCCCCACCCCAGCCCCATCAGCCACTCCATCCCCCACCCAGCCCCCATTACCCTCTCCATCCCCCACCCATTCCCCATCCCAGCCCCCACCCCCCAGTCCCGACTCCTGAGGGTCTTGTGGGAAGTTGTCACAGAATGTGTGGCTTATTCGGATTTTCTGATGGTTGCCCCACTGGGTGCAGGATAAGCCCCTGGACTCATCACACTCCTCCCACACACATGCTTGACCTGCAGGCCCGAAGTCAAGGCCCTTTCTTTCCCGGGTGGAGGCTGTGGGTGTCCAGCAGGCACCGAGGGTGTCCTAGGGGCTCGGAGCTCACCCAGGAGACATCGCTCTCGGGACAGGTAAGAGAGCAGATTAGCACATGATTCGCAGCTGAACAAGGCATCCAAGGGCCAGAAACTCCCCAGCTGCTCACAGCCTGAGCCCCAAATAGCCCCCCAGCTGCTGCCTGGGAGCCAGGCTGGAAGGGGGACTCCCGGTGGTGGAAGTGGGACCACGATGGTACTGACCTTGCCAGCCACAGGATGGTTGCATGCCCCCCACACACACTCAGGACCCCTGCTGCCTCAGGCTCAGGCCACCAACAGTTCAGAGCCCCCAGGCCCCCCTGTCTCATGTCCCCCCATGTTCGGGTCCCCCCAGGTTCAGGCCCCCCAAGTTCAGGTCCCCCAGGCTTAGGTATGGGTGCCAGGGGCTCTCCTTTCCACATGGGCGGTCCCAAATTCCTGGGGTCTGCACCCAGCTAACCTCTCAGGGCTGCCAGCACAGAGCCTCACCAAGCAACCCTCGCATTAACTCCTCCCAGCCTTTGGCCACCTCCCTGGCTGGCTCCTGGGGTCTCCGTGGCCTTGTCCCCATCCTGCATGTGCCATCAGTCCTAGAACCTTCCGGGTCTTCTGCCTGTGTGTGCAGGTCCCAGGACTGGGCTCCACATCATGCGGGGAAGGTGAGGTTAACACTGGTGGGGTTAGTCCCCAAGACCCTGGGCTGGTCAGGGACCGACTGTGGGGCTGACGCCCACACACCTCTGGAGATGTGGCTTATGATCAGGGCTGCAGGCCCTGGCCAGAACATGGCCCACCCACTGGACAAAGAAGCTGCTGACAGCATCCCACAACCATCCCGCAGGTTCCCAAGAGCCTTCTGCATTTAAATGTCTGGACACGGGGGCAGCCAACCTACAGCCATAGCCGGTAGGAATGTGGACATCACATGTGGCCCATCGTGCATGGGGCCAGCCTAAGGGCCTGCTGCTCAGAGGTGCCTTCCTCATGTGGCTTGTCCCTGGCTACTGGGACAAGCATCTGTGTGGATGCCTCTTACCAGCAGCCCCCAACCCCAAGGTTGGCAGGAGCAGGTCCCCAGCCCCCCTCTCCCCACAAAGCCAAACTCCACACCCAGTTCTGATGGCCTCAGGCAGCCTGTGGACAGATGTCCAGGTCTGTTCTTGTCCCCAGATCCCCCCATGTGTCATGCCATGATCAGACCAGCTGGGTGGCAGGCAGGCACAGGGAAGGGACCCCTGACCATGGGAGAGCACTGGGTGGTCCCTGCCAGCCGAGGGCTCTGTCCATTCCACATGCTCCACATACCAAGGTGCATTCCCACAGGAGTCGAAGACATAACTCAGGCTCTCCAGGGCTTGGGAGCTTCCAGAAGCTGCTTCAGGGGGCAAAGGGCTTTCCCTCTGCAGAGGAGAGCCCTGAGCAGACTTCAGTGACAGTGGCTTCAGGCAGTGGCCCTGAGCCTGAAGTGACTGGGCCATGAGGTCACAGGGCTCCTGGGACCCCACAAGGTCACAGCTGTGGGCACCCGGGACGGACGGCTCTACCAGCACATGTGCAAGATGCCGACACAGTCCTGGCTGTCCCCTACCCGAGCTGACAGTGCCCAAATTGTCACCCGTCCCAGGCTCCGCAATGAATGGTAGGCTGCAGTGGAGGAACCAGCTCCTGCAAAGCCCCCATGGGGCACTGGCATCCCCCACACCCGGGACACCAGGGCCGCCTCAGGCCCTTCCCGCTGAACACAGAGCCAGACCTCAATACTCCGGCTGCGTGCCTCATGCTGCAGTTTTTCCTCACAGTTTTGCTTTTCTAGCACAGAGCAGGTGCCTAGTGAAATCTGAGATCATTGGGTCCAATGTTTGTGCAAACTTTTCTTCATATCTTTAAAATGTACACATGTTGAAAGCTTAACACAACTGATTAACTTGCAAGCCATAGAAAGAGCTGGGGCACAAGGGAACCATCTTGACTTCTCACCTCCTCCCACCTGCAGATTTAAACACAGTTTTATTTCACTTTTGATCAAAATATGTGCGGAAATCTCAACCCCAGGATGACACCTGATGTGATGTGTAAAGTTTTGTGCTTTCCCAAAATTCCTTTAAATACTTCATTACTCAGAACATCTCAGAAATCAAATATCCAAATATTCAGGTTTGGAGAGGTACACGATGCCTGAGGCCATTGAGGCCATCAGAGACAGGGCTTGGTGACTGGAGCTCAGTCATGTCTCTGTGGTGCCCCACTGTGGCTAAGGGGCAGGAGGGTGGAGCACACAGCAGAGGTCAGGCCGTCACAGGACCAGGGCTGTCTCACCTAAGGTGGGACCACGATGCCAGCCAGTCCTGCCCACATGGCAAACCTGTGCCCTCACTTGCCTGCCAGTGACACAGAACCCTACCTTGGCGGCTGGGGTCCAGCTCACGGCCCCTCTGGCATCTCTCCATCTCCAGGGTTACCCGATCACTAGGGTCTGTTCTGACTCTCTGATCAAGCTGCCAAGGAGAGGGGGATGAGCTTTGTCAGTCACAGGGGACTCTGAGAGCGACCCAGAGAAAAAACGATGACACTAACAGCCAAGTGACATTCTGTGCCGAGCACAGATTCCTCAGATTCCGCACAGGGCATCTCCGAGCTGACCACATGGATGGACAGGCAAGTGTGAATGTCCAGAAAGAAAGGTCCAGAACCTACACAAAGCCACGGATGTTTGGCCTGCCAAATGAACTCATGCAGAGAACCCGTCAAAGGTCCCTATGACACGGACCTGCCAACACATGTTCCCTGGTGCCACCCAGGCCATCTCTCCACTCATGACTCAGATTGCATTGATAAACACACTGGAGAATGAGGTGATTAACAGCCCTAAAAATATTTCAAAAATAGAAGCCATTCAGTGGTGCTCACCGAGCCCAGGCTGCTAGAGGGTAACTATCTGTTGATACACTCAGAACATCAGCCCTGTCAACACCAAGAAACTGAGACATCAGATTAGACCTTCTGTGGTAGAAGAGCAGAGTCCTTGTTGTGAGGCTGTGCAGAACCTTCCAGAACAGCCACACCCTCCTTTCTGCCACAATCTGTTCTCAGTGATGACCAATTGCCTTCCCATTAGTGACCACCAGGCAACTGACCGACACTCTCTTTATATTACCTTGTTCTCAGGCAAAGCTGAGCCAGCCTGCAGGCTGGAAAGCCTTCGGTGAGCAGGGAGGAGGCAAAGTGAGTGAATGGGATCCCTGCCCCTCGGGGATGGAGCCCAAGCCCCCTCCTCACACCCACCTTGTTGTAATTCGTCCCATGGGGAGAGTATTTCTGAAATCCTGGCTCTAGGGGTTGCAAGTCAACAGAACATCTACTCTTTTACTCACACAAGAGGAACAGAGGCAGAAAGGAGGACCCACAGCCTGTGAGTTACTTTTCTTTCATAAGTAATCCAATCGGGGTTGAGGGGTGTCTGAGCAACTGAAGGAAGGACGGGTGGAGGGGAAGGGCAGGGACAAAGGGCAGGGGTCTCTCAGCTCCCTGAGTTTTCTCATCTGCAGACACACTTGGAGCTCAGAATACTTCCAAATCTGAGAGTTGACACAGTGCATACCCACAAGTTCCCTGATACCTGCCATCCATCATTTTAATGCTCTCAGGAAAAGGCAAGGAAGTTTCCTCTGTGAGATACAAGGTCTTGCTGCCAAGTGAGTTACAGAAAGGTGTCCAGGTTCCAGATGATTTGGAGGTCACAGATGAGGGATGAGGAGCGTAGTGGTGAGATGCAGAGCAGCCCAGACACCCCATGCACCCACACAGCTCTCCTGCCACGCAAGGCCTTGTGGAGAGCCCAGTGGTGGCTCCCAGGCCCCAGGGCTCCCAGCTCCTGGCTGAGGAGGATCTGAGCTCCAGCAGAGGTGCAGCAGGGAATCAGGGCCAAGCTGCACAGACTAGACAAGGCAGGCGTGTGGCTTCTTTTCCTTCAGCACACCCCTGCCTGGGCCAAATTAAATTACCATACCTCACACAAAGGCACAGAGGTTCCCTAATATCCACTCACAGAGGCCATTTTCACTTCTCCAGGTGCCCAAAAGTCCCTCGACACAGGCTTGTCTGCACAGATGGCATGTTGGCCCCCAGTCACACCACAGGGCTGACACCTCGGGAAGACCACCCCCCACCACAGGGTTGCCTCTTCACAGAGTGCTTTGTTTTCCCCCTCTCCTCTCTCCTTCCTTATTTCCAGGGAAAACTCACCCTACAGGTGCCATGACTCAAGGTAGACATTCGGGGCTGGGACCATACGACCAGCAACTGGGTGGCCTCTGCCAGGAGCCTGCAAGCCACAGCCTCGGTCTCCCCATGACACCAGCCTAGCATCCAGGTCACGCGGGTAGAGGTGTTAACCCACCTTCCACCTCGTCCCATTCAGCCATTTCAGAGGATTGTCAAAGACAGTTTCTGTCCTGCCCTCTCCCACATTAGTCAGCATCTGTTTAAAGCACACCTTTCCTCATAACTGGAGCGATTTGGTTATTCTGACATTCAGTTCTGAGCAGAAAGCAGGACAATGCCTAATTTTCCCTCTGGCCACCAATTTTAGGGTGTCTTTGGTTAATACCTGCCTTTGGTAACTCTCAGACCTCCCTTCTTTGAGCCTCTGAAGGCTCAAAGATTTGTGGGTTTACACAGATTAGATGTAGCCAGTCAACTGTGACCACCAATTTTTTTTATTTGACCAGAGGGACCCTGTTGAAATTGGCCTCTTGTCTTTTTGGCCATATTTCATCAATCCTGGAAAGCTCCCTTGCTTCTGGAACAGCCAAATGTCTTGAGCTTGTTGTGCACCTTAGCTGCCCCAGAACAGAAAACAGACAGGTAAACTGTCCTTAGGAGATAGTGAAGTCATATTCAGAGATAAAACGTGACAACGGCTGGTACATGCCACATGAGCGAGTCTCAGGAACTGTGTGCAGGGGAGGAGGCAGAGGTGGAGAAACAGAATAAAAAGATGAACAGCAGAGAAAAGAAGCCGAGGAAACCTTAAATCACAGCCACTCTGAGAGAGGAGCTTGTGTCTGTGGCGCCGGCCACCTCTGGGCTGTGGATGCCCGCAAAGGAGTGAGGGACCACTGAGGGGCCAGAGAGGCTCCTGATCTTGTTCTGGGGCAGGTTACGCAGGAGACACAACTGTGAACCATCTAAAGGGGTCGCTGCCCCACAGGCACAGCCGAGGCTCCACCCAGGGAGGGGAGGGCCACTTCTCCCTCCAGGGTCTCTGGGGGTCCCTGGTTTTAGCGAGCCACCCACCACGGTGGGGCCCTGACCCTGGCGCACAGCTGCCAGGTTAAGTACAGATGGCTGAGTGGGTCCTTGGGTTTCTCTGCTCAGGCTGGCAGAGGGGAGCGACTCCCAGGTGTCACAGGTGGTTGGTGGCTGCTCATCCAGCCCAGGTGCCTCTCTCGCAGGCCTCACTGTCTCCACTTCACCCCTACATTCACTCCCCTCCTCTGCCCTGGCCTGCTGCCAGCACTCCCCCAGCTCCTGGTGAGCAGCTGTGAGTCACCTTGTCCTTGGAGGCAAATGCCCAGCCAGCATTTGTACCCCAGGGACAGTTGGAGAGCCACATCAGAGCGAGCACACGGCTCTTGTTGGGATGCTCCCAGGGTCCACAGGGAGACATGGGGTAAGGAGGGCTGAACAGACGGAGAACGGGCCACAGTCAGCCCTGCAAACCCTGCAGACGCCCAGATGAGGAGGCACAGAGGGCAGGGTCCCTCCAGGGCCACTGTCTGAGAGGAAGAAGGCAGGGGGCAGCCCACGGTCACCCCACACCTGGGAGCACACCCTTGGGGGGCCCAGAGGTGCAGCCCAGAGGCCCCTAAAACCCACAACCGTTGGCGTTCACGCAAGTGTGAGCAGGGGGATTCAAGCATGGTCTAGGAAGAACCTGAGGGCTACAGACAGACTCCCAGACCAGGGAGGACAATCATCTGTCTCAGAATTCAGTTTGGTGAGCTGCTCACGTTCTGGGCTGTCCGACTTGTACTGTGATTGGGGAACTGTGCCCCCCACAGACACCTAATCCCCTGGGACGTGTACGTGACCCTCAGAGCAAAGCCACTTCCCACACTGGACTAAGTTAAGGATCTTCAGTTGGAGGATTACTCTGGGTTATCTGGGTGGGCCTGGCATTGCCACAAGGGCCCTTATAGGAGGGAGGAAGGCCACTGCCTCGGAGAGGTGTCTGCGCCCCGTGCTCACAGAGGCGCCATCTACGACGACCAAGCATGGAAAAAACCTGAGTGTCCGTGAATGGGTGGGTGCGTGATGTCTGCATATATACACACCATGGACACCCAGCCATGAGCAAGGGGGAAGCCTGCCACCTGTGATGACATGTGCCCAGGGAAATCAGCCGAACGAAGGCAACATGTGATCTCATGGAGAATCTCTGACACGTGACCTGATAGAGACAGAGTGGACGGTGGCCTGCCAGGGAGGGGCAGGGTGAGCAGCAGCTGGCCAGAGGGTGAGACCCTGCTCCCAGGCCAGTGCAGTGACTCCAGGACAGACCCTGCCTGCATACTTCGAAGTTGCTGGGAAACAAAGCGACCTGTAATGTTTTCACTTGTGAGGTGCTGGGGTCCCAAATGGCTTTCACGTGGCATTGTACTGCTGCACGCGGTTGGCCCCTCACCTTTTGCAGCTACACAGCCTGGTGTGTCAGTTTTGTCCCAGTAAGGCTCGGGCAGCACTTCATCCCCACCCCTCAGCCGGGAGGCTGCTTAGCATCCAAAGATGCCAATCCAGGAGAATTTAAGTAACGTGGTGGCTGACACTTAAAAAGAAAACGGACAGGACAGCAAATGCTACCTGCTGTCCTCCCAGGCTTGGGTCTGAAACAGGTGCAGTACATGGGCTCAGGAGTTGCCATTCAGAAGATTGCAATCTATGGACAAGCATGGGCTGCAGGGTAGCCCAGAGCAGCTGTGGGGATGAAGGGGGCACCAGGGCCACAGCTCTGGGCTCCCAGACAGCCCTCCCTCGGAAAGATGCTCCACCAAGGGCATATTTGTGCTCAACAAAAGCCATCTGCTATGTACTAGTCTGTGTGGTTCGTAATTCATGGGCAACAGAATTAGAAGGACATCTCAGAAAATCCATAAACAAAGCTGTTATTCTTGTGCACAGATGAGAGAAAATGTGACGGACCATTCTTCACAGTGCCCAGCAGGGACCCCGAATGCGACAGCCGAGCCTTAAAGGGCCTCACCCCTCAATCAGTCCAGCTCCCTCCTTCAACACCTATAGTTCTTCCCTACAAACTGTGAGGTTTTCCTTTTTCCATCTGAATGACAAGCCCCAGGCCAAGTTTATGGGGGCTGGTTGCTTTCCTGACTCCCCTGTAGGCCCCCCTCTCCTTCCCTACCCACCTCATTCTGGGGGCAGATCTGATAAACCCAGAGCTTGGCGGCCTGGCTTTGCCTGTCCGGTGCCCACTCAAGTTCAGCAGGACTGGGGTTCTGAAGCCAGTTGTAGGACTTTAATGGCAGCAACCCCTGCAAAGACAGGACGCCTGCCCATGTGCAGGATCTTCTACCGGTTGTTCAGTTCACGGGGTTCTGCCTTATAGGTCACATGTTTTATCGACGGACAAGCGCAGGAGAGAGCTGTGAACACACCTACCCTGCAACCAGGACCCCGGAATACCTGGAGCAGCCCGCCCTGACACCCACCCATTACAGATGTACCCTCTGAGGGTCTGTTCATTAACTGTCAGTCGGGCTGTACCCCCAGTAGACCCCCTGGCCTGCACACAGCTGCCACCTGGACAAGTGTAGAAGCAGCTGTCTGCAGGTGCTGGGCAGCCGACACAGATGACTGAGCCACAGGCCACACTGGCCAGCTTTCTGCCTGGGGACACATCTCCTCCCCTGTGAGGTGGTCCCCAAGAAGAACCAGGATCTCACTGAGGTGGACCCAGAGACTAGCTTCCAGGGCTATGGACACACCTGGAATCTACAGCATCTGGACCCAGAGCCTGGGGGTCTCAGGGCCATGCCCTAGGCTGCCGTCCATGTGTGCAGGGCAAGGCTCCTGAGGCCCAGCAGAGTGGAGAAGGGACCCACTGCATCCCGTTCCGACTGAGTGGGGCCCCCGGGGCATCCCCAGCATCAGCTGAGACCCCAGAAGCCTTCAGAATAAGAACTGTGCCCTCCAGTAAAGTCCACAATGGGGCAAAAATGGAATTAAAATGGACTTGACAGACAGCAGACCAGGCCTCCTTTCCTGCCAGCCTGAGCAAAACTCAGACCCGAGAGAAGTCATCTCTCACTCTGCAAACCCCATTGCGTCGTGCAGGTTACACACGTGCACTCCACCAGGAACTTCACATAGGTTCTCACATAAAGTGTAGAACAGAAAGCAGACATGGAAAGGGCAGAAGAGGCGGCCGTCCCTGAGAAAAGAAAGACAGGTGGGTGGGCACAGACCCCAGGACATGCCCCAGTGCAGCAGTGCCGGTGGCCGCAGGGCTCCCCAGAAACACAGGTCCCGGCATGGGCAGAACCTCACAAGGACCTCAGGGTAAAGACCTGAACAGAGCGCCGTGACATCTCACGCACAGCAGCACCGGGCAGGCTCAGGGCAGGGACAGACCACCAGCAGGAAGCAGCTAGCCGGGAACTGCCAACCGAGGAAGCCTGGGAACAGAAGCTGACCCACAGCACACACACGCAGAGAACCGAGTGGCCCGCACAGCAGACCCACAGAAGGAGAAGGAGCACACAGCATGGAAGATCCCATGGGGATGTGGGGCATCTCCAGGGTGAGTGGTGGCCTGACAGTGACAGCCTCGCTTCTCCTGTGCCACCAGCACCTGCCTCCCCACTTCGGGTGTGACCTCAGCTCCCTCCAGCTTCTCTTCCAGAGAACCCAACTTCACACACCATTTCCTA
This sequence comes from Smutsia gigantea, assembly GCA_032199065.1. Taxonomy (NCBI): domain Eukaryota; kingdom Metazoa; phylum Chordata; class Mammalia; order Pholidota; family Manidae; genus Smutsia; species Smutsia gigantea. Next base: position 74,232 of record JAVSCE010009248.1, read on the forward strand.
AAGGAACCACTACGGTGTATCACGGTTCCTCGTGGATATGTCAGGGAACCACATGGCAACAGCATGAGGGCGGGGTGATGGAACTGCCCTGCTGCCAGGCTCCTGCAGCTTTGTAAAGAACAAGCAGACTGCAGTCAGCTGGGATGCCTATTGGATCACTACAGAAAACATAATACGAGGAGGCATTGCCTCACTGCTAAATTAACACTGAAAGGCCCACGAGAGAATAAGATGAAGTGCCGAAAAAATTCAATTAACCCAAAAAAGACAGGCATGAAGGAACAGGGGGACACAAGACAGGACAGCTAAAAAACAAATGCCAGGAAGGCAGCAGGTGCATAGCCGACTACTTCGATAACCCCATGCAGTGCAAAGGGAGGCTACTGCCAATTAAAGGCAGGGATCAGGCAGCTTGGAGGGACACCAAGACCCACTATTCCCAAACTGTGAAGACACATGTGGGAAAGCGTCCATGGGATGGAAGACGACGCACCATGCAAACTACACATTGGAAAGCTGCCGCAAACACCCGTATCGGGCCCACTGGCATTTCCAGAGATGAAGAACAACTCTCCATCGTGATAAAAGGATTGGGAAGACATAAAAATCCTACTTGTGACTCTAATAACAGCGTCAAAATATATGCAGCAAGAACATAGAACTAAAGGGAAAGGACAGGGCATTTTCATAGCCGAGCTGGTAGGACCCATAGATGAAAATCAGTAACGATTTCATGGTATGGAATAGCACTGGCCCCACACTGCGCTAAGTAACGTTTGTGGGACAGTCCACACACCATTCTCAAGTGTACAAGCAACATTTACGTAGACTGAAAACGTTTCAAAGAGGAAGGTATACAAAGGGCCAGTTCCTCATCATGAGTCACTAAGGAAATGCCACACTGAGATGCCACCACCCGCATCAGGTCACGGAGGAGGTGATGAGGCCCAGGCAACCACTGAAGGGGCAGAGGTGGGGGTCCAGCTGGCAGCTAGACATTCTGGGTGCATTCATTAAATAGCTGTTTCAAATGTGGCTTCTCTGGGTTAGGCTACAGTTGTGTCTTGGCTGGACCAAGTCCTTTCCAAAACCAAGTGAAAATTAGCAGAAATAAAGAGCCTCTTGCCCCAACCTCCCCAGGAGTTCTGACGTTGGGGGTGTGAGTGACCAGTGGTGACGGAGGGAGCACGGGTCCCAGGGGCACAGAGCCAGTGAAGCTCAGAGTCAGGCAGGTGGCGAGACATTCCCACCTTCCAGATCTGAGACCTAAAGCTGCTGCCCAGTCGCCCCCACCCACAGACCCCCGGGCCCCAAGGTGAGCCCAGAGGTGGCCAGGAGCCAGCACCCGTAGTACATGCCAGGGGCCACCACCCGTAGTACATGCCAGGCGCTGGCTTTTTGCATCAGGAGCCACCATGCGTCCACGGGTCAGGCAGAGGCCTGGGAGGGGTGCCTGCCTTCCCAGCAGGGCACACCAGGGCAGCCGAACACTGCAGTGAAATGGGTGCCAGAATGTACAGGGCAGGTCCACCTTCCCTCCCAGCCCTCCTTCAATAAGATGCGGGACATGGGCCAAGGTCACCACTCAGCAGCCCCAACGCCCACCCAACAAGCTGTCAGAGCTAGTGCACACAGCCTTTCCCCTCCGTGAATCCTTCCTGACTGGGCGCAGGAGATGGGCCTTCCCTTCCCGTTCTCAGGAAGTCAGCCGAGGTCACTCACCGATGGACTCACAGACCCAAGGAGTCATCTGTTGCCTTCAGCACAGGGGCTGGGCCACCGAGCTGGGACCTGCCCTGGGCAGCATGTCTGGCAGGGCCATGGGTGGGACAGCATCAGACAGGGGTACCCAACTCACATCCTTGTATTTGGGACCTGCAAAGCAGAAGCACTGTGTACACAGGATAGGTGGCAGCAGCCAGAGCACAGAGAAAACAGGGTCCGCAGAGCCACCCCCACTGCAGTTCCTCCCAAAGATGCTCTTCCACCCCAGTGTGCTTCCTGGTGGCTCTTGTCTCTGGCTGCCTGCCCCATGCCAGCCCTGCGCTCGGCCTCTCAGACCCCCTTGGGGCAGAAAGACAGCCGTGGCCTCAGGCCGTGTCGAGGGCCTGTCCACCGCACCCCAGGTTGACAGCCTGGCGCTGACCCAGACCCCACTCAGCCTGTCTGCCTGGCCTCCCTGACAGACACTGCTACCCAGCAGTGGTCATGTGGCTGACCTCTAGCCCCCCACCTTCTCCGGCTGGAGGGAAACCAGCAGCAGGGAGCCTGATGGGGGCCGGGGCCCCCAAGTCACAGTGTAGAAGGCAGCACCCAGGAAGTGAAGAGCCTAGCCAGCCTGTGCAGCCAGCGTGGGCCTGGCCAGCTGCACCAGACCCTCAGCTCCAGGCTACAGCTGCTGTGTCCCAGGCGGCTCCTCCTGCTCTGCCCGACACCTTCCCCACATCACTGAGGCCGCACAGCAGAGCAGGAAGCAAGCCCATGTGTGAGCAGCTGCCGGTCAAATGCAGCCTGCCCAACAAACAGTGGGGCATTTCCTGAACTCTCCATTTCTGGGAGCTAAAATTTCATACCATTTTCATAATGTAAATGGATACAGCCGGTCAGTGCATAATGGCACAAATGTACGGTCCTCATGAGGCCCCCAGGGAGCAGCAGCCATCCTGCAGGGCCCATCCCCCCCAGTGCCTGGAAGCAGCCCAGCCCTGAGCAGTGAGGGACTCAAAGATCTGCCCTGACTCTGCCTCCACACTCTCCCAGTCCCTTTCTGAACAGATCTGTAGAACTTTCTAGAAGGCAATGCGAGTCAACATCTAGACTACATGTGTGGAGAAAGTAAAGGTTCCAGGAGCCTCACCTGCCCCTGGTTGGCTTGCCCAATGCCCAGCTGCAGGAGAGCGGAGGCTGGAGTGGTGGCCATGCCAAGGACAGAGACTGAGCTGGCTGCAGGGACGGAGAGGCCCAGTGGCAGAGACCAGCTTGCTGCCTGCAGACTCACTCTGAGTGGACAGGAACCTAGTGATTGACCTGCCACTGTGGAATAAAGTTGTGTATAAACCCTTTCACCCCAAGAATGTTCCATTGTCACTTTTCAGTCTCACTGAATCCATAGTGAACTTGCCCAGGGCTGAAACCCATTGGCAGGACAACAGGATAGATGTGTTTCTAAGCAAAGTCAATAAATCATACTCTGAATTTTCAGCTCAGAGAAAGTAGAAATGCTTTCCAGTGAGGCTCACGTAGGGTGAATCCTCCCAGAGGGACCCCAGTGCAGCACCTAGTACATGCAGGACACCAGCCAGGGACAGGGCATGAGCTGCAGAGGATGACACTGTGGCTGCCCCAGGGAGAGGGTTTTGGAGATAAAGCACTGTGAATAAAATGAAAGTTCCTGTGGCCAGGACTCTCACCTGGCCCTATGTCTTGCCAATGGGTTCCAGCCCCGGGAAAATTCACTATGGATTCAGTGTGACCAAAGAATTTGACAGCAAAACGTTCTTGGGGTGAAAGGGTTATACCCAACTTTATTTCCAGGCACCAGGTCAGTCACTAGAATCCCATTCACTCAAGAGTGAGTCTGCATGCAGCAAGCCGGTCTCTGCCTCTGGGCCCCTCTGTCCACACAGCCGTCCCACACAGTCGTCCTCTGGGCCTCTCTGCACAGTCCTCATGCACAGCCATCCTCCTGGCCTCTGTCCTCGGCACTGCCACCACTCCAGGGCTCCTCTGCTCTCCTGCAGCCTTGCAGCCCTGCCACCGTGTCATGCCAACAGCACTGGGCAGGGCTCTTTATATAGAGTCAAATTGCCCACAGGTGTGCAGTGAGCTAGTCAACCAGGGCCAGGTGAGAATCCTGGCCACAGGAACTCTCATTTTATCCACAGGGCTAGCCTATTAAAGCATTAATTCATGTCCAAACTATTATAAATATCATCATATCATCTAAGGTTGGCACCACGTTCACCTTCAGTAGCTCTGACATGAACGGGGTTCACCAGGCACCAGGGAAGGGGCCGCATTAGGGTACAAACATTAGTATATGAGGTGTACATGCCACCCTGGCTCTAGGAAGGGACACATCACCATTTCCAGAGACAACACCAAGAATATGATGTGTGTAGTCAGCAGAATCTGGTAAATCCAAAGAACGGTCCTCCTGGGTGTGGTGTTTCAGTGGGGTGCCCCTATGGGTGGCCCAGTGTAGAAGTCAATATGGGCTGTAGCCCATCAGGGACATCTGCCTCCGACATTCAGAGAAGTCAGTAGAGCCCAGCAGGAATGCACTGTGTGACTGAGGTCCACAGCAACCTGGAGACTATATGTCCTCAGACAATTTGACACAGGGCCAGTGATGGCTAGTCATTCAGCACCCTGGGGACAAGGCCTGGAAGCTGGCCTTCTGTGTGTTCCTGGAGTAACAGTATGAAGTTCTCCCAAATTATGGAAGTGTATCCAAAATGGCTGCAAGATAAGAGTCCCTTGAGGGACTTCCGGGAAGATGGCAGTGTGAGCAGGGCGGCAGAAATCTCCTCCCAACACTGTATTTATCTACGAAAACACAGCAAATACATCTATTCCTAAAAGAGAGACGAGAATACACAGGAAAGCGCACAGCGTGCAGCTACAACCGAGAGGACTCGGCACCCCAAGAGGCGGGTAAGATACGGAGCCGCGACCCGGCGGGACCCGAGCACTCCCCTACCCCAGCGCACCGGCAGGAGGAGAGGATTCAGAGCCGGGAGGGAGTGGAGTACACCCCGCGAAGTAGCCAGCCCCGGTGATCTGCGCGGGGAGCGCTGACCCACATTGCGCAGTGCAGCGGAGATTGGAGAGACAGAGGGGCAGAATCTGAGCAGGGAACGCGCCAGGGTGCTTGCAGCCGGCTCCGGGAAGGAAAAAAAAAAAAGCGCGCGCTTTCTTCAGCGGTCTTAAAGAGACAGGAGCCCAGCGGAGGAGCCGGATCGCCCCAGCACACTCAGCCCAGCAGGCTGGGAGTCCTGGGGAGTTTCAGACGCCTTAGCTGGCGACTGAGGAAGCGTAGCCATACTTCCACTTCTCACTGAGATCAACAGCCTCCTATTCGTTCCCACCCCTGCCAGAGCGATAAAGGGCCCTACGGAGTGGCGCAGTCACAGCTGTGGAATAGTGGGGCAATAGCGCCACCTACAGCATTCCCACAGAATCTACGTCCGGTGGGCATTTTTTTTTTTTGTTTTTTTTGTTGTTTTGTTTTTTCTTTTGTTTTTGTTTATCTTTTTTTTTTCTTTTTTTTCTTTCTTTCTTTCTTTCTTCTTTTTTTTTCTCTTTTTTTTTCTTCTCTTTTTAAAGTCTTAAAGAGCCCAGCTGACATACGTGGCAACTATCAGTGACCAATTCTATAGCCATGAAAAGACAGAGGAATATGGTTCAGACCAAAATCAACCAGACAACCCCAGAGAGGGAGTCCGAAGGGATGGAAATGCACAGTCTTCCTGAAAAAGAATTCAGAATAAAAGTCATAACCATGCTGATGGACCTACAGAGAAATGTGCAAGAGCTGAGGGAGGAAGTGAGGGAACTGAGGAAAGACAATGCAGAAATCAGACAAGCGATCGACGGGCTTAACAGCAGAATGGATGAGATGCAAGAGACTGTTAATGGAATAGAAAACAGAGAACAGGAGTACAGAGCAGCTGAGGCAGAGAGAGATAAAAGGATTTCTAGGAATGAAAGAATATTAAGAGAACTGTGTGACCAATCCAAACGGAACAATATTCGCATTATAGGAGTACCAGAGGAAGAAGAGAGAGAAAAAGGGATAGAAAGTGTCTTTGAAGAAATAATTGCTGAAAACTTTCCCTCGCTGGGGAAGGAAGTAGTCTCGCAGTCCACCGAAGCTCATAGATCTCCCAACACAAGGGACCCAAGGAAGACAACACCAAGACACATAATAATTAAGATGGCAAAGATCAAAGATAAAGACAGGGTATTAAAGGCAGCTAGAGAGAGAAAAAAGATCACCTACAAAGGAAAACCGATCAGATTATCATCAGACTTCTCAACAGAAACCTTACAGGCCAGAAGAGAATGGCATGATATATTTAACTTTATGAAACAGAAGGGCCTCAAACCAAGAATATTGTATCCAGCACGATTATCATTTAAATATGATGGAGGGATTAAACAATTTCCAGACAAATGAAAGTTGAGACAGTTTGCCTCTCATAAACCACCACTACAGGATATCTTAAATGGACTGCTCTAGATGGAAGCACACCTAAGGCTAAAAAGATGTCACCAGAGAAAATAAAATCATAGCAAAGAAAGCAGACCTTCCAAATACTAACTAAAGGCAAAGAATAAAACACCTATTATAGAAAGAATGGAGGAGGAGGAATAAGAAGGGAGAGAAATAAAGAAACATCAGACTGTGTTTACAATAACTTAACAAGAAAGTTAAGTTAGATTGTTAGATAGTAAAGAAGCAACCCTTGAACCCTTGGTAACCACGAATCTAAAGCCAGCAATGGCAATAAGTACATACCTATCAATAATCACCCTAAATGTAAATGGACTGAATGCACCAATCAAAAGACACAGAGTAACAGAATGGATAAAAAAGCAAGACCCATCTATATGCTGCCTACAAGAAACTCACCTCAAATCCAAAGATATACACAGACTAAAAGTGAAGGGATGGAAAAAGATATTTCATGCAAACAACAAAGAGAAAAAAGCAGGTGTTGCAGTACTTGTATCAGACAAAATAGACTTCAAAACCAAGAAAGTAGCAAAAGATAAAGAAGGACATTACATAATGATAAAGGGGTCAGTCCAACAAGAACATATAACCATTATAAATATATATGCACGCAACACAGGAGTGCCAGCATATGTGAGACAAATACTAACAGCATTAAAGGAGGAAATAGACAGCAATGCATTCATCTTAGGAGACTTCAACACACCACTCACTCCAGAGGACAGATCAACCAGACAGAAAATAAGTAAAGACACAGAGGCACTGAACAACACACTAGAACTGATGGACCTAACAGACATCTACAGAACTCTACACCCAAAAGCAACAGGATACACATTCTTCTCAAGTGCACATGGAACATTTTCCAGAATAGACCACATACTAGGCCACAAAAAGAACCTCAATAATTTCAAAAATATTGAAATCCTACCAACCAACTTCTCAGATCAACAAGGTATAAAACTAGAAATAAATTTTAGAAAGAAATCAAAAAGGCTCACAAATACATGGAGACTTAACAACACTCTCCTAATTAATCAATGGGTTAACGACCAAATCAAAACAGAAATCAAAGAACATATGGAGACTAATGACAACAACAACACAAAGCCACAACTTCTGTGGGACGCAGCAAAGGCAGTTCTAAGAGGAAAGTATATTGCAATCCAGGCCTATTTAAAGAAGGAAGAACATTCCCAAATGAATAGTCTAAAGACACAATTACTGAAATTGGAAAAAGAAGAACAAATGAGGCCCAAAGTCACCAGAAGGAGGGACATAATAAAGATTAGAGAAGAAATAAATAAAATTGAGAAGAATAAAACAATTGAAAAAATCAATGAAACCAAGAGCTGGTTCTTTGAAAAAATAAACAAAATAGATAAACCCCTAGCCAGACTCATTAAGAGAAAAAGAGAATCTACACACATAAACACAATCAGAAATGAGAAAGGAAAAATCACGACGGACCCCACAGAAATACAAAGAATCATAAGAGAATATTATGAGAATCTATATGCTAGCAAGCTGGAAAACACAGAAGAAATGGACAACTTCTTAGAAAAATACAACCTTCCAAGACGGACCAAGCAAGAAACAGAAAAACTAAACAGACCAATCACCAGCGACGAAATCGAATTGGTAATCAAAAAACTACCCAAGAACAAAACCCCCGGGCCTGATGGATTCACCTCTGAATTCTACCAGACATATAGAGAAGAAATAACACCCATTCTCCTTAAAGTTTTCCAAAAAATAGAAGAGGAGGGAATACTTCCAAACTCATTGTATGAAGCCAGCATCACTCTAATACCAAAACCGGGCAAAGACCTCACCAAAAAAGAAAATTACAGACCAATATCCCTGATGAATAGATGCAAAAATACTCAACAAAATATTAGCAAACCGAATTCAAAGATACATCAAGAAGATCATACACCATGATCAAGTGGGATTCATCCCAGGGATGCAAGGATGGTACAACATTCGAAAATCCATCAACATCATCCACCACATCAACAAAAAGAAGAACAAACACAACATGATCATCTCCATAGATGCTGAAAAAGCATTTGACAAAATTCAGCATCCATTCCTGCTTAAAACTCTCAACAAAATGGGTATAGAGGGCAAGTACCTCAACATCATAAAGGCTATATACGACAAACCCACAGCTAACATCATACTTAACGGCGAGATGCTGAAAGGTTTTCATCTAAGATCGGGAACAAGACAGGGATGCCCGCTCTCTCCACTGTTATTCAACATAGTACTGGAGGTCCTAGCCACAGCAAACAGACAAAACAAAGACATACAAGGCATCCAGATTGGTAAAGAAGAAGTCAAATTGTCACTATTTGCAGATGACATGATACTGTACATAAAAAACCCTAAAGATTCCATTCCAAAACTACTAGAACTAATATCTGAATTCAGCAAAGTTGCAGGATACAAAATTAACACACAGAAATCTGTTGCTTTCCTATACACTAATGATGAACTAACAGAAAGAGAAATCAGAAAAACAATTCCATTCACAATTGCATCAAAAAGAATAAAATACCTAGGAATAAACCTAACGAAGGAAGTGAAAGACCTGTACTCTGAAAACTACAAGACACTCCTAAGAGAAATTAAAGAGGACACTAACAAATGGAAATGCATCCCATGCTCTTGGCTAGGAAGAATAAATATTGTCAAAATGGCTATACTACCTAAAGCAATCTACAGATTCAATGCAATCCCTATCAAACTACCAACAGCTTTCTTCAATGAACTGGAACAAATAATTCTAAAATTCATATGGAACCACAAAAGACCCCGAATAGCCAAAGCAATCCTGAGAAGGAGGAATAAAACAGGGGGAATTACACTCCCTGATTTCAAGCTCTACTACAAAGCCACAGTAATCAAGACAATTTGGTATTGGCACAAAAACAGACCCACAGACCAGTGGAACAGAATAGAAAATCCAAACATTAACCCAAACATATACAGTCAATTAATATTTGATAAAAGTGCCTTGGATATACAATGGGGAGATGACAGCCTCTTCAGCAGCTGGTGTTGGAAAAACTGGACAGCTACATGTAAGAGAATGAAACTGGACTACTGTCTAGCCCCATACACAAAGGTAAACTCAAGGTGGATCAAAGACCTGAATGTAAGTCATGAAACCATAAAACTCTTAGAAAAAAACATAGGCAAAAATCTCTTGGACATAAACATGAGCACTTCTTCATGAACATATCTCCCCGGGCAAGGGAAACAAAAGCAAAAATGAACAAGTGGGACTATATCAAGCTGAAAAGCTTCTGTACAGCAAAGGACACCATCAGTAGAACAAAAAGACATCCTACAGTATGGGAGAATATATTCATAAAAAACATATCTGATAAAGGGTTGACATCCAAAATATATAAAGAACACATGCACCTTAACAAACAGAAAGCAAATAATCCAATTAAGAAATGGGCAGAGGACATGAATAGACACTTCTCCAAAGAAGAAATTCAGATGGCCAACAGGCACATGAAAAGATGCTCCACATCGCTAATCATAAGAGAAATGCAGATTAAAACCACAATGAGATATCACCTCACACCAGTGAGGATGGCCAACATCCAAAACACAAACAACAACAAATGTTGGCGAGGATGTGGAGAAAAGGGAACCCTCCTACACTGCTGGTGGGACTGCAAATTAGTTCAACCATTGTGGAAAGCAGTATGGAGGTTCCTCAAAAAACTCAAAATAGAAATACCATTTGACCCAGGAATTCCACTCCTAGGAATTTACCCTAAGAATGCAGCAGCCCAATTTGAAAAAGACAGATGCACCCCTATGTTTATTGCAGCACTATTTACAATAGCCAAGAAATGGAAGCAACCTAAGTGTCCATCAGTAGATGAATGGATAAAGAAGATGTGGTACATATACACAATGGAATATTATTCAGCCATAAGAAGAAAACAAATCCTACCATTTGCAACAACATGGATGGAGCTAGAGGGTATTATGCTCAGTGAAATAAGCCAAGCCGAAAAAGACAAGTATCAAATGATTTCACTCATATGTGGAGTATAAGAACAAAGAAAAAATACTGAAGGAACAAAACAGCAGCAGACTCACAGAACCCAAGAACGGACTAATAGTTACCAAAGGGAAAGGGACTGGGGAAAATGGGCGGGAAGGGAGGGATAAGAGGGAAAAAGGGGCATTACGATTAGCAGATGTAATGTTGGGGGGGCACGGGGAGGGCAGTACAACTCAGAGAAGACAAGTAGTGATTCTATAGCATCTCACTACGCTGATGGACAGTGACTGTAATGGGGTTGGTGGCGGCGACCTGATGAAGGGGTAGTTTAATAACTGTAATATTGCACATGTAATTGTAGGTTAATGATAATAAAATAAATTATATTAAAAAAAGAGATAAGAGTCCCTTATGGGGAGTTTTGTCCTATCACTGTGGCCAGTGCACGTGCTTCTCATAGCCCTACATATCAAAGCATCTGTAACTCCCATAGGGAGAGGGGTGAAAGTCTGGTATCCTAGACCTGGATGGAGCCCCATTCCTGCTACTGTCCTGTCACAGGACCACTCTCTTGCATGCATCTTACCTGAGGGACTAATATTGCCACTATTTGCCAATAATGATATTGGTATCATTAAATCATGTATCTTACTGCCCTTAAGGTTATTCTCTTCTGCAGTCTTTGTGGATCAGGCACTCCCTCTACCAACAGCTGTTCCCTCCTGGGCATGTCTGTAGCCTCCTGCTGATTCAGGTGCTGGCCTCTAATGGAAGATGCAAGCTAAGGACTCAAACTGAGTAGGATTTTGAATGCCGCTGGATCCTCAGGGATGAGGGTTGTCATGGTTTTATTGTTTCTGTATCGTAGTTTCTGTTCTTATTTGTATATTGTTAATCTGTTTATAGCGCTCTAGCTTTCTCACACAGGGGCTATTGCAGAAGATTGGGGACATGTAGTTTTTGAAGTGAGAATTCTGGAGAGGTGGATTGTTGGATAAATGGAAGTTTTTAACCAGAATTTCTGTCTGGCCCTCATAGTGATATGCATATAAGGCCCTGTTTGCATATCAATGTGATGCTCTGCAGTAAGGGATGGAAAGTAGCAGCCATTTCTCCTCCCTTCTCTTCAGATATGTAACTGGTTAGGAACCTGCCAGTCACCAGGAACCTGCCCATGGAGTTACACGGTGAGGTAGGGGTCAGCCCGGTGGGGGGCGGGGGGGGGGCGGGGAAGAGGAGCCCACTGCAGCGGGCAAGGGAGAGAGCTGGGGAGCATGGAGGAGTGAGAGGGGGCAGAGAGACTTGAAATGTGAGAAATAAAAAACTGTCCACATCCTCTCACCCTTGTTTTCCTTTGGTCTCATCACATTCATAGAGAACTTGATCCACATGGGGAACACCCTTCCTCCCAGAGCCGCACATGGCCAGGTATTACTGTGCAAGACACGGTGGGGAGGTCATGTGAGCCAAGACACCAACCTGCCTTGAGGGAGAAAGCACAGGCCGGGTACAGGTGGCTCAGGACACCAGGGGGCGCGCAGGAGCCACAGAGCAGGGATCAATCCCTGCCGCTGATGCAGAGGGACGTTCAGGACTGGATTCCTGTCAGCACTGGGGCTTCCTCTCCATATATTTTCTCTCCACAAAGAACCCCTCTGGAGTCATGACTGCGCACTTCCCACTTTAGTCTCCGAATTAGAAGGGGTCACTGTAATAAGAGGAAACATTCTCACATGCACAAAAGGCCGTCTGCTCATGTCCCTGAAAACCAATTAATTATCAAATCTTATATCAGGCAGCTTGTCATGTAAGAGGTCAGCTGGCCTCCACAGTGCAGCCCAGGGATGCTCAGGGACCTGCTGCTCATCAGCAGCTCAGAAAGTGCCTGGCGGTTAGGGTCAGGCTGCAGATGCCTCGTGAACCCAAAGCAAAAGAAGAAACCCTGGCGGTGTGGTTATGGTCCTGGCTCCTCCACACGGGCATCGCTGACTAGAGTGGACACCATGCAGGGCAGGGTACCCACAGGAGCTTCCCATGGACGTCGAGTCTGACCGAGAAACGTGGAGAATGACAGGAATGGAAACTCTTTCAGAGGGTTACTGTGGGCCAGTGGGGGAAGGGGTGAGGGTCCTGCCCCCAGGATGGCTTCTATGGTTTCCATCTCCTACTGGGAACCAGGAGGGGAGCTGTGCTTTCTATCATATTTCCATGTGTGGGCAGAGGGAGAAGGGGGGATGAGCCTTGAAGTGTCAGCACTCAAATGTCAAAACAGAGCCTGAGAATCTATTAAACTGAAAGTATTAAAAATAGAGGGGAGATAAGAGGTCATTATGGGTAGACAAAAACCTGGGTCTACTGAATATAGAAGAAAGTTCATAAGAAAGCAAGGAATTATAACAAAATAATACAAATAATGGAATTAGCAAGGGGATGTGATCCAGAGTCTCAGGAGGAAGCTATTATTCACGGTCATGAGCATGTTCTCAAGGTCTTGCATCAGCCATTTTCATTCAAAGATCAGAGGTTTCTGATTCTTCAGTGTGAGGGGCTCAGTTGCAGTAGACTTCCAGGTGTTTGGAATATTAATGTGACAGTTAAGTTACCTATATGGGCTGAAGGTTTGTGTCTCCCCAGAATTTCACATGTTGAAACCTAATGCCCACTGTGATGGACTAGGAGGCGGGGCCACTAGGGAGCGCTCAGGGCAGGAGGGGGAGCCCCAGGGATGGGGTCAGTGCCCTCATGAAGCAGCACTGAGAAGCCTCCCCTGCCCCTTCCTCCATGGGAGGTCACAGGAGGGACAGCCACCCAGGGAGGAGGTTCTCCCCAACCTGCTGGCACCTGATCTCAGATTCCCAGACTCCACTACTATAAGGAATAAATTCCTGTTGTTCACAAGCCACCCAGTCTGTGGGTCTTTGCTAAGGCAGAGGAAGCCATGAGCCCAAACTCTGACTCTCTTGGGTTGTGCAGTGACATTTGTTGTCAAAGTTCCTGTTAAAACCGCTTTACTGTGATTCAAGGATGATTTTTAGCTGATGTTTCTCCCAATAGATGGAATGAACAGGTTGCCTCCCATAGGAGTCTGGGGAAAGGTGGAGTGGGAGGCAGCCGTCATCTAGTGGTGATGTGAGCAGGTACAGTACATGAATTCTTTTAAATATTTTGCAGCATCCGGATGCATTAGGGCCAAGGCTTGTATGGGAGGAAATATGTCTAAGTGCACGGTCATCCCCGGGACCATGTCCCAGTGGGGTCAGGGGTGTGTCCACAGGGAGAGGACCCTGATGCCCTAGTGCCCAGTAATTACACCTTTGCACATGGGAGCTCAAGGGTCTGTGAAAGTTTGGATAATTTTATTAAAGAATATTATTTTTTCAAGATTCATTGAATACTGTGGAAGTGGGAAAGTAGCACTTGCGACCTAATGACACCTTGCAGGCTGGTTTATGATGAGGCAGGAAGGTGTGCACCTCCGTTACTGGATGTAACAGCAGGTCCACCACACATCAGAAACATGAACTCAAGTATGGCTTTAGGGACTTAAAGGGATGTAGGCTTTTGTCAAGTAGTCACTTCAGGACAAGGAGAAAACACACAACAAATAAAATATATTCATATCTACAGCAAGTGGATGCTGGACAAAATCCATGTACATGTGCAGAGGGCCCTTAAGGACGGGATGCTGGCCATGTCCCTCCTGACAGATTTCCCAGGTCTTTGATGTTGATGGTGTCACATGACCAGGAAAAACTCCGATGTCTTTGTAAACTTTCCTCACATTTACTGGATTTAGATAGGAACCAGTATGTCCACACCATATAATATAGAGAAATAGAGGCATTTATCTAATATTCATTTGACCGGCAACACTAAGGAGCTGTGAGATTGAAGATTCGCAAAGTGGGAAGACACCATTCTCTTTTCTCAACTCAATGTCTATGTCCCCTTCAGGTGCACTAACCCCCATCAGGCATGGACATGACAACATGGTTCCAAAAGTCACATGCAGGCAGGAGCAGGGACAAGGAAAAGGAGGGGATTTCCCCAACGTGAGCTTCTGAAGAACCAGGGCTGTGACCCCAGACCCAGAACTGTCACATGTTCACGGAGGCAGGTGCCTGTTGGGAAAGAAAGGCTGCACCGTGAGGCGGACCTATGTCCATGTACAGCTGGAGCCATCAGATCCTATAATGGCAGGTATTTGTCTGATCCTGTAGTTTTCCAATAAGTGGCTCAGAAAAATGAGGCTTTTGCCATTACTGATGATTATTGTTAACATATTTCCATCTCATTAGAGATCACCCTCAATGTTATCATGAACAAGATTCCCTTAACCTAAGCATAATTACTCCCAAGGGATTATGGACACTTAGTGAATAATTTCTTGTCATATTTGAGTTTATTCTTTGTTTCAGTGTTTGAAACTGAGCTTCCAAGAACATGTGGGCAATAAAACCAAAACAAACAAAACAAGTGACAGTGAATTTTCATTGATTCAGCAGCAGAAACTCACCTGAAGCAAACACACCCCAGCAGCAGTGCCATCTCCCTGTGCACATTGTCACACGGTCATTCACCAAGTCCCACAGACTCTGTTCTGCAGACGTGAGGACACACCTGTGCTGAGACCACACTCTGTTCCCAGGTCATCCTCTGAGCCCTCTCCAGGGGACATAGCCATCAGAGGGAAGGTCCCACCTCCCCAGCATGAGAGCCACCTGCACCTCTAGTTCACCCCCAGGTCATGGTGGCTGATTCCCTTAATGTGCTCATCGCTGGTGACCTTCAAGGGCATCCTTCCAGGTTTACCCTTTGTCTTTTTGTTTCTATGTCATTTATCTACTTTCATCTTCCTGCTATTGTAACATGACCTAGCGTCCAGCCACAATAACCATGAATAATGTCCACAAATTTTACACACACCTCAGAATCCCACATACCTGTTTCCCCCTTCCTGGGGATGAGCTCCACTTGAAACCCACCAGCACCCCCATGAACAAATGCACATCTACCCTGTTGTCTCCTCTGTGAGTATAATGAACCCTATCCATCCAGATGCACCCACCTCCTGGAGGCAGGATGGAGCCTTCGTGTATGTCTGTCCAGTTAAGGCCCTGAGGCACGTGGACAATTACACACCCACATGGATGTGGATGTTGGGGCCTCTTCCCTTCAGCCCAGAGCAGGTCTGCCCACTTTCCCAGGTCCCACAGTGGCTCTCAGAGGCTCCCGGGACCTCCAGAGGCATCTCAGGACTCTGTGGCAGTGAGGACACCCACGGGTGTTCAGGATACACCACTTGCTCAAGACACTGGTACACGCAGAATGCACTAGGGGGCATCGGATCTCCAGGGGGCGCTGAGCACCCACAGCACAGAGAGAAGCCCCAGGAGCAGGTGCACACAGAGCCTGTTTGCTGCCAGAGTTTGTGGTTTCCTCTGCATCTAACTGCTTCCCATGGAAACCCTCTGTGTTCCTCATGCCTTGGTAACTGTGCCTTTCTGGCTTAGGACGCTTTGCACATGCAGGGACCCAGGAGGGCTGGGCTGCAGGGCTCAGGATCCACTGCAGAGGGAAGTGAAGGGCTGGTTTCCTGTGAGGTCTGGTTTCCTCTTCATTTAGCACTGCCTTCTGGGCATAAACTCCTGCGGACTCATAACACTTTGTTTACATATTATGTGTCTGAATTAGAAACATGTCTGGAAGATGAGAAAACTATATTCACATGCATAAAGGGCAGAGAGTCACATAGTTGCTTCCTACATCCCTGATTTTAATTAATTACAAATATTTAACCAAGAGTTAGTGAAATTCACAAAACAGGAAGAGGTAGCCCCCATAGTGCAGCCCATGCACTCAGGGAACCAGCTTCCAGCAGAGCCTGACGTCCAGGTGGGCGTCAGACAGCAGTGGCCTCCTAAATCCACGGCAAGAGGGGAATGGCCCCTGTGTGATCACTGTCCATACCAAGTGCACAGCGTCAATATAGGGGATCCCATGTAAAGCGTGAGGGACCAATGAGGCCTCACACAGATGTAGAGCCTCATGAGGCATGACACACTCAAAGGGGACATAAATCCTGCATCACCTCCATCAGTGGGTGTCTGTGGAGAGCAGGGAGACCTGTCAACAGGGCAGAAAAGGTTTCATAGAGCCAGGAGAGGAGACTGGCTCAGGGGGTTACTGTGGGCCAGGGGTGGGTGAGGGATGTGGGTCCGGCTCCCAGGAGGGACTTCCGTGCCTTCAATCTCCCACCTGCATGCGAGGAGGGGAACCCCTCTTCCTATCAGATTCCCACATGTGGGCAGAGGGAGAATGGGCGGAATGAGCGTTCAACAACCTGAGTTTGTAGGGAGTATGTTTACATGTGAGCAAGCTATAATAATAGCAAAGAAATACTAATAATGCAATTGTCCAGAGGTTGGTCCAGAGTCTGGGTGGAAGCCGTCTACTCCCCAAGGTCATGACCCAGTTATGAACCAGATGCATCAGCCTTGTGAGTCCAAAGATCAGGACTTGTAAGAATCCGTGAGATTGCTCAGCTGCCGGGCTCATTCAGAGCAGCCTTCCGGTTGTTTGGAATCATATATTGATTCTTCAGGGGTTCCTATCAGCTGAAAACTGTAACCACCCCAAATTGTGCCCTTTGAACGCTAATGGCCAATATGCTGTGTTGGGAAGCAGGGCCTTTGGGAAGCTCTCAGGTCAGGAGGGGAGCCCCAGGAATGGGATCAGTGTCCTCCTGGAACAGCACTGAGAGGGCTCCCCTGTCCCCTTCCCACTGTGAGGTCACAGGAGGGACAGCCACCCAGGAAGGAGGTTCTCCGCAGTCACCCTGCTGCTGGCACCTGATCTCGGGATCCCAGACCCCACAGATGTGAGAAATAAATTCCTGCTGTTTATCAGCCACCCGGTCTGTGGATATTCTCTACAGCAGCCAGAGCACAGGAGGACATTGGTGAGCCATGAACCGAACACACTCTCCGGTTTTCACTGCTGCCTTACTAATTACCATTCCTGATAAAATCCCCTCAGTGTGGTTAGAGGATTTTCTGTGATGCTCCTCCCAGGGCACAGAACGATGTGCTCACCTGGAACAGAAGCCACAGGAGCCCAAAGAGCAGGAGCCCTTTCAGGGGATGTTCATGCCCAGTGGGGACACAGGGGGCTCTGGTATGGGGAGGACAGCGCCTGGGCTGCACCCACCATTTTGTGCGCCTTCCCTCCCGTGCCTCCAGGTTAGCAGATGGGATCCACACACTCCTATCATAGCTCTGACGGGGGGAGAGGGCTGATCCCTGAGAAATCCCCCAGACCTTCTCCATGCAGGCCCTCAGGGAAGGACTCTTCCTGACCTGTGTTCTGGGGCGGGAGGGGATTCCTCCCTGCTCTGGGCCACCATCACCTGATATAACCTAAGGGGTGAATAATAGTGAACAGGGTTGAGGATCAGAGAAATGTGCTGGGGTCCCTGCATCCAGGGAGGTATTTGGGGGGCAAGAGGACGTGCTCCATGCAGCAGAATTGTGAGGGTCACACCACAGAGCAGTTCCACTGAATCCTACTGTTGAATCATGAGGACATAATGCCCTCCATTCACATGACACCACCCAGCGTGATAAGAGCAGATTATACTGCAGGTGCCACAGGCCACAGACTGCAGAAAGGAACTCAGGGACACCCTGAGACAACAGTGACACCAAATCAGAGGCAGGACGGCTGTACTGCTCTGACCCCAATAGCTCCAGACCCAGCTCAGGACCCCCTCCTCACCCTCAGACACTTTCTCTCTCTGTCCGCTTGGTGTCTCTGGCCAGAGGTTCCCTGTCCTCATGGGATTAGTGGTGCATCAGGTGTGTCCCAGATTTCAGACACACAGACCAGGAGTGAGGAGCTAGGGGTCCTGCAGGGACCTGGCTGGTACAGTCCTTGGGGTCTAAGCAGGGAGTCTGTCGCTGGGCCAGATGCCTAGGTCTTATGCTCATGGGCAGGTGGTCAGCAGAGAAGTGACCAGCAGGATAGAAGCCCAAAGATGGACCGAAGCTGAGTCCCTCATGGTACACACGGGTCCTGAGGAAGCCAGGCACCCCTCATGAGCTGGACTCGCTCACCTGCCTCAGCTGCCCCACCCCCAGGTGACCCGACAGAGCAGCCTCACCTGAGTCAGCTGGAGGCGTGCTGCCTCACCCTCACCCTCAGGGGTCTCCCCCTCCAGGCCTGGGGTTTTAGAGGACACAGGCTGCATGTGCCCTGACTAGGCCAAGAAGGACAGTGCCCCATATCTGACTATTTGAGGGACACCGAGTCCCACTCTCCGTGGGCCTCTGCAGGGACCCAGGTGCTGCATGAACAAACACATGGACATGAGAGTCCCAATCTGTGCTTTGGAAGGTTCACTGTAGTTCTGATGGAGAAAGAAAGTCACTGTTCCCAGGTGTAGAGTTACTGTGTGGTCACTGCCCATGTGCTGGACACAGAGAAGGGCAAGTCTGGAGTCAGCAAGAACACCACCTTCTATCTGTGTGCATTTGTCTGTGTGTGTGTCTGTAGGCATGCAGTGGGCTTCTGTATGAGGTCCATGTGTGCAGATACACTCAGATGGTACCTTGTGCAGAGAAGCCTAAAGAAGAATATAGGCCCAGAGCCCTGAGGGTCTGCACTCAGCGTGCGTGTGGACCGTGTTAGTGCCTCCGGCAGCTCCAGGTAAGGGGCTCCCTGGGTGGCATGAAATCCCCCCTGGTCTCGGTGCAGAGCATGTGCGTTTCATAAGGCCCACTCACTGTCTCAGGAGACCATGTCAGAAGCACGGGGTTCCCTGAAAGAGCACCCGAAGGAGGACACAGCCATTTAACACTGGACTGGAGACGCAGGGGGAAATGGCCTAGGAGCACAGACAGGACCCACCCTGCAATACAGGGGCTGGGCTGCAGGGGGCGCTGGCTCCCCAGGACAGGACACCAGCCCCGGAGCAGGTGCAGAGATTGAGAAGCGATCCTTCCCGGGGCCTGGCACTGACTTTCTAAAAAGTTTCAATCCAATTTAAAGATGCGCACAGACAGCTGGTGTGAGTTATAATAACCTTTTCTATAAGAAGTGTTTACCCAACTTGGTAAGGCAATGGAGAGCCACAGGCATAGCGGGCATATTCAGGGTTTCTGGACATCTGGGTAGGAGGAGCTGAAGGACAGGGAGGGATTAACTCACTGGTTCAGCATTTTGGGGACACTGAGATCCTAGGAGTAAGACACTCAGATTTCAGATCCCAGCACAAGGTCAAGGGATGTCCATGCCATTCAAGGTGGGCCCACAGGGACCAGGACCTTCTGTGGGGCTTGGGCCCCAGTGGTAGAAGCTCAATCTGCACTGAGCTCAGGGATGTGAAGGGGTCACGTATCCACAAACAAGAACGGGGACTTGGGTTCCTCCCCCCATGAGCATGGTCCCTGTGTCTACCCTCTGCTCTTCTCAGGTAGGGCCCAGCCTTCCCTATAAAGTATTATGCCTCATGAATATTCAAATGAGACGGGGTGCACCAGGTTAAATATGGCCATGTCTGTGCCCCGAGAGCATCAGCCCAGCACCGCACCCTCCCTACAGAGCCCCTGACAGCACCGCCCCTCACCATGGACTGGAGCTGGAGAGTCCTCTTCCTCCTGGCAGTGGCTACAGGTGAGGGGCTCCCCAGTCCCTGGGCTGAGGTGGGGAATGGGCTAGTCACCGGCATGTCATCCCCTCCCATGTCCTCCCACAGGGGCACACGCCCAGGTCCAGCTGGTGCAGTCTGGGGCTGAGGTGAAGAAACCAGGGGCATCCGTGAAGGTCTCCTGCAAGGCGTCCGGATACACTTTCACCAGCTACTATATAAGCTGGGTGCGGCAGGCCCCTGGACAAGGGCTCGAGTGGATGGGCTACATCAACCCTAGCAGTGGTGGCACAAACTACGCACAGAAGTTCCAGGGCCGAGTCACCCTGACCAGGGACACGTCTACGAGCACAGCCTACATGGAGCTGAGCAGTCTGAGGCCTGAGGACACGGCCGTGTATTACTGTGCGAGAGACACAGTGTGAGAACCCACATCCTGAGCGTGTCAGAAACCCGGAGGGACCAGGGGTTGTGCTGGGGTGAGGAGGGGACAGGGGACAATGACTTCCTGACTGCCTCATACCAGATCTGGAAGGAGACAAAGCATAAAAGTCTCACAGCACAAAAATTACAGGAATATAAAAAAAAACCTTTCTTGCCACCTGAATCTGTGGGAAGCCCAACGAATGAGTCAGAGTAACTCAAACTCTAACGGGACTCTCACTCTTTACCTCCAGTGAACTGCAGATTTTGTAGGAAATCAGTACATTGGCAGAGATATTTTTCTACACACAAGAAGTCAGGTTTAAGAAAAATTTTCCCTAAATCTGGTAATTGTCAGAAAATTCAGGTTTCACCTGAAACTCAATACTCCCATAAATGTTGGGGGTCCGCCCACCCTCCATCACACCCTGGAACTACCATCAAACTGAAAATAGACGACTGTGGCCTGGAATTCTTAACTGACACTCGTGTGGCTTTCTCCACCATCTGCCAAGGGACCTGCCTCCCCCTGTCACCTCTGGTGGCATGTGCACTCTTGGGGCCTCAGGGCACCCCTACCATAGACTGGAGAGGACACCGTGCAGGGCAGAGCATCCACAGCAAGCTGCACATGGACGTCCAGTCTGATTGAGTAATATGGAAAATAACGGGAAAGGAGACTGTCCCCGAGGCTTAAGATGGTTCAGGGGGGAAGGGGTGAGGGTCCTGCTCCCAGGAGGGCTTCTGTGGTTTCCATCTCCCACCTGCATCCAAGGAGGGAAACTGTTCTTTCTATCATATTTCCACGTGTGGGCAGATGGAGAAGAGGGGGAATGAGCCTTGTGATATCAGGAGTCAAAAATAGAGCCTGATGATGTATTAAACTGAAAATGTATAAAATATGGTGGGGAAGATAAGTGGTCATTAAGGGTAGACGACAACCTGTGTCTATTGAAAATAGAAGAATGTTCCTAAGGAAGCAAGGAATTATAAAAACAAAATAATGCAAATAATAGAATTAGCAAGGGGATGTGATCCACAGTCTCAGGAGGAAGCTGTCTATTATTCACGTCATGAGCTTGTTCTCAAGGTCTTGCATCAACCATGTTCATTCAAAGATCAGAGGCTTCTGATTCCTCAGCTTGAGGGGCTCGGTTGCAGTAGACTTCCAGATGTTTGGAATGTTAAAGTGATGCCTTAGTTACAGATATGGGCTGAAGGTTTGTGTCCCCCAACATTTCTCATGTTGAAACCTAATGCCCACTGTGATGGGTTAGGAGGCGGGGCCACTGGCGAGCACTCAGGGCACGAGGGGGAGCCCCAGGGATGGGGTCAGTGCCCTCATGAAGCAACACTGAGAAGCCTCCCCTGCCCCTTCCTCCATGGGAGTCACAGGACGGACAGCCACCCAGGGAGGAGGTTCTCCCCAACCTGCTGGCACCTGATCTCAGATTCCCAGACCCCACAACTATAAGGAATAAATTCCTGTTGTTCATAAACCACCCAGTCTGTGGGTCTTTGTTACAGCAGCCAGAGCTCAGGAAGACCCTGTGAGCCATGAGCCCAAACACTGACTCTCTGGGGCTTTGCAGTGACATTTGTTGTCAAAGTTCCTGCTAAAATCCGCTCTGTGTGATTCAAGGATGATTTTATCTGATGTTTCTCCCAATAGTTGGAATGAACGCGTTGCCTCCCAGGGAAGGGGAAAGATGGAGTGGGAGGCAGCCGTCATCTGTTGGTGACGTGAGCAGATACAGTACATGAGTTCTTTTTAATATTTTGCAGTGTCTAAATGTATTAAAGCCAAGGCTGCTATATGCCCTCCTGCCCAGTGGGAACACCTTACCACATGGGAGCTCAAGGGTCTGTGAAAGTTTGAATAATTTTATTAAAGAATATTATTTTTTCAACATTCCTTGAAAACTGTGGAAGTGGAGAAAGTAGCATCTGAAGCGTAATGACACCTTGCAGGCTGGTTTATGAT
Organism: Smutsia gigantea; assembly: GCA_032199065.1. NCBI lineage: Eukaryota > Metazoa > Chordata > Mammalia > Pholidota > Manidae > Smutsia > Smutsia gigantea. Next base: position 96,562 of record JAVSCE010009248.1, read on the forward strand.
GAGGCTGGAAGGTGTGCACCTCCGTTACTGGATGTAACAGCAGGTCCACCACACATTGGAAACGTGAGCTCAAGCATGGCTCTAGTGACTTTAAAAGGAGGTAGGTTTTTGTCAACGAGTCGCGTCATGACAAGGACAAAACACACAACCAATAAAAGATACTCATATCCACCGCAGGTGGATGCCGGACAACATCCGTGTGCGTGCGCAGAGGGCCCTTGCGGACTGGGTGCTGAGACATGTCCCTCCTCACAGATTTCCCAGGTCTTTGATGTTGCTGGTGGCACCTGACCAGGAATAACCTCTGATGTCTTGGTAAAGTCTCCTCACAAGTATTGGATTTAGATAGCAAGCAGTCTGTCCAACACCACGTAGTGTAGAGAAATAGAGGCATTTATCTAATATTCATTGGAAGTCCTCTGACACCACCAAGGAGCTGTGAGATTGCAGATTCTCCAAGTGGGAGGACACCATTCTCTTTATTCAACTCAGTGTCTATGTCCTTCAGGTGCACTGACCCTCATCAGGCATGCACATGACAGCATGGTTCCAAAAGTCACATGCAGGCAGGAGCAGGGACAGGGAAAAGGAGGGGTTTTCCCAAAAGTGAGCTTCTGAAGAACGAGGGCTGTGACCCCAGACCCAGAGCTGTCACATGTGCACGGGGATAGGTGCCTGAGTGGACGTAAGGCTGCACCCAGGAGGGAGACCTATGTTCATGTACAGCTGGAGCCATCAGATCCTATAATGGGGGTATTTGACTGATCCTGTGTTTTTCCAATAAATGGCTCAGAAAATGAAGCTCTTGTCATCACTGATGATTTCTGTTAACATGTTCCCATCTCATTAGAGATCACTCTCAAGGTTATCATGAAAAAGATTCCTTTAAGCTAACCTTAATTACTCCCAAGGGTTTATGGACACTTAGTGAAAAATTTCTTGTCATATTTGAGTTTCTTCTTTATTTCCAATGTTTGCAACTAAGCTTCCAAGAACATGTGGGTAATAAAACCAAAACAAAGAAAAGTGGTGACAGTGAATTTTTTATTGATTCAGCAGCAGAACCTCACCTGAAGCAAACACACCCCGGCTCACTGCCATCTCCCTGTGCACATTGTCACACAGTCATCCACTGAGTCCCACAGACTCTGTTCTGCAGACGTGAGGCCCATGTGTGCTGAGACCACACTCTGTTCCCAGTTCATCCTCTGAGCCCTCTCCAGGGGACATAGCCATCAGAGGGAAGGTCCCACCTCCCCAGCATGAGAGCCAGCTGCACCTCTAATTCACCCCCAGGTCATGGTGGCTATTTCCCCTTAGTGTACTCATCACTGGTGACCTTCAATGGCATCTTCCCAGCATTTCCCTTTGTCTTTTTAATTCTAAAGACCCTTCTGTCTTTATTTTCCTTCTTTTTTCATCTTCCTAGTGTTGCAACATGACCTAGTGTCCAGTCACAATAACCATGAATAATGTCCACAAATTTTACACACACCTCAGAACCCCACATACCTGTTTCTCCCTTCCTGGGGATGAGCTCCGCTTGAAATCCACCAGCACCACCATGAACAAATGCACATCTACTCCATTGTCTGCTCTGTGAGTATATTAAACCCTGTCCATCCAGATACACCCGCCTCCTGGAGGCAGGATGGAGCCTTCATCTATGTCTGCCCAGTTAAGGCCTTGAGAGCACCTGGACAGTTACACACCCACATGGATGTGGAGGTGGGGGCCTCTTCTCTTCAGCCCAGAGCAGGTCTGCCCACTTTCCCAGGTCCCACAGTGGCTCTCAGGGGCTCTTGGGACCACCAGAGGCATCACAGAACTTTGGGGCAGTGAGGACACCCAGGGGTGCTCAGGATACAGCAGGTGCTCATGACACCCTGGTACACGCAGAATGCACTAGGGGACATCGGAACTCCAGGGGGCGCTGAGCACCCACAGCACAGAAAGCAGCCTGAGGAGCAGGTGCGCAGGAACTCTGTTTCCTCCCAGAGTTTGTGGTTTCCTCTGCATCTAACGGCTTCCCATGGAAACCCTCTGTGTTCCTCATGCCTTGGAAACTGTGCATTTCGGGCCTAGCAAATTTTGTTGTAATGTGTGGTCACTTTATCACATGCACCAAATACAGAGGGTCACCTATGGGGTCAGCAATGGATGCAGGGGTCCCAAAGCAGAGGCTTGAGGATGCTACGGGACCTGGTGGGAGTTTTCTAATGAGACTCAGGGTGGGAATCTTAGGAAACCACCAAGGGCAGTCTGTGGATGGGGGTGACAGCCCAAGGCATCCAGTCCAGGGACTGTGGCCTGAGGACCAGGTGGAGTTGACATCTGACCCTCCTCCTCAGAAAGTGTCTTGGTCAGGCTCTCAGAGGCCTGCTCACATTGCCCCATTTTCTGTGAATTAGTGTCTTTCTTTGCTAATCTGTTTGGCCACGTCTCTGTCTCCTGCTCCCTGATGTGGCTTCAGGGTTGAACCGGGACTCAGCCCTTACCTGGGGTTCAGCTGTGACCTAGGCTAGGGAGCCCCCAGCACCACCAAAGGCCAATGGGACGTCCTCACCACCCTTGCCGAGGACGTGCCTGCTCCCTCCACACATGGATCCTCCCGGGGAAATGCACTCGGTGTTAGAGGTCCAGGGGTGAGGCTGGATCAGTACCTGGGATGTGGTGCGGGTCCTCTGAGGCTCAGCTGTCCTGCAGAGGCCACCCTCACTGTGGGGTTGGTGTGTAGGGAAGGTTGGTGACTGAGAACTCAGGGGTTGGGACATGGGGCAGGCTGGGCACCACCACCTCACAGGGCCACACTGCCCCTCGTGAGCCACAGCAGGGGCTTCTGTCCCCCGAGCACATTGTGTCCCTCTGCTCTGCTCTGACCGAACCTGGAACACCCAGGTGTTCTAGGACACTCTCTGAGTCTTGGAGCGATGAGGTGGTGGACTTTCATGACATCTGCAGACCCCCTTTCAGGAACTATAGGGGACTGCTGGAGACAAGAACTGGAGGGGACAACCCAGCCATGTGGCGCAGCTCTGACCATGGCCCTGGTCAGTTTATATGACACCTGCCCATAGAAGCAGGTCTCTATCAATCACTGGGTTGTTTTTGCCTTTTATTCTGTGTCCCATAAAGCAGTCATAAAGACTGGATTTAACAGAGCTGGATTTTTTATTTGGGTAGCAGCTTTGTGAAGGAAGAAGGCAGGAAGCTGAGCGATGCTGAGAGGTGGCAGCTCCCGCAGATCCTCTGACCCAGAGGGAAAGGCAGAGACTGGGAAGAGAGGGGGATTTTCTGACACTGTCCTGCAGTCCAGGGAAGGTCCCACAAATTCAGTGGGGTGTCTTTGACCAAAGTGTCCCTTTAGGGAACCCCCTCTGTCTCCCAGATGCAGCAATCACTCCTGGGGACAGTTAACAGCACTGATGCCTCAGCAGGAACAGAGGGTGGGTGTCCAAGCATCACTGTGGGGGGCTTGGCCAGTGCATCCCGCCATGAGCCAAGTGCAGGGCATCCTCAGACCAGCTCAGCATCCATGGATATATTTAAGAAAAAAGGGGTTTACTGATTGCCTAGATGAAAAACACAAGCAGCCTTGTGGTGTACAAACATTCATTCCGAATGCCTTATTCCTTCATTTTCTTCAAGCTCATGGCCCAGACTTGCTGTCCCCTGTAGGTATTGTGAAAAGTACCCTGATAGCTCCTGGCACAGGTTCACTGGCCCCTGGCCATTAAAGCTCCCTCTGGGCATCCATTCACGTGGATTCCGGAAGATGAGCTCAATCGTGAAGCACCATAAAGATCGTGGTCACCTGGGTGAGGAGGAGGGAAGGGGTGGGAGGGAGGAATCCCAGGGACATGAGGAAAGTCCTGGGGGAAGCCTCTGTCCCCTCGGGTGGTAGTGATGGTGGTGCACAGGAACACCTACATCACAGTCAGCGATGTAAGTGTAACGATGGGCATTTCCTGGGCGCTACATCTCAGCAAGGTGGGTGGGGAACAGAGAGTAACAGTGGAGCAGGAGAGGTGGAGAGTTAGATAACGACCCGAAAAATGGTAGAGCCCTTCACACAGGTGTGTGAGCCAGGCTCCCTCGATATTCTAGGTAGGACTGGAATGCAGCGAATCCCACATTTCCACCCAGGCAGGGCCTGCAAATCACTGGGAATGTGGCAGCTCGTCCCTGGAGGTGGATTAGGGGGCAGTCGGGGCCACTGGGAGGAACACAGGCCGCATCCTGGGGTTCATTCCACCAGACATGGTCTCAGGGGAACATTGCAGCACCCATTTGTAGTCTTTTTACAGTTTTTATATCTAAATAAATGAATATCCATGGCTACCCTTCACACTAATTTTTGCACAAGTGTATAAAAGAAATCGCAACATGGGTCACTCATTTCTAACAATACACTAACACACAATGAAAATTCATATACTTTGAAAGCATTTTAATGTGTTAAGCATCCCTAACACACACCCCTGCTCTGGGGCTCTACCCACTCCATAGACGTCCAGTCCCAAGGCTGCTATATACTCAGAGCTCATGCAAATGGGGCCCTCCCTGTGCTGATGAAAACCAGCCCAGCCCTGACCCTGCAGCTCTGGGAGAGGAGCCCCAGCCCCAGGAGTCCCAAGTGTCCCCAGTCGGTCATCAGGACTCTCAACACACACGGCTCACCATGGAGTCTGGGCTGAGCTGGGTTCTCCTTGCTGCTCTTCTAGGAGGTGATTGATGGGGAACAGGAGACTCTGGGGGTGTGGGGCGGTGTCAGTAGGGGAAGCAGTGGACGTATGACATGTGCCTGACCAGGACGTCTCTGTGTTTGCAGGTGTGCAGTGTGAGGTGCAGCTGGTGGAGTCTGGTGGAGGCTTGGTGCAGCCTGGGGGGTCTGTGAGACTCACCTGTGTGGCCTCTGGATTCACCTTCAGTAGTTTTGCCATGAGCTGGGTCCGCCAGGCTCCAGGGAAGGGGCTGCAGTGGGTCTCAGCTATTAGTGGTAGTGGAGGCAGCAAATACTACACTGATTCCGTGAAAGGCCGGTTCACCATCTCCAGGGACAACGCCAAGAACACGGTGGATCTGCAAATGGACCGCCTGACAGATGAGGATTCAGCCCTGTATTACTGTGCGAAAGACACAGTGAGGGGAAGTCCCTGTGAGCCCTGACACCAACCTCCGTGGAGGACACAGTAGTGGCTGGGCTGCAGAGGACTCAGGACACCAGGGGCACTGAGGAACCACTGTCGGAGGGATGCAGCCAATGAGCAGGTGCACATGGAGGCTCAGGATGGCTTCCTGTCAGGGTCTGGGCTTCCTCTCCACATGGCAGCTTCCCCAGGGAGCTCCCGTATGTTTATGTTCCTTTGCTCCCTTGCACCAAGTGTAGTGTGTCCCTCAAGGAGGCATGAATGACTGTGTGGTCACCAGGATGGGAATCCCGAGGAAGCTCAGGGGACCCTGGTGGGGGTTTCCAATCAGTGTCAGCGCAGAGCCCTCCGAGGGAGTCCCTGACGTGCACACGGTGTGTGGGTGTGGCTCATCCACACAGGGGCTGGGCCAGGGTCACGTGCTACTGTCCCTCCTGGAGCTCACTTTCGAGTCTCCTCCTGAACACGGTGCACAAATAAGTCTAGGCTCTGACCCTGAGCTCATTTTCCTGCTGATCTGTTTCACCACCACTAGTTGTTTTTCTGCTCTGCCCTTTGCTGCCTCTGCTCCTGAGTTTAGAGGACGTGTTATCTGTGTCCTGATTTCAGTGCTCAGGGTATTAACTGGAGCTGAGCTGTGACACCTGCAGGCTCCTGAAAGGGTTGGGGGGATGTTGTCCCTCACCCTGTCCAGGGCTCCCCTGCTGTCCCCTGTGTGCACACATTGGCAAAAGCCAGTGAAGCAGGAGCCCAGGGGGCGCACATGTTTGGTGACCGTGGGGGTGAGGAAGAAATGGCCTTGTGCTACTCACACTGTCACTGGGTCGTGTGTTCACCTGGGCTCCAGGCGGCCTGCAGATGACCCTCCCTTGTGGGCTTTGGGCTGTGGGCTGGCCATCAGGGGGCAGGCCGGGCTCCCCAAGGTCCACGGGGTGGTCGTCAGGAAGGCCAGGCTGGACCCTCGGGAAGCTGAGCTGCTGTCCACCAGCAAGGTCATCCCCAGTCCTGCTCTGTGTGACTCAGTTCCCACCAGGTTATCTAGGAAAACCTCCTGAGGTAGGACAATGGATGATGGATTTGAATAAAACTATAAAATATCATCACAGCAGCAACCAGCTCAGTGTTTGATAGAAAACTGGAGCCTGGCCTAGTCAGCCTGCCATGTGCAACTGACCATGGCCAAGACCATTTTGTGTTTTCCCAACACAAAGAGGGTCATGATATCAAGAACTTAGAAAAATGATTTTCTGATGCTTGGCCTTTGAGCAGCTGAATAAAGATTAAATTAAGATGGTTTGGATGTTTTGCTTTATTATTTAGAAAAACACCCTTGTGAGAGAAATAGCAATGGTGCCGGTGAGGCTGCAGGATCTGTGAGACCACAAGACCTTCGACCACAGTAAGGGTGGATGGGGGGTGTTGGGGACATTCCTGAACTTCCTGCAGGACCACCCAGGGGTGCTCTAGCCAGATACCCTTCAGAGGGCCCCGAGTTCCATCACAAAGGGCCCGTCACAGGGTGGGACAGATCACAGGATGTGTGGCTTCAGCAGAAACCCTGGGAAAGATTTCCAAAGAGTAGTGGGGGGGTCCTGGTGTTCTTCTTGGAGGTTTGGGGACTCACTCAGGGCCAACCCATTGCTCCTTGTTCCTTTGTTCATAGGAAAATGTGGTCATGCTGGATCACTGATGCTGACGTGGAGAAGCAGGTGTAGAGTCTGCGGACAGTCTAGACCCAGATCCCATTGCATTTGCTGCAAGTTTCAAGGAGGAGCCAACCTGTCTTTCAACACTGCTTAACACGGGCCCTCGGATGTGTACCAATATCATTCTTCCACGTTCTCCCTTCCACAAAAGATGGACACAAACACAACTGCACAGTTAATAAAGAGGACTGTCTCCCTCCAGTTTCAAGCCCTGTTCTGGTCTTCAACTGAGAACATGATCAGAATTGCCTTTACTAACCAATGTACTTAAAATCCCATCAGAATAATGTGTTCTCTAGGAAACAGAGGCCGTCTCTAAAGCTCCCATCTTTGTCTCCGAGTCTCAGCAGAATCACCTCCAAAATCCCATCCATGGCAACATGGGCTTTGTGTAAGATGACCCTCAAACCCTTCCATCCCCGTCCCAGTCCAAGAGCTGTGAGGTCATTTGTTCCCTAGGACTTGTCTCCCTGTGAGCAGAATGTACGGTATGAGAAGTTCAAATGAATAATCCAGATATAAGCATTATCTATTTGTGGAGGTTTTGTGTGAACCAAAATTTTTACATGATTTGGGTAAATCCCTTAGGGAAAGACTGCTCCATTACTTGGAATGTCTAGGTTTACCTCCATAGGACACTTAAAATGGCTCTCAAGTGGTTGTACCATTTTGCATCCCCAATCATGACTGAGGATCCTCGTGGCATTTGGGAAGCACTCAAAACAGTTTCCTCCTCGTATAAGGACTGACATGTAAACAAGTGGAATAGAATTGAGCGTGCAAAGTCCATACTTCCAGGGTCAGTTAATCTTGTCAAGGTTGCTGGGAGCATGAAATGTGGTATCTCCAGCAAATGCTGCTGGGAAAACTGGATTTCCACATGCAAACAATGAAACTGTACCAACCTTACTACATATGCAAAGACCAAGTCAAAGTGCTTGGAAGAGCTGAATGTGAGACCAAACCTCCTGAGATCCTTGGAGGAGAGCATGAGAGCAGCTCTTCATGACCCTGGATTTGTCACGTATTCCTTCTTATGACACTGAGAGCTGCAAAGAAAAAATAGCTACCTTGGCATTCATCAAAACTAAGTTCATTTGTCATTAAAGGACATTAGTAAGAATGTGAAAAGACACTCTACAGAATGAAATAAAAGATTTGCAAACCTGACAAGAGTCCAGTGTCCAGAATATACAAAGAACACTTACTACTGAACAACAGAATGGCTGTTCAGGAAGGCAGAGGAGGACTTGAATGAATCTTGCTCCAAAGCAGATACACAATGGCCAACACACACATGAAAATATGCTCCACATCATCAGATCTTAGGAAAACAGAAAGTGAAAAACCAGGATGTACCACTTCCAGGCACCTAGGATGGCTACGATAAACAGAAGGGAAGTAAGGCTGTGGAGAAGTCGGAGCCCTCACGTTACTGGGGGTGGGGATGTGAGAAGATGCTGGGCACTTTGGAGAAGAGAGAGAAGCTCCTCAAAATGTTACAGGCAGGATGAGCACCCCACCAGCACTTCTGCTGTGACATGTACACGGAAAAGAATGGAAACTGAGACTCGAACAAACATGAGTAAATGCCTCTCCACTGCAGCAGTATTCACAACAACCAGAGGAAGTGGGAACGGCCAGATGTTAAGCTGTGGATGAATAAATGGTGGAATATCCTTACTGTGGAATATTATTCAGCCAACTAAGGAATGACGTACAGACACAAACTGCAAGCTGGATGACCTGTGAAACCTTGATGGGGGCAGACACAAAATGTGCCCTACGACATGATTCCACTCGTGTGAAATACACAGGACAGGCAAGTCCACCTGGACAGAAATCCGCTGTGCTTCCAGGGACTGGGTGGTGAGAGGGACAGGAAGAAAGTGCTTGCAGGACGGTTTCCTTTTGGGGTGACGGAAAGGTTTGAGGATGAGACAAGGAGATGGTTGTACAAGGTTGAGAATGACTTAATGCCACTCAAGTGTTCAGTTTTTAAAAAGTTAATTTTATGACATGTAAAGTTCACATCCATTTCAAAAAGAGACTCCTGTATGTCTTCTTAGCTCCCCTAAAGGTCTCAGTCCCACATTCTGCCAATGAAGAGTGTCCATTGCACGTGTGGAGTACGGAGCACTCATGCCCCACCTGAGAAAGGACATCTTGCTTGCTTCCTATTTCAGCACTTATGAATGGAGTGACAACAATGATTCCTGTGGAGTTTGTGTAGACAGAAGTTCTCATGACAGGTCGGTAAATACCCAGGACCATGACTTGTGGTTCGTAGGATAAAACTACACTTAGCTTTGTAGAAAACTGCATTACTGTGCTCCAAAGTGACTGTGTAGACTTTAATACCCACCAGCACGGTGACCCTGTCAGCTCTTCTGTATGCATGCCACACTTGGTATTGTAAGGCCTTTGGTTTTAGCCATTGTGTAAGGCCAGTACCAGCAGGAGCTGGGGGTGAGAGAGGAGGGGACTGGGTTTGCTCTGGTCCTGATGTTCTCAGAGGCATGGACACCATACCTGTGCCTGCCCCTCAGCAGAGCTGCAGACACAGACCCTCACTCTTCTGAAAGTCCACTGCATTATGACCCTCCCTGGAGGGGAATGGGTGCACACAGAGCCCCAGGGCGTGGTACAAGGACAGGGCTCCAGATTCTCATGTACAAAATCTCCTTCATGCACACAACAGAGTGAGTCCAGGAGACCCCTCTCCCCAGCACCCCCATCAATGCTCACAGGCAGTTTCAACCCTGGTCCCAGGTGTGGGGAGGATTACACTGTCCCCTCTGTCTGCTGCCTCTCCAGAGGGCCGGTGTGAAAGCCTGTGGAAACTGAGGCACAGCGCTGGTGTAATGTGGCTCATGGTGACTGTCCTTGCCCCTAGTGTCCTATCCCAGCTGAGGCTGAAGGATTCATGGTGGGACTGGGGAACCCCATCAGTCAGGGGTCCTTCAGAACTGAGCTGGGTACAGGCTAATCTGACACCATTCTCTCTGCAGGATTCTTGCTAAATGTGACAATGCAGAGAGGAAGGCTGCGCCCGGAGGGCAGGCCCGCGAGGAGAGGGCGCACCCTCAGCCCGGTGCCCAGCCCCCGTGCTGAGCTCCAGTGTGACCCCTCCGCTCTGTGTGCTTTCACAGGCAGCCCAGTGAGGGGAAGGGGGGACCCAGAGTGAACCCTTCCCGGCCTGGGCAGCCCCTGCTGAGGAAGAGCCTCTGCTAACCGACTGGCGGATCAGTCAGGCTACAGGGAAGCGTCAGGACGAGCCCCCCTGAAATGTGACTTTGGCATGTGGATTAATTTGAGCTGAAGGCGCTTGACCACCAGAAGTGGGAGAAGCTCTTTATCATCCCCCCAAGGCCTAAAGAGAAAGTACAAGTTTGAAGTCCTCTTTTGCCAAGGAAGTTGACATTGTAAGAGAAATTTCAGGTTGTTATAGAAGAGGGATGTGGAGAAGGTTCTTACCACCTGAGGGACCAGCATGTTCACCACAGGGTAATGCTTGTTTACCACAGCTCCTGCCTCCACCTGTAATCTTCCCTGCCCTAGGATCGCCCCTATTCCTGAGCTGTGCTACGGTGACGTATGAGCCTCCATCTGGCTGCCACTGGGGGCTCCCTTCTTTGTGGACACCTGGGAGTGTGGCTGTGAATGGT